>CM076967.1:28365729-28586039 GCA_039105355.1 Benthosema pterotum
AAAACTGACATCATTGTGTAATATCCCTTTAAAGCATTGGTTTTCAACAGGTGGTCCGGGGACCACCAGTGGTCCCTGAGAGGGTTCCAGGTGGTCCCCAGCCAAGTTGGTTAACCAGATGTAACTCTTGAGAACGTAAAAATGAAACCAAATGGACCCTGGCGGGTCCATTTGGTTTCATTTTTACACTCTCAAGAGTTAAAATATTCATCATCTGAATTAGCCCCAAGTCTACACAACTGGAAGATGGACAAAAGCAAAAGAAAGCTTTAGTTTTGGGGTCTGTGGGGCTAAAATGTCCTCAAGTGGCGGTCCGTGGCTCAAATTCTGAAAAAATGGTGGTCCCTGGCATCAAAAAGGTTGAAAACCCCTGTGTAATATCCCTTTAAAGGACCATTTGCTTTTATTTTACACTCTGAAGATACACATTTGTAGAATGTAGATGTATTGCATTAGTATAGGGCAAGCACCTCCCCCAAACTCACACACTCACACTCCAATGGCGGAAGAAAGAAACCATGCAAGGTACTGACCAGCACATCAGGAGCAATTAGGGGTTAACATCGACACTAACTCAGCCCGGGTTCGAATCGGCAACCTTGTGGTTGCCATCCGGCGACTAACCCTGATCCACTGCCGCCACAGGGGGAGTTCATCAGGGCAGATATTTATCCTAATAGGCTACTTAAAGCCAGGTAGGCTATTATCATTTCTATATTTGATGTGTAGCCTACCATGATTAGCCTTATGCTGGTGATTGTTAAACTGTGTTTTTAAGTGATTAAAATAAGTGGCACCACCAGTGGCATCAATTCCTTACCTTTACTTACTTACTTTTTAACGTCTATTGTCCTGAAAGTTTGAAAAACAACAGTGCTTGTGTTGTGCTGCCCTCAGGTGGAGATCAGTGGTGATGCATATATGGTAGCTAGTGGTCTGCCATGGCATATTGCCCGCATGGCTGTAGCCCTGCTGGACGCAGTTGGCACGTTCAAGACCCGTCACCGATCTGACCAGCAGCTCAAATTACGCATCGGAATCCATAGTGGTAATATAGGGGTAACTGTGTTTTATTTTTCTATTTATTATAACCTGAGCCTTTGCAATGCCAAAAGTACAAGCAATGAGCTGAGTGCACATCTGAGTTGCTTTTGGCCTGATCTTTATCTACATTTCCTGTGTGTGTGTGTGTGTGTGTGTGTGTGTGTGTGTGTGTGTGTGTGTGTGTGTGTGTGTGTGTGTGTGTGTGTGTGTGTGTGTGTGTGTGTGTGTGTGTGTGTGTCTGTGTCTGTGTGTCTGTGCTCTTGATAACATCTACCAATATTCAATAGATCTTTTGGAAATGTTTTACAAACATTGAGGCCACATTAGCGCTTTGTAAAGATTCTTATTGCATCTATAAATCATAATCAAGTGCCCTAATGTAAACTGAAGACTATTCATTGTTTATAACTTTCTGTTATACATGAACAGACATGAATGCTACATTAACAGACAGTCCTAACTAATGAATTGTCTTCACTTTACTTTGGGGCTCTTGATAACATCTACCAATGATCAATAGATCTTTTACGATACAATACAATATGAACAAACATGAAGGACACATGGACAGCCAGTCAAGCAATGAATTTCTACACATTAAATGATTTTCTTAATGATAGGTGCTAGTAATGTCTTTAAATAAATGTTATAAATAAGCTATAATTGTTTCTATAATGATTTATATGGTTTACAAATGGCATATCTATTAGTAGTTAACTACTTAATAAATAATATAGCCTTAGTTACAAATGTTTTCGAATGTTATTATATACTGTATTTATTAATAATTTACCAAGGTATGTGAATATATATGTTTCTTTATCTACTAATAGGTTGTAAATATTGTATAACTTAGTTACAAATGATTTATTAACAATTACACATCTATAAAAAATGATTATTCATGAATAGTTTACTACTTATTAACAATTTACTAATAATTTATAAATGAGCTTTAAATATAGTTAAAAATGTTTAGTTAAGCATTTATGGATGTTAATAAACAATCTGTTAATGATTATTACTCACCTACAAACTGCTTATAAATGTTTATAAATGCTTTATAACGGGTTGTTATTGTAAAGTGTTACCTCCATCCAATCCTAAGAATCTTATCGGAATCTTATCGGAATCCTTTAAAAAATCCTATAGGATTTTATTATAGGATTCCGGATTATCTCAAGAATCCTATAGGATTCTATTGGAATCCTATTGAATTCCTATTGGAAATCCAATAGGATTTGTTCCAAAATCTGATAGGACTTTTCTAAAATCCTATAGTATTTTTGACTAGGGCAAGGACACAAGGGAAAGAAGAGAATGAATGGACCACACAGGGATGAAGTAAACTCTCAGTCTCAAAGAACTGAACAAGAACTGGCAGGAATGGAAAAAACTGAGAAACGCAATGGCAGCGTAAGTGTGGATGTGCCTCACAGAAAAGGAAGAGCACCTCACAGGATTAAGGCACTGTGCTTGAAAAGAATGAGGCAAAAGGAATATGTCCATTACGTCCAATGACATCAGCCCTGTGTCCTGTACGTGGCTGTTCTTTTCCCCCCTCATGTCTCTGTGTCCGTGTAGGCCTACTGCCACTTGTACTTTTTGGATGAGGAAAGGGAACATCACATCAAGATGGCCTTCTGAAGGACAGAAGATGCACTTTGTAACAAACCCGAAATGAAACAGAGAAACTAGCCTTTATTTTGAAGGGCTACAGTGTGCCACGGACTGACAGGAAGTACTGACCGGAAGGATCAGCTCATCAGTACTCTGTTGACGAGTTAAAGGGATCTCGGCGTCTGTGAGTAGCAAGAGGTTTGCTGCTCGGCACACAGCCAGACACATTTTCAGCCAGATGGACCATAGATGGACCACGTCAATGCACTTTTAATGGGCCAAAGGAGCTACCGAAGTGAGTACTTTTGTGGAACGCTAAAATGACTAAATGGAATATGGAATGCGGATTTTAATTTCTCTTTGATTATTACAAACTTCTGGGAGCGGCCTGGGAGCGGTTGAACCCTTAAAAACTACACCGCGCGATAGCCCCTTTCAGGACCGAATTTGACCCATTAACGGTATTGGGCCGTAAATACGACCCGAAGTCTTTGACGGTACGGGGTCCCTTGCCATTTGTATACCGTGCTAGGTTTAAGCAAACAAACTTACCACTTTGACTCAAACACGCGCGTCCCCCTTACACCCGCGCTCCAAAGTAATCCGCTCCACAAGATATTGAGATAGTTCCACGCAAGTGTACAAAGTCCCAAAGAGCTATGATGCCGCTAACTATTTTTAATCATTTTCCCCGATTTTTTTCCCCCTGCTCCTCATGCCGTCAGCAAGCAACAAGATACTCCACTACGTGCACTAGTTACGTCGCTCCGTCTGGTATCCAATCACCGACAGACGGGGGGGCATCCGGTTTGTAGTGGACTATCTTGTTGCTTGCTGACGGCATGAGGAGCAGGGGGAAAAAAATCGGGGAAAATGATTAAAAATAGTTAGCGGCATCACAGCTCTTTGGGACTTTGTACACTTGCGTGGAACTATCTCAATATCTTGTGGAGCGGATTACTTTGGAGCGCGGGTGTAAGGGGGACGCGCGTGTTTGAGTCAAAGTGGTAAGGGACTGTACGTTATTTACCGGGGGGGGGGGGGGGCTGGTGCGCTGGAAGTCCGGTCAAAAAAAAATAATCATGCCCCCCCCCCCCCACCTCAATTTTTTCCCCATGGCCCTCCCCCCACTTCAATGTTGTTTTCCCATGGCCCTCCCCCTACAGGTACAAAATTGCAATTTGCGCTGGCCTCTTTGAAAACTATAGCCCCGTTGTGCGATCTCTCAGCTTTGATGGCAATGCTGTCTGCAGTGGTCGCGCAACAGAAAATACTATCCAGCACGTTCGGTTTCTGACCCCCCAATGTCGCAACTCTGCTAGATAGCATGATTCTACCCAGAGCAGCCTGGGTAGAGTAGCTATGTAAGCCTGGAGTACAGACAGAGCACGCTAACACCGTTCACTTTAAGGAGCAAGGGGGACAACAAACAGCTCATTTGAGGCTACTCACCACAGCTCGACGTGCTGCCTTATAAGCCATGCATCCGCCCGTATCGGGTTATAGAAAACGGCTCTGCTGTCATTATTTATCAAACCGAACGCAGTCCTTGGTAAAAAGGCAAAGTTTTCTTTTCCCTACGTGTGTTTTGTAAACAAGCGGTGGACGCCATGACAGGATCTCGCTCAACTGCATGGAGGGAGGAGGGCCCATGCTGCAGATCCGTTTCCTGTCCTAGTCTGTGTAAATGGCATAACTAGTAGGCGGGCTTTAAACAGGATCTCAGCAATGAGCAGTAAATAGACACCATTATCCCTTTGGCCGCGTCGGCGTCGCAAGGGAAACTTTCATATTAAGGTGACGGGTACTGGGCAATCTGGACTGGGGGGGCACAAAATCTAATCAGGGGGGCATCGCACCCTACTGCCCCCCCGTAGCTACGGGTATGCTGTAAGCCCAGAAAATATTCACACCATTGAAGTGGAACGTTTCTCATGTATCACCGTTTCACACCTACCCAATATTCTAACGCACACGGAAGCGGCAGTCCACCCGGAGTCACGACATTGAGGAGTCAGAAACTGAGCGCTTGAGCGCTGTTCAAATGGCCTGAATAGGGACAAACTGCAGTTGAAGTCAATGTAGAAGAATCGCCATTGGTCTACTAGCTCTATGAGTAAACGTAACTCAGTCTATACTCTAAAGCTCCGTCTCCTTTTTTCCCCATGGCCCTCCCCTAAACTCCGATTGTTTTTGCCATGGCCCTCCCCCCCACCTCATTTTTTTTCATCATGGCCCTCCCCCCCCTACGCACCAGCCCCCCCCCCCCGGTAAATTACGAACAGTCCCTAAGTTTGTTTGCTTAAACCTAGCGCGGTATACAAATGGCAAGGGACCCCGTACCGTCAAAGACTTCGGGTCGTATTTACGGCCCAATACCGTTAATGGGTCAAATTCGGTCCTGAAAGGGGCTAACCACGCGAGTCACTTCACCCTGGAGTATGACTGAGCCTTTAGGTTACATGATTAACAAATCGAACGACAAACAAGAGACGAAGATTTTGATTTTTGGCTTTATTGTTTTTAATAGTGATTTCTTGGACTCTCAAACACTGAACGAAGTGCCTTGGACCTGTTAGCACCTATCTGGAGAAAGAACAAGGAGAATGTGAATTGTTATTATTGTGATGTGATTATATTTGTACACTGCTCTTTTGCCTTTATTTGGGGTTTTGATATACGCTTTTATTGATATTGTGGTTTTGATATATGCCTGTATTGTTTGGGAAATTTGTTTTGATTATGTGTTTGCCTTACATTGATTGTTTGTTGCTTGTGCTTGCTCTTTCTTCAATAGTTTTCACGTTGATTTAATAAAGGAGTAAAGAATCATCAGTTGGGCTTCCACCTCATTCGCCAGCTAAGGGTTGCTTGCTACGCACTTTGTGTGTACATTCTGATGACATCTAGTGATCAACACCACATCATCATTTACTTCTACTGTAGGTTAAAGTAATATCTGAGTCAGCGGTGGGCAATTATTTTTCCCAAGGGGCCAAATGAGATACGTAAAATATTGTGGAGGGCCAATACTAAAGGCTGAACTAAAGTATGCATGACATTAATTTAATTTCAAGATAAAAGTAAGACTAAGACCAACCATTTTGACACCAGGGCCCACTACTGGACCCCAAAACTAAAGATTTTTGTTTTTGTCCACAATACTGCAGACGATTCCGTTATTGTTAGTCTGTTGGGTGATACTGAGGTCAGTCATGGCCCAGTTGTAGATGACTTTGCTTCCTGGTGTAAAGAGGCATTCCTACAACTCAACGTTAACAAAACCAAAGATATGTGTGTTGATTTTCGTCGTCATCCACTAGCTCCCCAGAGCAGTGTGATTGAGGGGCAGTCAGTGGAGTTTGTTAGCGAGTATAAATATCTTGGGACAGTTATTGACAACAGGCTAAAATTTGACTTGAACACAGAGGTGCTGTGTAAGAAGGGCCAGCAGCGCCTCTTCTGTTTAAGGAAAATAGCCAAATTTCAGGTTGATAAATCACTGATTATGTTTTATAAAGCCTTCATTGAGTCTGTCATCACCTTTTCTGTCATTTGCTGGTATGGTAACATTGGTGTTAGACAGGTAAATGCCCTAAACGGAGTCGTTAAGATGGCTAGTAAAATTGTGGGGACTACATTCAGGGGTTTGAGTCATATATATGACGAACAGGTGCTTAAAAAAGCAGCCTCCAATAGAACAGATAGCTCCCACCCCCTATGTCAGGAATATGAAATTCTGCCATCTGGCCAATGGCTAAAGATTCCTGTCACCAAAACCAACAGGTTTAAATTCTCCTTCATACCTACCTCCATTAGAGCCATCAATAAGGGAAACAAGAGGAGGTAGACGCTTGGCTGTTAGTCTCAGGGATGGGTGGTGAGGTAAAGGTTGTTAGATTAGTCACTTGGTGCACTTTAGCTCTAGTTTGCACTTTATACAGTATTTATGTATTTGTATCTGTTTTTGTGCTACTACGTGTGTCTGTTATTGTCATGTTTGTGATGTGTGTTTTTAGAGCTTTATTATGTGCTGCAAAACAAAGTGCCCAATTTGGGACATATTAATAAACTTGAACTTGATACCGGGCTGGATTTTACAAACAAAACAGGATAAGTAAATCAAAAATGACTATTCTTTTACATTCCCTAGATATCTAGACTTTGGGCTAATTCAGGTGACGAATATTTTAACTCTTGAAATACAAAGAAAATAGTTATATCTGGTTAAACAACTTTCCAGTATTTAACTGGAACTCTCCCAAGGACCACTGGTGGTCCCAGGGCCGGTCAGGGTCAGCCAAAGCCGCATTTGGCCCCGGGCAGCATAATGCCCATGTGATCTGAGTACTATTCCCCAGGTGTACTGTGTTCTTTCTGAACCACAGTTCATGACCATAGGTGAGAGTATGAAGATTGCTCAATAGACAAGAGAGCTGTGCCTTCTGGCTCAGCTCTTTTTGTGGTACAGTAATACAGCGCGTGTCACTCTGATTCAATGGCTGATATTGTCCCCTCATGTGGGGGAACTCATTTCTGTCTTACCTATACAAGTTTTCCAAACCTTTTTCAGTTGAAAATCTGATTTGCAGGTAGTTAATAAGAATTATTATATTTTACAACAATATGGTAATTATCCCATTAACTATGCACAATACATAAGAAACACGTCTCTACAAGAGTATAAATCTTAGAATAGGACATAGCCTACCCCTGCAAGGCTTTTGTGCACTGCCTTCTTTTCAACAGTAGATGTCAACAGCTTAACTTATAATATAGTGTTGAAATTATTATATTACCCATGATATAGGCAAACGGTGTCCAATATTACCAATACCAATATTTCTCATTCCTACTTTCTTCTGCAGTATCTGTCTGTGGTGCTGGATTTAAGTAAATCCATGGATGTACTGTATCATATGCATGCTGTGGTAAGATAAAAACAAATGTGTGGAACCAAGTCAATCTAAATGTAGTCTATTGTTGCCACACAAGAGGGTGCTGATTTTCCTTTGCTTCAACGCCTACAATTGCAAGTTCTCTGGTCCCCCCTGCCCTGCCCGGTTGAGCATTGAGCAATACATCCCCCAATAGTTAGAATTGGCAAAATTCATGCACAAACATATGTTAGAAAAATAACTTATTCAGTAGTTGGAATGAACGTGCATTGTAAAATTTTAGAGAACTTTACTGACAGAAGAAATCGATGGGGTGTTCATTCAGACTTTAGGGAAGGAGTCAGCAATCAGCCCGCAATCAGCTGGGCGGCGCACATAACCACAATCCCAGACAGGAAGCTGAGGAAGGAGGGGGAGAGGTCAGGAAGCAAGGGAGAAAGATGATGGAGCAGAGAGGGGTGATGGGCCTGAGCTGGCTCTGTGGATGGAGGAGGGATAGGAAAAGCAGGGAGTATGCTGGGAGGTTTGGCCAGATATAAATAGACTCAGGTAGATACTAGTAATCCCCTGGCATATACGGAAATTCATGGATGAACTGCAACAGGCAATTGAATTCTTAGGGGCAAGACCTGTTGTTGGGCCACTCAGGGGAGTTAAAAAGTTTAGGTGAGGTGAAAATGATGGCAACATAAGCTGGATCAGCACAGAGACCATGGCCATGGCCTGCTTGTATTTCCTGCCATGTAGTCTAGCTGCGTTGACCTGGTGTTGTTATAGCTTGTTACATGAAGCTACTAAAATGGCCACACCACTGTGGGCTTCATTTTTATGTATTTTACAACAATTATTTAACCTTTAACAGTGAAATTAAACATTGCTTATTTTGATACATGAAATACAAAATACCAGCATGTGATTTGTGTGCATTTTACAAATACAAAGATCACATGAGTACTTGTAATCCAATAGCAATATCAGAATCTGTTATTGTATGTGCAGCAGTAGATTGTCACCTAGAATATTTTTAAAGCAGTTTAAAATCGCTAGGAGAAAACATTTCTATGTAATCCTTTTACTGTAACTAACTAACTTTTTTTTTCCAACTTGAAGTTGACTCGAGATGGACCCTTTATCAGCTTACCTACCGGTACTACCTACCGCAATGTCTTTGTCATTCCTGTTTTTGAGTGGCCATTAAGTAAGAGTGGATATTGCCGCTGCCAAGAACTAGGGCTTAGAAAATTTGATGGCAAGTTAACCTTGATGACCTCCCTTGACCTTCCTGCTTCCCTCCTCTGGAAATGATCCTGAATGACTTAATTATTACAACCTGTGTAAAATAAGGCAGACAGTGTCTGCCAGACACTTTGCCTAAAGGCACCGAGCTGTGATTTGGATGGCATATCCCCTTCAGATGCCGCTATAGTATTCACAGGCTTTGCTTGCACTGTAAGTAACACTCTATTAGCCACTGTGTGAATATGTCCACTGTGTGAATATGCCCACTGGTATCTGTTCTTGCGCTCTACTCAGGCAAATCCTATGTAAAAAAAAAAAAAGAACAAAAAGTCAGTCAGTCAGTAATCTTGGCAGTTTGTTAAAAGCCTCCACCAATAATACAGCCCTGACATACAGCCACAACCATCTTGTTATGAGAGGAAGGAGACCGGTGCGAGACACAAGGTTTACATACAGTACAAGGCAGGTTGTATTTTACAATAACCTTGATTAAAACAGTCACAACTTGAAAGCGCTAAACTGCACCTCCCCTTTATCCTTTTCTCATGACGTCAAATATTTATCGGAAATGTGCTTGTTTTCAATCAAATTTTTGACCCTTCTATGAGTAGACGAGCCCCCCAAAAAAGAAACTGTTTTTAGTTTCAGAAATAATGTTTAGCCTTCGAATGACGGACACAAAGACACACATCACAACATACACTACTCCCAAAGTAATGGGATTCTGAAAACAGCTGGCTATTTATAAAAGATCAAGTGAGAACAATATATTAGAAATGATTTAACAGATCTTCTATTATGGTCTTGTGACTTTTCATTAGCAGTGCATGAATACATCCAGCTCAATTTGTGGAGACACATTCATGCTTAGTCTCTGCTGGATGGCTGTCAGCCTGGCAAATATTCTAACTTCTTGAATACTTTTGCCATAAATTTCTAAAATGGAATTCCATCAACTCTCAAGCACGTCCACCTTCTGTCCAGCAGATGTCCTTATTCCTCCCTCATAATGTGACCCATCCATGTAGTTGTTCCTCATCAACTTATTTTGTTAGTTCAATCAAATGGGCAGTTACACAAGTCCAGTGATCAGTGATTCCAGTAAGGAATGGAAAAGGAAAAGAAAATGAATTTCTTTGGAAGCCACAATTACACTTCCACAGAACATAAAACCTGAAAGGCCTGGTAGGAATCAACATGATGGTCCCCGGTTCAAAATCAGATGAAAACCACTGTTGTAGGGAAAACCATCCCAGCCCCAAAATACAAACATCTTTGTCCTGATGATTGTGCCAGAATAACAGATTGAAGTAGTTCCTCTGGTGTTAATTAAAGTCCAGACCATTATGGTGGTGTCATCTTGTAGATGTCATTAGTTTGTCCAGTCTTCTGGATTCATTGTTTATGATCTTCTCCAAGACGCCAGAAAACCATTTGAACCATATGTGGGTCTGGTCAGTGGCTGACCATGTGAAGTGAATATTTGTACGGTGTGTATTGTCCTTTAAACTGAAAATGTAAAAATAAAATTGTAACAAAAAGGGCTCTCCTGTAAAATGTCCTGGGATCAGTGATTACAGTAAGGAATGTTTCTTTGGAAGCCACGATTACACTTCCATGGAACATAAAACCCGAAAGGCATAAAAACAGCAGAAATGACTCAAACCAGGCTCTTCCACACACAAATACTCACCAGATGATGATTTTCCACTGTTGTGAGCTTGTAGATCAGCTATTTCTGGGGGAGAAATTTGGTGTTCATGTGAAAAGGGAACAGATAATTGGTTTTACCACCCATTTTATGAAACCTTTCTTGAACACATGCAATGATATAACCCTGGGTTTGTGGGGGGTTTTAGTCTTTCAACATCCGAAACCTTCTCACAGACAAACACAGCTTGGTCTGATTAGTGCCAAATGTACTCTGTATCATCCACAGATGCATGTACAAGTTAGTGGCCTCAAACCAGTGCCAAAAAAATGCATTAGTGTAGTGAATGAAGGAAGACTAAACAATGAAACAGTAAACATTCAAACGCTACACTGTAAAATTGTCCAAATGGCTTAGGACAGGAGGAGCACCAATAGGCATTGTATAGTTGCATTTCCATCCATCTCAACTCAAGTCATCTTCACAGTTGTGCTTGTTGTGTGATTTGTTGTTTTGTGGATTTCTGTAGCAAAGCCGGGTGGTCATGCAACAATGGACTTTAACTTTATATATGTTTTATTTGACTATGAGAAAGGAAAGGAACACATAATACAGAACAGGTGGATTTCTTTCTGTAAACGCAATATTGAGAGTTCACATATTCACCCGCTTCTACCGTTATCAAGTGATAATTCCCAGTAGGCTGCTTATCAGCACCATTTTATCGGTGACAGCATGTTTGTGACAGCATGTTTGCCTAAATCCCCAACGCTCAACCACCTCACAGACCATCGGGTCTGTGAGGTTAGGTTGAGGGTTGGGCATTTAGGATTAGGGTTACGGTTGGAGGGGGCTAGGGTTTTGTGTCTCGGAACAATGGCAGTACATGGTCATTCTGAGACGAAAAACTCCTGCTAATGACAACGTGATACTGAGAACGGTAGAATCCGCTGACCAGCATATTGCAGTGACAAGGGGGAAGTGGTTGTCATATTCAGTGGTTGACAATTCTCTGTATGTCAACTTAGGTATCTGTTGTACCCATGTGGAGATCTCTATGTCTGTCTGATGGCTAAATTACTCAATCATTTTTTTCCCACAAGACGTCATTGTGGTTATTGGTTATATTATTTACCTGCAGTCCTAATTATTATTTTTTTAGCCATGCTCAGCCGTTCCAACGGACACTGTGACCTGGGGTTTGCATTAGAGTTCAGTACAGTACAGTAACAATAATGGCTAGTTGAACCACTCAGCTCAGACAGGTGTTTGTTTGTTTTTTTTCTTCTTATTTTTGTTATTCAGTTGCTGTTGGTAGCCATGACTGCCAGTTCCCACCTGAAGTTGTGTGAGAGGTCTGGCTGGTTCAAGTCTGGCTGCTCCAGATTGTTTGTTGAATAATTGATAGCTTACTTAAGATCTTGAAGTTTAAAGACATACAGATCATCAGCTGTTGACATCTCCCAGCATGCAGCAGCGCATTCTATACAATGATGGAGATTGCCTTGTGCTTAACATTCCAGAAGAATTTCTCTGATCTGATTTTCTAAAGTACTTCCCCATGGTTGTGGCCACCAAATATTGTATGTACAGCTCTCCATTGTAAGTAAAGGCTGAATGATGATGATCCATGCGTTCTTTGGGAAGAAGCTGGTGTGTTCATCCAGATGATTGGTCAATGTGTCAAAGTTAGACACACTGATGGTTGTTATTTTACACACTGATTGTTATTTTGATCAACGTTATCTCTCCTACTTGCATGGTGGTAATCAAGATGACGGTCCCTGGTTCAAAATTGAAAACCCACTGTTGTAGGGAACACCATCCCAGCCTCAAAATACAAACATCTTTGCCCTGATGATTGTGCCAGAATTAAGAGATTGAAGGAGTTCCTCTTTAATTAAATACCAGACCGTAGTGGTGATGTCATCTTGTAGATTGTCATTAGTTTGTCCAGCCTTCTGGATTCATTATTCATGATCTTCTCCAAGATGCAGACTGTGATGTTTAACTCCCTTCTGGAATGATCCCAGAAAACCATTTGAACCATCTGTGGGTGTCAACATCAAATGCATTACAGTGGGAAGCTGGTCTGGTCAGTGGCTGACCAGAACCAAAAGAGTGTGTGTGTGTGTGTGTGTGTGTGTGTGTGTGTGTGTGTGTGTGTGTGTGTGTGTGTGTGTGTGTGTGTGTGTGTGTGTGTGTTGTGTGTGTGTGTGTGTGTGTGTGTGTGTGTGTGTGTGTGTGTGTGTGTGTGTGTGTGTGTGTGGGTCTTCTCACATGTAGTTCCTGATGACATATGTCACAGTAACACTCCATCCCCAAATGAAATACATACTGTACTGCACCCACCAAAGACCTCAGATGTTTATTAGTTGGCTAT
Organism: Benthosema pterotum; assembly: GCA_039105355.1. Classification (NCBI taxonomy): domain Eukaryota; kingdom Metazoa; phylum Chordata; class Actinopteri; order Myctophiformes; family Myctophidae; genus Benthosema; species Benthosema pterotum. The sequence continues at coordinate 28,378,565 of CM076967.1, forward strand.
AGTAGAGAGGACTGAGAAGTTCTGGTCAGTAGAAGAATTAAGGAGAGGACAAAACCACCCAGACACTGTTTTTTAGCTCCAAAGAACAAACAGCAAATTATGTAACGCAAGAAATCTTCTGCTGTTTACTGCTTTAAAACATTTAATTGTGTCCACCAAGGCAAAGACACCTCATCTGTCTGTCCAATCGCCTGACTGTGTGGGTTTGTGCGTGTGTGTACGTCCATCTGCATACTGGCACCTTTGGCCAAATGTTAAACGCTCTCCTAACATTTTTCACATAAGCCATCACCAGGAGGCAGATGTATGCAGACATTTTTTTATAATACTTCCACAGATGTAGTCCAAACATAACGTTAATCCGTACACAAGGAGTTCTCAATTTGTTTTCTGAGACTTTCACATTGCTTTAATTGTCTCCACCAGGCCAAAGGAAGAATGTTTTGCACTCCCCCACACCAAGTTTTTGCACTAAACCTTTAAGGTCTCTTTTTATAGCATACTGAAGCCAGTGGAACAGAATTCTGTTCTCTTATGCATTCTATGTATTTGCTGAATGGCAATAAAGATATCTATTTAAAGATATCTATCTATCCTATCTATTATCTATCCATCAATCCATCCATCCATCCATCCGTCTCTTACCAGCTAATCACTGCCACCGCTAAACCTGGTCGATATTATACAGAATCTCTTGTCATGTGTCATGACATGTGCTCAAGACAAAGATGTTGCATTTTATCTTTCATCGCATTTGTCTATAATTGGGTTTCAAAGTTTGCAGGATTGGCGCATTTTGAACAAAAAACATCAAATCATGAACAGAGTGTGCAATTTATGTGACATCTTTCTTACTAGGGTTTTTCACATTGGCCTGTTGTAGCGCCACCAACGGGTGGATTTTTGCAAAACACATTTCATCAAAATTACATCAAAGGCCCTCCTTGTGTTATCATACCAGATCCATACTATGCTATTGGGTTTCAAGTAGAGGTGCGCCCGATCCGATATTTTATCGGAATCGGGTCCCGATTTTGAATAATAAACCTATCGGAGATCGGACATTGCGCCTCCGATAAAGCTCCGATAAAAATAATAATAATAAATGTATTATCCTTATGCAGCTTCGTTGCTGCGCCACTGTTTCTCAGCATGTCGTAAAGCAAAACTGCTGCCGTAAAGTGAACCAGTCGATCACGTGTGCACCCGGGAACCCCTCAGTATCTTCTGAGAGAAATGCCACGTCCCATTCAGGACACTACGCTTGGTTGAGCTTTGAATGGGCAGGGAATTTCTGTCAGAAGGCGCTGAGGGGCGATTTCACCCTCACACACGTGAACATAATAAGAGGTGGACAGACACAGAACGAGAGAGCCGCAACAACATAGCAGCAAACATGTCGTTAGTTTGGAAACATTTTACAATTGAGACGCCCAAAAGCACCAAAGCACAGTGCAAATTATGTGACGCGATGATTCCGAGGGGCGGACAAAAGATGGCAGCGTTTAATACGACCAATATGACAAAGCATCTGGAAAACCATCACCCGAAAGAACACGAGGAGATTGAGAAAGCCAAACAGACAAGACAAGCCAAAGAGACCCAGGACGACAGCGGAATCAAAACAATGAAGCGTACCCTTCTGGAAGCAGTCAACAGAAGGTTTGGGAGCATCGAAGGTGTACCATACTACTCCGTGGCCACTTTAGTGGACCCACGCTACAAAGACAGGTAAGAATAAAAAAAACTCGTTTATATTGTAGTATTATGCAATGATTTCACAATACATGTGTGCTGAGTTGAGTGTAATGTTGTGATCATGGTTATTATTCAACCAGATTTAATTACTCGTTCAGCTATAGTCTAAATATAATGTGTGTGTTATTATTCAACCAGATTTAATTACTCGTTCAGCTATAGTCTAAATATAATGTGTGTGTGTGTGTGTGTGTGTGTGTGTGTGTGTGTGTGTGTGTGTGTGTGTGTTGAGAGAGAGACAAACAGTAACACTTGAGTGACTATGCTATATTTGTACTCATATTTTATTTTCATTTCAGATTCTTCACTGCAGGTGCTCTTTCTGACAAAGCCAGGGAAGCCAAGGATGTCCTGTTGGCAGAGATGCGGAAAGTGGACCTGAAGAAAACACAGAATGATGGAGCAGCAGCTCCAACTTCTGCAGCTGATATAACCAAGCCAGCATCTACTGAAGACTCAGCAAGTAAGTGTAAACAAAGCATATTACATGTTCAATGTTTTGAACGAATTGAATGTTTACTTAGCTGATTTAGTTGTTGATGTTTTTTTTTTCTCATTTTGTAATTACTTATCCCTGTGGTAGATTTTGTATTGACATTAACTGTACTTGAAGTTACTGTAGTCGTGCATGAATTTTACAACTTTTTATTTTTTATCAGCAACAGAGGAAGAACCCGCAGAGAAGGTCCTTCGCATCGAGGAAGAAGCAGCTCATCCTGGCCAGGGGCTGAGCAGTTCCCAGAAGAGCAGCTTGGCGAAGAGAAACCGCCTTACGGCAGAGCATGCAGAAATGCTCATTTCCTAAAGAAAAACCTGGTGAAGTTTTCTTAAGTGAGTTTTCTGCTAACAATCCAGGTGGGATTGGCCAACATTTTTATTTTTTGTTATTACAGTTTTGAAAAAACGATGTAGGCAGTGTGTATTTGTTGGCCACTTTTTTGTTGTTAGCTAAAACCTGCCAAAGTGTTCTTTAGTTTTCTGTTCAACAAAATCCAGGTACTTGATTATAATAATTTGCAGTTTGCACTAGTGCCAAGAACATGTTTCCTTGTTCGAAGCACATGCACACACCTCAAGCCACGATCTCTTAAGTTGATGTGCAGTTATATTAAGGTTCAATCCGTGAAGCAATTCACTTATGGGATATGTCCATTCTTGGACGTAGACAGAAGAAAAGACTAATACACTCACATTTGAATAGCATGAGAATGGGCTTTTGCGTCATGACGCAGTGCAGGCTCCTCCCCTTAACCTCCCCTATAAATGCCTGCACTGGTCCATGAGCGCTCAATTCGTTTCTTCTTCTGCGTTGACAGAGAGACCAAGCGAAATCACTGCTCCCACATTAGCTATCGCTAAATCTCAATAGGACGAGTGACCAGGTTGCACCGGTTGCTCGGTACCACGAGGTGAAGCTAATTTGGCTGGCAGTGTATGCTACACTCACGCGATTTAAGCTAGCTTGAAGCAGCTAAATCAAACTGTGTTGTGGTGTTAAACACCCACCAAACATTAGTTGTGAAAATTGTCTTTTCCACTAACTTTTGAAATTGTATTTCAACTTACGGTTAGAGAAATTGTCTTTCCACCCTCCGGGTCGAGGAATTGTCTTTCCACCCTCCGGGTCGAGAAATTGTATTTCCACCCTCCAGTAACATGTCTGAGACAGAGTCCAGGTCGGCGGCTCGCCGCCGCCGCAGGGGCGCCGTGCCGGTACACCAAAAGAAGTGCCGTGCATGCGATAGCGACATGTCTGGAATGGACCCACATAACTTGTGCGTCTACTGCCTGGATGTACAACACGCCCGAGAGGCCTTGGAGGCTCCGGGCAAGTGCAGCAAATGCGCTACCATGTCCAGGCACTTCAAGCTCAAGCGTCTGAAGCGGGCTAGCCAGGCTCTGCCGGCGGGTCTACTCGACGACGACTTCGAGTACGAAGAAGGCTACGAGGTCCGGGATGACCCTCGGGAAGGCCTACCCCTCCCCAGGGACCCGTGGCCGAGCCACGTGCTAGAGGGGTCCGCGGCTCGCCCAGCGAAAGAGCCAGCGGCTTCCACCAGCCGAGGCGACGTTTTTCTCCGGCTGGGGGCGAGACCCCGGGTTAATCCTGGCGCCTCGGCGAGCGCTACTGTCTCCTCGGAGAATGTTCCGGTCCCTGCAGCCTCGAAGGCCCCGGCAGCCCGCGCTGAAGATGTCCCAGTGGACTTAGAAGAGCTTCCCTGGCCCCCCGCGCCATCCGCGGATGGACGTAGCTGGGGCGGGCTGTTGGATGATCTGGAGCCCTTCGAGGATAGTGTACTCCCGCCACTCGAGTTTGAGTATATTGACGATGGTTATAGTCTGCGCGATTCTGATTATGATGAGGCAGACGACGGTGGTGGTGCCGACGATTTCAACGACGACACCGAGGGGCAGGCCCTGAACGCCCCCCCGCCGGTCGACGATGCAGCGGACGGACTCATGGAGCTGGCCCGGGGCATTCCGCTTGCCGCCGCCGCCCCACATGCGGCTGCAGCAGCTGCCCAGGCCCCTCCAGCCGCCGGGGCGCCCGATAATGTGCCACCGCCAGTCGCTCCTCCCGCTTTGCATCCCCGCGATGAGTCAGAGCTGCTAGCCATCTACAGGACGGCGGCGCTCAGGTGTGAACGCGCTTGGCCGCAAGCAGCGCCCACCAACCCGGGGCTTGCTATCGGTTGGCAGGGTGTAGTTCAGCCAGCCGCTACAGTCCCAGACAGACACATCCTACCACTGGCGGAGAATGTTATGGAGGTGTTAACGATGGCGTGGTCCCATCCTAACGCTCCTGACCCACCGCAGCGCAGAGGCGTTTTCAGCATCGACACGGAGCTGCCCGAAGCGGCGGGGTTGGCTGGCATTCCCAACGTCGATCGACTGCTGGCCGGATATCTAGTGAATCCGACTCGACCGCAGTACGGGCCGATAGGTAGAGTCCCCACCTTCCCAGATGCGAGAGACAGGGCGGCCTCGACGTCGATTCGGCGGATCCATAATCACCTCACGGCCGTAGCGAAGGCGCTGAATGCAGAAGCCCTACTGCAGGGCTCTCTTACTGTCCTTCTGGAGACGGCGGGTGATGCTCCCTCGGCGGCACAACTCGCAGAAGTGCGGCGCCTCAACGACGAGGCCAAGCTGCTGATCAGAGCGGCGGCCGAGTCCCTGGGCCGAGCGATGACGCTGTGTATCATGCAAGAACGCATCAGGTGGGCAGACGTCTATCCGATGACAGGCATCGTTCGCTCCATCATTCTGGACCGGCCCATCGCTCCTACTCCTGGCACCGCTCCAGCTGATCTCTTTGATGGCGCGCTGGCAGAGCTCATTACATCCGGAGAGCAGAGCAGGAGGAACGCGGAGGGGCTGCGCCACCTCCAGCCAGCCAGACGCGCCGCCGCCCCCCCTCCTCGACCAGCGGCCGTAACATTAGCCCGCCCGATCACAGAGAGAAATTACGCACGGGGGGCTTGGAGATTCCGCGCAGAGCGCGGACGCGGACGTGCCCAGACGGTGCCAGCCGTGGGGCGCCCTCGCCAGCAACAGCAGCCACGTGAATATCCTTCCGCGAGTGGCATGCGTGGCAGGGGTGGTAACAGAGGACGCGGCCGTGGGCGAGCCAAATAGCGGCCCGAGGCCTGCCTTGGGGGGACGCACGGCACCGTCTCCCCTATACCCGTGGGTTCGAGTGCAGTTCCAAGAGTCGAGGGCACGGACCCCACCTTGGTTCCACCGTTGAAGAGGAGGAGGATGACGCCACTACCGCCCGCAGAGCGCGAGGACAGGATTGTGAATGTTCCCTCAATGTTGAATGTTGTTGTTTGCACAGAAAATGTTGCTGCTCAAAATATTTGCACTTGTTCTTGCACTGTTGTAAAAGAATGCTCAATAAAGGTTCCCATGCCCCCGAAAGTAAAGCAAAGCACAAAAAAACAAACAAAACAAACAAAACAAACAAAACAACAACAACCCCGAACCCACATGGGTATTATAAGCCCACCGTTGAGAGAGTCGCTGTGCCTCTCATCAACGGCGGGGCAACATCGCGGCTCGGAGGCGAGTTTGAAGCTCGCCACGGACCGGCAGTGTCAAAGCCGCTGCGTAATGGACCGTCGATGTCTCAGCCCACTCCTAAAGCAGGAGTTTTGCGGCAATTACGTCCCCAGGCCGCTGGAGGGTGCTGCCGCTCCATCGTCAGCGAGCCCAGTGTTAGAGAGTCCTCTAACGCAGTGCATTCAACAGTGGAGACAGTGTGGCGCGTCCCATTGGATATTACGCACAATAGCAACAGGTTACAAACTACAGTTTGCACAACCCCCGCCCAGATTCGACAAAATAATCTCCTCTCAGGCGGACGGTCAGGCAGCGAAAGTACTTCGGGACGAGATCCTAGAATTGCTGAACAAGAAAGCAATCAGAGAGGTCCCCTTAGACCAGCAGCAGAACGGGTTTTACAGCCGTTATTTTCTGGTCAAAAAGAAAGGGGGGGGCTTACGCCCTATTCTCGATCTCAGAGCTCTCAACAAATACCTAAAGAGATTCCAATTCAAGATGCTGACAGCAGCGACTCTATTGCGCTCACTGCGCCAGGGCGACTGGTTCACAAGTATAGATCTCAAAGACGCTTATTTCCATGTGCCAATTTATCCACCACACAGGAAATATCTACGTTTTTGTTTCGAGGACAGAGTATACGAGTACATGGTCCTCCCATTCGGGATGTCACTGTCTCCCAGGGTATTTGTGAAATGTACACAGGCGGCGACGGCCCCCCTACGTCATCAGGGGGTCCGCATAGCGGCGTATTTAGACGACCTCTTGATATGCTCAAGTTCGCCAGCAGAGGCGCTGCTGCATACGAAACGAGTGTTGGATCTGTTATCCTCCCTGGGTTTCACAATAAATTATACAAAGAGCGTGCTTGTGCCGTCGCAGTCAATAGACTACATAGGCATAACGTTAAATTCCCTCACTTTCTCAGCCAGACTGAGCCAGGAGAGAGTGGAATCATTTCTCCAGTGTGTGACACTTTTCAAAATGGGACACAGGGTGCCGTTCGGCACGTGTTTACGAATGGCGGGGCTTATGGCATCTGCCATCTCGTTAGTGCGCCTGGGCAGGTTGAATATGAGACCTTTTCAATCATGGATAAGGTCCCTGCGCATCCCTACCACACGCCGTCGTCAGAAAGTCAAAGTGACGGCGAGGTGCGTTCAAGCGCTAAAATGGTGGGAAAACAGAGCCACGCTCACAGAAGGAGTGTCTATGGGGATAGTCACCTCCAGGAAAGTGGTTACTACGGACGCCAGCCTGTCAGGGTGGGGTGCCACTCTGGACGGCATGGCAGCCAGGGGGGTGTGGGGCAACAGTCTGAGGACCGCCCACATCAACTATTTGGAACTGCTGGCGGTGTTTTTAGCACTACGCCACTTCGAGACGTTTCTCAAGGACCGTCATGTACTAATAAGGACAGACAACACCACGACGATGTGCTACATCAACAAGCAGGGCGGACTACGGTCCAAGGCCCTGCATTTATTAGCTCACAGACTGATTATGTGGTGCGACAAGCACCTCCTTTCAATCAGAGCTTGTCATGTCCCGGGGCTCCTGAACGCGGGGGCGGATCTGCTGTCGAGAGGACAGCTCCGCTATGCAGACTGGTCTCTCCACCCAGAGGTGGCCTCCCAGTTATGGGACAGGTTCGGCATGGCCAAAGTAGACCTGTTTGCCTCGGAGAAGAACACGAAGTGCCGTCTGTTCTTCTCCATCACAGGAACCCCGTCATTGGGTCTGGACGCATTGGCTCACAGTTGGCCTCGGGGTCTGCTTTATGCATTTCCCCCTCTGTCCTTAATACGGCCCACTCTGGACAGAGTGAGGACTCAGGGTCTAGAGGTGGTTCTCATAGCCCCAGCCTGGGGGTCGTGGAGGTCAGAAATATCTCCCCTCCTGTACGACCAACCGTGGCAGCTTCCATTACGGAAGGACCTGCTCACACAGGCGGGGTTCGAAATTTTTCATCCATGCCCGCAGACATTGGATCTATGGGCTTGGCCCGTGAGAGGTTAAACTTGTGTGCTGAGGGCTTGCCACCGAATGTGATAGCCACAATTCAGGGAGCAAGGGCCCAGTCCACTCGAAAGCAGTATGATGTGGCCTGGAAGGTGTTCGAACGATGGTGTGCGAACAGACCGGGCCAGGAGTTACCGTTTCAGGCTTCAGTTGTAACGGTTTTGACCTTCCTGCAGGGCTTCTTAGATGAAGGGAAGTCTCAGTCCTCCATTAAAATCAATTTAGCAGCTATATCAGCATGCCATATTGGCATTGGAGGTAAAGCTTTGAGTGAACATCCGCTCATAAGACAGTTTATGAGGGGAGTTAGGAAAGCCCGTCCAGTTACTCGGTCCTTGGTTCCTCCTTGGGACTTGACTTTGGTGCTGGATGCTCTGACGGCTGCACCGTTTGAACCGCTGGAGAGCGTGGATCATAAATTTTTAACACTCAAAACTGCTCTTTTGTTGGCTCTCACCACAACCAAAAGAGTCAGCGACTTACAAGCACTCTCAGTGAGCCCTGACTGTACTATTTTTAGTGGGGACAGGATGCGGGTCACGGTGAGACCGAACCCAGCTTTTGTTCCGAAGAACTCTAATGTGGCAAGTGTCCCTGTAGACCTAAGGTCGTTTCATCCTCCACCCTTTGCGTCTGGAGAAGATGAGAAGTTGCATCGTTTGTGCCCGGTGCGAGCACTACGAATATACATGGATCGAACTGCCCCCTTCAGAAAGGGTGGTCAGCTTTTTGTGGCCTGGGGTGCACGAGTGATAGGGAAACCGGTTACTAAGGTGCGGTTGTCCCAGTGGCTTGTGGAGGCTATACAATTAGCGTATTCCACAACTGGTGTGTTGCCCCCAGTAGGCCTGAGGGCTCATTCTACTAGAAGTATTTCGGCATCCTGGGCACTTTACAAAGGAGTCTCAGTGCAGGATGTCTGTACGGCGGCGAGCTGGTCTTCGCCGTCAACTTTTGCCAGGTTCTATAACCTAGATGTAACAGTGCCGTCTGTAGCACATGCAGTCCTACGGGTCGCTTCTCATTAAGCATGTTACATGTATAAGGCGGACTTTTGGCAATGGGACCTATGGTTCGATGGTCCATACAGCTGAGGGTCATTAGGCTGGGCGCCTATTGTCCCCTGGCCCTGGCTATGTCAGGCATGACCATCGAGTTGTGATGTCTTGGCCTGGTGGAACACATGAGGATGGGTGTGTTTTTCAGTGATTTGAAGGGAGTTCATGAGGTCTCCCATAAGTGAATTGCTTCACGGATTGAACCTTAATATAACTGAAGGTTATACAATAACCATAGTTATATAAGGGAAAGTAGTGAAGCAATTCACCAAATGTCCCTTCTAGCTTGGCAACGGCAGAAGGCGAAAGTGTCACGAATTGAGCGCTCATGGACCAGTGCAGGCATTTATAGGGGAGGTTAAGGGGAGGAGCCTGCACTGCGTCATGACGCAAAAGCCCATTCTCATGCTATTCAAATGTGAGTGTATTAGTCTTTTCTTCTGTCTACGTCCAAGAATGGACATATCCCATAAGTGAATTGCTTCACTACTTTCCCTTATATAACTATGGTTATTGTATAACCTTCAGTTTTGTGTCTTGGATGCTGCATTAAATCTTTTTTTTTCCTAACATTTTAAAAAGCAGCTATGCACTTTGTTCACACACACACACACACACACACACACACACACACACACACACACACACACACACACACACCTACCTCAAGCCACGATCAAATGTGGATTCCTGTACTTGGTACAGTCTTTGATGCTGCATTTAAGTTGTTACGCAGCTATGCACTTTTGTTTTCAATGATTACAAATTGTAGTCTTTGTAAGCATTATATTTAGTTGTCAGTAGAGGCAGTACTGTATTTGTTATTTTGTTTTTTTGTTTTTTTTTGTTCTAACCCACTGATGTCATTGTTACTTAAAGGAGCATCCAGTGACTTGGAAAACCCTCTGGTTTTCCAGCAAACTCTAGTGAGGAGGATTATACAAAAAAAGAGAGAAGTATAAGTCACTGCATATACCAAAGTATTTGCACAATTGTACTGTCATGTTATTTTACTCAAGCCAGATGTAGCCAGTGTGGCTTCTGGCTTACTTTGCCACTTTACATTGACAGCATAACTGACTGTTATTACTGTTGTTTACTACTTGACACTTTATATTTACAGCCTAGCTGACCATTATTGCTTTTTTTTTAAACTTGAATTTAATAAATGCCTAACTTTGAAAGGTAACATATTTTTGTATTTTTTTCCTATGTAAAAATATGTAGAAATACAGAAATATCGGATATCGGGAGAATATCGGGAAATTAAAAATAAAATTTATCTGTTTGTATCGGTTTTGAAAAAAGTGGTATCGGTGCATCCTATGCTATTGGGTTTCAAGACTTCGTTTCACTTCATTTCTACCTGCATATGCATATGGCATGGTGATTGCAAAAAGGAATATTCTTTATTTATTTATTGCTTCTGGTCTCAATAATTTCATTTCATAATATAACATTTCTTGTTGTTTTATTTTTGTTTTTTTCATGGGGAGCGAGGGAGTGGGTGGGGAGGGTTTCTGTGTTAAGTGAATATTTGTACGATATGTCTTGTCTTTTAAACTGAAAATGTAAAAATAAAATTGTAACAAAAAAGGCTCTCCTATAAAATGGGTCCAGTTTGTATTGGAGGCCAGCATTCTGGGATTTATGTCTGATTGTGTGGGTGTGACAGAGAGCTCCCCTTCTCCTGTTGATTTTGGCCAGTAGGCCAAATATCTCTCCCCTTATCTGTTCCTTTTTGTGATTTGTAGCCTTTAGTAAAAAATAAATAAAAAAAATATATATACATTTGGAATTTTAAAGGGAAAAAAACTTTCTTTCTGAGCTTAGCTCAAACATGTCAGTTTAGTCTTCTTTCATTTCAAATGGCTTCTTTACCCAGTAGCCTAATATGCAGCCTACTTTTTCCATGAAGGTGGCATTACTGTAGGCCTACTAATCTCTAACCTAAGATTAGTAGGCCTAATTAGTTCATTCTACAAGACATACCAATGTGAGGTTAATAATTAGAACCATTTCATTGTCATGATTCAGGTTATTGACGCACGTGCACTCACACTGACAATACTGTAGTTTCCTTTTTCAAAAGGTTCTTTGATAATGCTGCACATTTTTTTCTGTTGCTTTAAAGTCATGCGTGGACATGATTAATGGGTCCATCTGTGTCTGTGAAAAGCGTGAAGAGCTGCGCCTGGCCTCGGTCTTTCTTAACTATAGGCAAACTAGGCGTATAATAAATTACACCACGTTTTGCATGGAACATTTCCTCGTACAACCAGTGTTGTAGTGGGACTTTTAGAAGTGGGGGGGGGGCGCCTCTTTAAGGGCGCCCTGTGCCCCCCACTCATTTTGTTTTCTGAGAGTGTATTGTGAACCAAGTTAACCCCAACGGGTCCATTGGGTTCCATTTTTACACTCTCAGAAAAAGGAAACTCATTAACATGGCGAAACACATCTTGATGATGTCATCAAGATGTATTTCACCATCATGCTAATGATTTTTTTCAGACCTCCATTTCTAGGAAACACAGAATGGGGGACGTTTTTTTTTTTTTTTTTTTTTTTTACCATGTCCACACAACTGCTCGTACAACGGTGTCCCCCGACGGCTCTGGTGCGACGGTGCATAAATGAGTGGGATGGGGCTGGGTGAGGGGAGTGGCTGTGGAACTCGGAGACAGAACAACTAGTCCTCCCATACAAGGCAGCGGGATTCCTGCCTTCGCGCTTCACAGGCATGCGTGCACCACCAGCCAAGCTGTAAGTTTAACAGTAAGTTTTTTTTAATTTAGCATGGATATGAGCTTATTACAGGTTGACATGATAGCTTATTATTCGATAACTGCAAAACAATTATGGCTGCACATGTAACTTTCATTAACAATTAACAATAGATGAAGATGCTTGGTCAAGCTGCAGGTCAGGAGCTGATGTAGCCTATAATGACTAATGATTTCAAATTGACTGGTTATAGGTTAACATAACTAATAATCACCAAATATTTGCATTTGAGACCTGCAAGTGATGCAGAGAATAATTATTAAAATGAAATTAAGTTGTGCATTCTGTGGTAGCTAGGATAGAGAAAATACAATTTCAGGTCAGGATGCAATTTTCATACAAGTGAACGAAAGAAACCTTAGCAAAAAAAAAAATGCAAACTGTAAAATTGAGGATGATAAATGGGTTCTCCTGATGGATTGGTGACACTTTTGAAAATTTACTTGTTTGAGCTGGAGAGGTGGAGTGAGATTCATTAAGAAAACAACTTTAAAAAATATCACCTTTTAAGGTTGCTGCTTACTTCTTAATATCTGGTTTGAATCAACATGAGGATCTGTGACCCTGTAAGAGGGCAATAGCCATAGCCAGACAGCAATGACTTTGCTTGCACTTTGCAGTTTCAGAATCACAACGGCTTTGACTGTGACAATGATTGGGATTCTTGTGTAAAATCTCTAGTTTAAATCAATAACATGTAGTTGTACTCTATACATCTGGTATGTATCATTACATCAGCATACACATCTGAACCCTCCCAACTGAGGGGGTTCACTGAGGTAGAGCCTATGGGTAAAGGCACCCAGCTAGGTATGTTTTCAATTAGTCCATGGTACTGAACATGACATCTCTTAAAACTGTCACAACAATGTCGTAAGTTTGTTAGCTGTAATGGCACTATCAACACAGGACTGATTTAAGGATGTGCAAAAGTATTTAGGCGAATGTGATGGTTTATAGGGTAATAAATCTCATCCCCTCTTCGTTTCAGTGATGTGAACGAGTGAATGCTGGAATCCTTTCTTATTCAGGTAGGACCTGAGTCAATTATGTGAAAGACAGTAGTTGACTATAAAAACATATTACTAGTACTAGTATTCACTGCATTTATAGCACTGTGCAGAGAGCCACATGTTTGTAGTTTATAAGTTGTCTTCTTTAGATGACTTAGAGCTCTTCATTAGTATTTTCCCACACGTGATTCGAAGTGTCAGCAGCATGGCGTTGACTGTGATGTACTCTGCAAGGGGTCAGAGGTGATTAAGTCTATTCTTTATTCAAAATGTCTAAACGTGTTCTTGAGCAATACGTTTAACCCTACTTGGTTACTTAGAACGTGTTCAGGTCAGTGATTCAATTCAGCAAATACTCTAGGATGGTTTGCAGTATATTCTCAATGTTAAAGTCACATCGCATTAACCTTTTAATGCAGCCACAGGACAAAAGACGTGTCCACAGTAGAGCTAAACTATTACAGTTGAACTTGACAAGCGATGATATTGTTTATCATGGAGGGCCGGAGGTTATAAACTGGACATCATATGTTAAGTCTGTTAACTTAACTAAAGTAAGCAGTGGACCACACAAGGACTTAAGTTTGCAGATGTGTACACCCACACATACCTTGACTCATCAGTGCTGAGTATTCATTACTGGATTTATGTACTTTTCATCCCTGTGCGGTCAGGAATGATACCAGAGTTTTTAGTCGTACTCCTCCTTGCTAATCTCTTTTCTGTTCCTGTTTGCATAGTTAGGCTATCTCGACATTTCTGGCAACACCTTTAGTCTTCCTCTCCAGACTGCACATTGTAGACACAGGCTTACAGAGAGGACAGAGAGGGGGAGGGATAAACACAGGTTGATGGCCAGAAACCATCTAGGTTGACAAGTTGGCATAACCTATGTTACATAATGGCAACATTAAATGTTAATTAATTTTTAATTGACATTACAGTGTAGTTGAGACAATTCAACTTCAATCTACAATGGAAAGGTACAATGGACTTGAAGCATTTGAAAATGCATGGCCATTCCTCAAGTAGGACAATATTGGTCACCAGAACCTTACCAGGGATGTGTGTTTTCCGTCTAGCATGGTCAAAATCGAGTTTGACCTGTCATTTAAATAAAATGTATGTAACAGACTAGTTCATTTTAAGCTTACATTTTATTCCAAGATAGCCCCACTTGTGTTCAACTCCTAAAGTTTGCTTGCATTTTAATCTGTTTGAGGAAATTCATAATGAGGAATTTCCTGTTGATACCCATCAACCAATCAGCTAGTTGCTTCACATTGGCCATATAGGGACACGGCCATTTAGAATTTTAGCTCACAGTGCAACTGATGTGTAAACTTGTACGGTAGATCTGCTGTTTTCACCAAATTTTTCCCTTATTTTTGCATGATGTGTTGCAGTAATTATTAATTGTACAAAATATTAGATACACCTAGAGTTCATGACAGCAGTCAGCAGTGTATCTAATTAGGGAGTTACATTCCCCATGTACACTACTGAGGAAGATTTAAGAGCTTATTGGAGCTGGGTGGTCACTGGTCAGATGATATACCAAATGTGCTGTGACACCCCTGGCCTGTTTGGTTATATCGACTCATTGGTCTGATTTGCTGACACTTGACATATGAAACTAGCTTCTTTTCTTTTTAACTGACAAGGGTCTTGAGTTGGTCCCTCAATGACATTAGCCTAAACATGAGCAATCCTAACAAGACAACATACATTATCATGAGTGTTTCCTGTGCAGGCAAATGGTATCAGATTAGACTTAATCTCTCAAGACAGATTTTGTGCTCCGCAGCTGAATGTTTCGGCAACACTCCCATTACAAAGTGAATGAAAGCACGTGGAAGAACAAAGACCCCCCCCCCCCCCCCACACACACACACACACACATTTTTTTGCAGATGAGTTCCCACTTCCCAGATTGGATTACCTTGATGTCTACTAGGATTCTGGCCATGTCTTTGCTCAGCAAGCCAAAAAACCCATAATGGTAAAGTCACAGAAAAGATATGCTAGTAAGCTTGCATCCTGCAATGATTGTTCCATTAGGCACACTGACATTTTCCTGGAGCCTTTAACATGTTCTGTATTCCTCGCCTGACGTCATGCAGATAACAAGTTGCTTTACACATTCAGTCGTTGAAACATTGCCTTTTGCCACATCATTTTACTGCAGTTTATCAGACATAGCTGTGCAGGCTGTCATGAACTGGAGGGGTAGAGAGTTGATAAACTCACACAAGGTTTATGAGGTGCTGGTACTGCAGGCAGCATGATTCAAATAGAAAAACACCAAATAGTTCACAACACTTAGCAATGTGAAACATTGTGAGCTTGTTTGATACTTTTCCATTGTTGTACAGGCATAAAACACAGCAAAGATATACTTAGTTGACCAACTGTGTACTGTGTACAGATTTTTTCCTGCTTCCAGATCTCCTCACCGACAATCGTTTTTTGAGCTTTTGAGCTTGTACGTTTGTTATTTGTGCCAAATGTTTACCTCAGAATGGAAACGTTAGGGTTCATGGGGTCTATACATTGAAGTAACAAATCCCTTAGTTTACATTAGCCAGAGCACACACATCTGCCTTTCAAACAAAGCTATCACAAACTGTAAATCACAAGTGAGGGTTTAAAAAACATACGTAGGGTTTGTGTTTAGTGAAGTAAAGTGTCAGGGGCCACATCCAGAGCAGCTGGGAGACAACAGATCGGGGATCCTGGTGTCCTTGTGTTTGACAGGGGTGGTTATAGACCACACAGCTGGGGGAGGGGAGAAAAGTTCAATAGGTGTCCCCCTTGTTTTTCAAAGGCCAGATGTGCTGTAAATCCTCCACATATGTTTGTATTTTATAGGAATGGATGGCATCGCAATGGATTATTGCACCCATGCTGACAAACTGGAGTGTTCCGATAAATAACAGAAAAAAGGGATTGAAGGCAGGAAATAGATTGCTTGATTGATGATCTCTAGTCTTTGCACCTTGCGTTATGCATGTGGTCTAAAGTTGTTTAGCATGGCTGTTTACCGTGACCTAGCAGCTTGAGTATGCTGCCGTGCCAGATGCAGTATCATTTTAACAGCAGACACTGAAGTACTTCTTTGGCTTTGCCCAAACCTTAAGTTAATGCACACTTTGTACAGGTTTATCTCCCATTGGAGAAGCAACATTTGGGATTTTCCTTTGTAGCAAAGGTAATTAATTGAACAGATCTACAAACAGATAATAAGAGATAATGGGCATCATGGATCCATAAGTAACGGAGGGCCTATCTTGCAAACATGTGCTTTCAAGATGTGGGGACCCTAATTACTTGGGTAGTCATCTTTAATTGCTTTGTTGATTAGGCTGATTGCCTGAAGCTAGAACATTCCTCATGGTGGGGCTATGCAGCAACTACAATATATGCAGCTGTATTGTTTAATAGTATAGATGTTTTTTTCATAGTCATTGTTTTTACATATTTTCCTTTTTAATGCAGCTTGCAGAACAGCTGTACTGAATTGCCTGTTTGTTATACTGTGAGTAACATCAAATCTTTGAAAGATAGATTTCAATATTGCTGATTGTTTATACACAGCTTGACAAGCCTTTGGTGATATAGACAGTACTCAGCTGTAAGCCTGCTGCATCCACAGTGACAAAAAAGAAACAATACAGTAAAATAAAGAATGGATTAGACATTAGGCATTTTGTTGTCAGTATCAGCCAACCAGATCTTACAAAGACTTGAAAGGGAGTTAGTCTTTCAGGTGTGTGTCAAGCCTTGAAAATGACAAAACATTGCTGTACTGTACTCTCCTCTGGTGTGTAATGATGTGTAGCTTGTCTGGTTCCCAGACAACTTACTCACAGTCTTTGGCTTTCCAAATCTGGACTGAAACACAACAGAGCCAGAATGTCTCACTACCTGGACAGAATTTGTTCAAACTGGCCATTGCATTTGAACCGTGCTTTTAACATTATAACATCTGTAACAGCTCCACTGCAATATAATGATTGCCTAAAATTGATTGAATTTGGAGAAACACGCTTCAAAACTCCGGCTAACTCTCTTTTTCAGTTTTGGGCTGAACAACAATATTGCCATTCCCAGCAATGGGGCCCCGCTCTTTAACATCAAACACTTCATCTGGAAAGAACTGCTTGTACGTTCGTTAAACAAATAATGTTGGGGAGGTCAATGTAAATAACATTTCAATGGCTGAATGATACCGAGCCCCTCATTCCAATCAACTGTCAACGAAGTGCTCTTGTTTGATTATGTCCACATGCTTCAAATTAGACTGAACCTCCATTTCCCTTACTCTGGGGGCCTCAACCATTTGGTGTGTGACTAAACACAGGCATCGCCGGCAAGTTAATGGCAGTGCACACACAATTTCTATATATGCAGACAAAATCGTGCACACGCACAGATGGAAACGAGCGACTTTCCTAATGTGCTCACTGACAAAGAGTGCACGCTCGCATGAACTCACAAGCACAGACTGGTTATCGTCTGCTTTTGAGCTCTGGAAGGGACCGTATGGTATTACTTTCACAGAAATTTACTATGCTGCTCTCGTGCATTTTCCCATACAATGGGTCTGAGACGTGTATGCTGGAATCTGGAATTCCAAACATTTCAATTTCAAAAAGTAAAGAAAGCCCCAGAAATCAAGACTAGGGTTCTGATAAAGCAAAGCAAACAGTTAATTTTTTAAGTCCTCCTTTTTTGACATTTAAAAAATAAATAAATGAACACAGTACACTTAGAACTCTCCACCATGCTATTGGACATGGATCATTTAGGAAGGATGAAGAAAGTGTTTCCCTTGGACACCAATATCATAGCAAAATCAAGTTTTCCATCTGGTTTGTAGTCTGCACTGTGTTATCAGCCTAAACATAGAATTTATCCCATTTAAGAGAAACTTGAATAAAACAGCTGGGATAAACTACTTGCATGGCCAAATTAGACCTTATCAATAACATTGTATGAGGTCATATACTGTATTACAAGCTTGCCTTTTATTTATGGCGTGGTTCCTGGTTCAAACAAGGTTCCTACAGGCTTCATGTTGAGGTGTCTCTAAGCAAGAGACTGAACCCTTGCCAGCTCTTTGTGTAACCCCTGAGGCTACACACTGCTATTAATAGGATGGATCAAATGCAGAGACATAATTTCCATGAGGATCACTACAAATGTAAATATGCTTTTAGCAAAGCACATTTTGTGGGATGCATTGTGAATCTGGTAGATCAGCTCACAGCTGTGAATTCAGGTTGTCTGTTGCATTGCAGTTATAAATGTTTACTCAAGCGTAGTGGTTCCCATTTAGTCACGGCAAGCTAATAGCATACCGTATTACCACAGTCGTTTACAGCTGTCTCAGATCTGCTCTGGATGCACTTATTTTGTTTATAAGAAGATATATCTATTAGTATCTTGCAGTAAAACAAATCGCTCGGTTAGAAATCGACAACTGTTAAAAGAATGTGTCTGGTACAATTCCAAACATTGCTTTGAATCCCCCAGCATCCTGACAGTCCCTCTTACTGCATTAATGTACATCCCTTCATCTTTCTTGGACTCTTTTAACACTCATAAAACAAGTGTCTTATCTAAGAAACCCACTTCTTCACATGGCTTTTTTGGAAATGTAGACTAAGTACAACTAAGTACATTTACATACAAATTTAATGTACAATTAGTTTACTACTTCTATTTCACTACATCTCAGAAGCAAATATTCTACTTTTAGTCCTCTAGAATTATTTAAAAAAAATACTCATAGGTGCTTAGACTATTATATAAAACATGCATTTTTGAGCCCTATATTATACTTTGGCTTTTTGAAAATTGCTGATCTACAAGCTCAGATATTTTGGCTAATGAGTATTTTAATACTTTTAAGTATATTTTCATGGGTGCAGCAGTGGCTCAGGAGTAGTGTGACCGGACTGGAACCTGCAATCCCCCAGAGTTAGTGTCCCTGAGCAGGACTGTGACGCCTAGTTGCTCCTGATGTGCAGGCTGGTGCCTTGCATGGTTTTCTCTGGCATTGGTGTGGGAATGTATGCATGTAATGTATGAATGTAATGCACATTCTCTGTAAAGCAACTAAATACACCATTTACCATTTATTTATGCCAATACCTTTGCACTAAATACCCAAGCACATTTTAAATCCTTCCTATTGTATGTTCTATGTAGTGTTATTATATGCCTGCAATCTGTAAAGCACTTTGTGACCTATTGTCTAGAAAGGTGCTATATAAATAAATTTCATTCATTCATTCATTCATTCATTCATTCATTCATTCATTCATTCATTCATTCATTCATTCATTCATTCATTCATTCATTCATCCATTCATTCATTCATTCATTCAAATAAACGTATTACTAACAGAGTATTTCTACATGGATTAATTGCTACTTTTGCTTAAAGGACCACTTCACCACTTTTCATCCGATCTTCATATAATTGGTTCTTACTAATGTTCATGATAAATCAGTACCATTGTTTTCTACTCGGTCTGTGTCTCATAGGAGGGTTCTGGTCACTTCAGAAATCCATCCACCATGTTCCTCATCAATGGGTAATCCAAGCTAATAGAAACTGCAGGCTTTCTATTCCTGAAAAATTGCAATAGGAAAATGGAATCATTCTCACGATAGTATTATATATAAATCTAAAGTATAAATAATCTTATGAAAACTATTGTTTAAAAAATCTGCCTAACTAGATGCGCATGGAGACTGAGTATTTACCATGAAGGTTAGTGAGGACCTATCAAAAGGTCAAAAAGTAGTGAAGTGGTCCTTTAACAAGTGAGTAGTTCTTACTTATGCAGACACACCCACAGACAGATGCGTGTAAAGCACACGTTCTGGCAATCATGCCGTGAAAAAGTCCCCTTGCATTGTTTACTGAATATGCATATTGAATAATTTTGCATCATGCCTTGGGTTCCCTGTGGTCGTATATCATTTTGATGTGTCGATTTTATGGTAAACCTCATTCCCCGAGGGAAAACGAACACAACTTCCTTAATTGTACTTACATGTGCCAAATAACCGCCCTTTACAGCCCACATGGCAATCAAACTAAATGCGACTGCCAACTTCTAATGCTGTAGTTAGCAAACCATAGATAAGTGCTGTAGATTTAGAAGATAGCAACTCTTCAAAGAAAAAGAGCAATCTCTCACTGTTAGTAAAGCAGAAATAGAGAACAATAGATGTACTGGAATTGGTATGCTTATTAGGGAGAATGGTATTTAGATTTAAATGTTAAAATTTGTATTTTGTCTACAACTGTGTACTTGGTTGGTCTGCTCTTTTCCACCTCTCTGTCTACACACCCAAACTCTGTCAAATATAGCCAATCTACAAGCCCTCAATATGTCACAGTTGATCAGTTATGAGGACTATGAACATTAGGAACACATGAGAATGGCTTCATATAAGGTACATACATTCATGTACAACATGTAATCGTTCATAAAACTGTGTTTCTTTATTGTAGGTAAAGAGAGAAACTTGAGAACCATTCCAGCATGGAGGGGAGATGGGGCCTTCTCTTTAGTCTCATTGTAGCCGCATGTTTCTGTGGCAACGGTGCTCAGAAAACAGGTGTGTATGATTACCCATACAGTACTATGACTTAACTTCCTGCATGCCACAGTATAAAGTATCATGACAAATGTTTCATGTCAACATTACATCAGCTCATTGCATACTTCTGTGAAACTACTACACTTACACTAAACATCCAAGGACACATGAATACACACGCATGCACGCACGTACACGTACACACACACACACACACACACACACACACACACACACACACACACACACACACACACACACACACACACACACACACACACACACACACACACACACACACACACACACACACACACACAAATGATTGGTGAGTTTCTCATGTTTCTACATTATCACTACCTATGACCACCAGAGCACTTTTACTAACCTTGCATGTGGTTTGTATTTATTTTTTTGTTTGTTCACTATGCAAGCAAAGCATTAAAAGGTTCACAATAACACACAATGGAGGATATTTTGGTACAGACTGCGAGGCATTTGAACTATGTATGGTGCATAGTTTAGTGTTTAGGGTTAGGACAACAATTAACTTGTATACTGTACCACGATATGTAGCACTATCAATATCTATTTGCGGACATGCAGCCAGTCCTATGGCACCCCACCACTTCTATGTAGGTCATGCTCACGCTTTGCACCTGGAGTACACTTCTATCACACTGCAGGTAATGCTTTTACCTGCTACTGCTTGGAAACTGCTCATGACCTGGAGATTGAATGCTCTCCATTCTCCACCACCTTCCTTTTTCAATCTTGCACATGCTTTTTCACTGGCGGATATTCTTCCAGGGATGAACCTGGCCACAAGTGTTTGCCCACTATCTCAATCTTCTTGTCCGAAAAAGCATCTATACCATCAACCAACTGCCAATCGGCTGATCTCCCCATTCCCCCAGTCTGCACACAAGAGGCTGTAGCTGACATCGTCTTCCTGGTGGACGGATCATGGAGTATTGGCACAGAGAACTTTGAACAGATCCGCCAGTTCCTGTACACTCTGGTCAACAGCTTTGATGTGGGTCCTGAACAGGTCCGCATTGGCTTGGTACAGTACAGCACCACACCGCGAACAGAGTTCCACCTTAATGCCTTTGACAACAAAGAGGATATCCTGAAGAACATCAGCAGCCTGCCATACAAGGGAGGTGGAACCCTTACTGGCCTGGGATTGGATTTCATGCTCACTGATCAGTTTGTAGACCGAGCCGGAAGCAGAGCCAACGTGCCACAGATCGCCGTGGTGATCACTGACGGCCAATCACAGGACAATGTGGAGCCACACGCTCAGGAGCTGAGGAAGAGGGGAATCGTATTGTATGCCATTGGCATCAAAGATGCCGATGAAGAACAGCTTAGAGAGATAGCAAACAAGCCCCATGACCAGCATGTCTACAGTGTGTCCGACTTTGCAGCACTGCAGGGGATTTCCCAAAGTATTGTCCAAACACTGTGTACAACCGTTGAGGAAGCCAAACGTCAGCTCACTCTCAGGGTGAAAGGTAACGTGTAGCATACCGCTTAGGATAATTCCCTGACCACATTTTGTTGGTAAAATACCTAAATAGTAACATATGGGATGATGTCTCACATTTTACGCCTTAAATGGTTAATTGATTATTCCTGCAGTTCTGAATTCACAAGGGAATTAAATCAGAAACCCCACCTTTATAATACATACATACTGTACATACATACATTTAAATAACAAAACATAGTTTATTTGTTGGGCTGTTTCATAGACAATGTGGCTAGTGCACAAGACAAAAACAAACAGTGTTCTTCATGATGAAATGCCTACAACAGTTTTCTGAGTTAATTCAACATCACTAATTACCATGCAATGATTAAACATTTTCTGCTCGTCATTCAAGAGACCATTCAAGAAATTAGAGGCTCCATTTTCGTTACTGCTAATCCCCTTATCCCTTAACTTCTTTGCCTTTTTAAACTATCTAAAACAACATTTTTCAGTAGCCACTCTACAAGCTCACAACGTGTTAATAGATTGACATGTTGAAATATTAAAAAAAAAAATCAAAATAGTAAAAAACGAAATAAAAGATTTGGGATAAGGGGTTTAGCATGTAACGAAAATGGAGCCCAAGATCTAAATCAAGTCTGTGATGCGATATACTGACTATTTTGTTTCCACTCTGCAGAATGTACCACGGCCACCAAGGCTGACATCGTCTTCTTAGTGGATGGCTCTTCAAGCATCGGCCTCGACAACTTCCAAGAGGTCCGGCAGTTTCTCCACAGCATCATTGACGGCCTGGATATTGGTCCAGACAAAGTACGCGTTGGTCTGGCACAATACAGTGATGAGCCGCGGGAGGAGTTCCTACTGAAAGATCACACGGACAAAAGGTCTCTACTCGAACAGGTGGACAGCCTCCCCTACAAAACAGGAGCCACTTCTACAGGCAAGGCCATCACGTTCCTCCAGACTCACTACTTCACAAAGGAGGCAGGAAGCCGTGCTGATGAGAGGGTACCTCAGATTGCTGTGGTGATCACCGATGGTGAGTCGGCGGACGATGTTGCGGTGCCAGCCCAGCTCCTGAGGAAGGCTGGGGTCATACTGTTTGCCATAGGAGTGGGGAACTTTGAGGAGAGCGAACTCAAGGCCATCGCCAACCGACCCCAGGAACGTTTTGTTTTCAAAATTGATAACTTCCAGGCTTTGCAGAGGCTGACGGATGGTCTGCTTCAGACTGTGTGCACTTCTATGGAGGATAAAAGGCTTGGTAAGTTAATCATTCTAGTGCTTTGTTTCTCTATCATGGGTGCTATATTATAAATATCTATGATCTCCATATTAATTACACATTTTTATTTCACAATTAAGAAACAGGGATGGAGTAATAGGTAGATGGGGAGATATAGTACTCTGACTTCACGGCACCATGTTTGACCCCAAATTCTATCTACTAGGATTATGACATGTTCAACGTATAACAATTTGTTGCTGTTTGTCAACATTCTAAGATCTCTGTGGATAAAGCAATTAAGTCTGATTAAGTCAGACTTATTTAAGCAAATAAGTCTGATTTAAACTACTTCAAAACATATTAATACATGCTTTAGCCACACAACTAAGCCATGGCTTATAACAACATGATTAATTGCATTACTTCTCATTCAAAACAATGTACTTTTGAGTTCACACAGCCATGAAATGCAGCCAAAACATACATCTTTAAAACGCAGACATTGTTTAGAAATTAGACTGAGAGGAAATGCCAGAATATGTTTTTAAATATTTGGTTAGCAGATTTTCTCTGGGATCTCAAATGGGGTTATTCGCAGAAATGCTATTTTTTTTGGCAGGTTCAGTTTGCAAAGATTTCAGCAACACCATTTGTTCTGGGTTCGAACTGGCAACCTTGACTTTAATGTATTATTAGTATTATCTTTACTTGCAGTACTCTAAGTAATGGTATGTTTGTTTATGCTGTATACTTCTACCTCTTTAATTTCACTCTTTCTTTTATACTTTACAGCATTGGTCCAAAGGTTTGCAGATATATTCTTCCTAGTCGACAGCAGTTTGTCATCTGAAAACTTTCAGCAGACCCGCAACCTACTGAACCGATTGACCGGCCAACTCAACATAGGAGCTTCTGCCCACCGCATCGGCTTGGCTCAGTTTGGCAGAAATACCAGTATTGACTTCCTTCTGAATACTTATGGAACCAAAGCGGAGGTGACAAATGCAGTGCGGCGCTTCCGCCTACGTCGTGTGCAAGCCAACGAACCTCGCAACATGGGTCTTGCACTACAGACTGCCAGCACCAGTTTCTTCACCAGTGCGGCTGGTGGACGACAAGACCAAGGCTTCGGGCAGTACCTGGTTGTTGTGTCAGGAGGCAATTCAAGCGATCATGTCATGAAGGCTTCCCGCTTAGTAAAGTCCCAGGGGGTGAAAGTGGTGGGAATAGCATTAGGCTCAGCACCATTGACACAGATGAAAGCAGTGGCTACATCTCCTTATGTATACCAAGCTACCAACATTGCACCTCAACTGAAGGCTCTCTTCGAAACTGAGGATGAGGCAGCCACCATAACTGAAGGTGAGAATCCTCATCCTTTGATATCATTTATCATTTATTTTACATAAAAAATACATATAGTTACAGAGAAAGATTAAAAGATAACATACATATTGTGCCCCCAGTGGATGAATCTTTCTCATCAGGCACGCCCACACCTAGATCTGTAGTTCTGCCAGTGCCACCTCAGGGGTAGACATTAAGGGAAATTTGCCACTGGCCCTTCGGGCCAGTGGCTTTTAAGAATCACTGGCCCCACAACTGTAACCACTGGCCCAGGTAATCGATCCCCATAGTCTGCAAAAAAGACCACCATTTATTAATGCATTAAATGCATTCAAGTTAACAGCACTCTTTTCATGGGGGTCAAAACCAGTAGACCGTTCAGCAAGCTGACCCATATACAATGCAGAATGCCTAAAATAATTTTTGTGCTAATAAACAAAATATAAATAAAACTTAAACAATTACAAAACAACACCAACATATTGTGAAATAAAAATAATAATACAATATGTATATCAGGGGTGCCCAACCTTTTTTGACCCAAGATCAAAGACTAATACAGGTTGCACCAACAGTTTGTACAGCAAAGGTGCGGGCGCCAACGAGGGCATTTTACCACTGGCCCCATCGGGCCAGTATAGGGCGCCATCTGGTGGTCCGCACGTGTTTTCAAACCTGTTTCGGGCCATCGGGCCAATTATAATGTCGACCCCTGCACCTCATGTGTGATTTATATTTGGTTTGCCAGTGTCGTTAACTGGAAACCACAGATCTCTGGAACACTGTGCATTGTAAAATTTTCTGGGAGCTATTAGATCTGCTATTTCCAGACTGTGAGCTTGTAGCACACACTGGACATACAGTATAGGCCATCAAAAATATTTTTACCCTATAAATAATTCCCATCACCCCTAGTTAGGATAATTCATTATTCATTTACTCTCCATAACCTGTGAATTGACTCCAATTTCACCTTAATTAAATGATTACACTACCACCTCCTCAAGGCAGAAAATAATGCATGAATTACTGTGTTCATAGTTGCGGGGCAAAATTAATAGAATTTCGCTAACAAAAATCATCTGCTGTTTTCTTTTCTTTCTTTCCTTTTTTCCCACCAGATTGCAACAAAGCCAAACTGGCAGATGTTGTGTTCATCGTTGATGAATCAGGCAGCATTGGAACTGCCAACTTCCAGCTGATACGCACATTTTTGCACAATATTGTGAATGGACTAGATGTTGGCAGGAAAAGGGTGCGAGTTGGCATCGTCTCATACAGTGACAAGCCCACAGCACAAGTCTACCTTGACTCCTTTGATGACAAGAGTGAGATTCTTGACTTCATCAAGATTCTACCCTACCGTGGAGGCGGTACCCGTACTGGTGCTGCTCTGAAGTTTGCTAAGGACAACGTCTTTGTTGCGACGCGAGGAAGCAGGAAAAGCCTGGGTGTCCAGCAGGTGGCTGTAATTATTACAGACGGTGAATCCCAAGACAATGTGACAACAGCGGCAAAAGATCTCCGTAGAGCTGGTGTCACTGTGTACTGTCTGGGTATCCAAAATGCTAACATGAATGAACTGGTGGAGATGGCCACTTATCCTCCAAGGAGGTATGTGTTTATAGTGGACACTTTTACCAAACTGAAGCCCATGGTGCAGAGTATGCAAAAGATCCTGTGCAATGACATCTTTGACAACGCCATCACGATCAACACACGAAAAAAAGCGATCAAAGAAGGTTTGAGAAAGCTGTTTTATGTGTTTAAAATGATTAGGTTTCAACAACAACAAAGTTGGCATGTCTTGTTTATTATGTTTAATAAATTGATATAGTGATGATCAGAATAGAATGCATGTAAATGAAATATAAAGTGATGTTGTTCTTCTCCTCATAGGTTGTGTGCAAACCGAAGAGGCGGACATTTTCTTTCTGATTGACCACTCTGGAAGCATATATCCATCTGACTTCGATGACATGAAAAAGTTCATCATGGAGTTTGTCCATACACTGCGTATCGGGCCACAATTTGTCCGTGTGGGTGTCGCCAAGTATGCAGATACACCAAACCTAGAATTTGACCTGACAGCTTACACAGACGTCCAATCACTAGAAAAGGGTATTGAGGGCATCAGGCAAATAGGCGGTGGTACTCAGACAGGAGCTGCACTGTCATTTATGACGCAGCTCTTTGACAGAGCAGCGGTCACCCGTGGTCACCAAGCTGCAGAGTACCTCATTGTCATCACAGATGGAAAGTCTACAGACGAGGTCAAACTTCCTGCAGAGAAACTGAGAGCCCAAGGAATCATCATCTATGCCATTGGTGTGAAAAGTGCAGACAAGGCAGAGCTGCAAGAGATCGCTGGCAGCCCACAGAAGATGTTCATGGTTACTAACTTTGATGCCCTGAGGCCAATCAAGGATGACATCATGACTGATATCTGTGCCCAAGATGGTAAAATCAACTGTATTTTTTTTTTTTTTTTTTTTTTACAAATGGATTAGTATAATGTATCCTACATGTATCCTTTGTGCAAGGAGTCAAAGCATGTCTTTCTCTCTTCACAGCTTGCAAAGACAAGCCAGGCGACCTTCTTTTCTTGATTGACAGCTCAGGAAGCATCAATCCAGAGGACTTTCAGAAGATGAAGGACTTCATGAAATCAATTGTCAGCAAGTCTATTGTTGCTAAGGACGAAGTGCATGTCGGCGTCATGCAGTACAGCACCATTCAATTACTTGAATTCCCTCTCAACCGTTACTTTGACAAAATTGCAATGTCCCTGGCAATAGATGGTATGCAACAGATCGGTGGAGGCACACATACTGGTGAAGCTATTTCTGCTATTACTCCGTACTTTGATCCAGTCAATGGAGGTCGTCCAGACCTGGGACAGAGGCTAATAGTAATCACAGACGGAGAGTCCCAAGATGAGGTCAAGGGCCCTGCTGAAGCCCTGAGGGCCAAGGGTGTGTTAGTCTATGCAATTGGAGTGGTTAATGCCAATTCCACCCAGCTGCTAGAGATCAGTGGCACCCAGGAGAGGGTGTATTCTCAGAGAGACTTTGATGGATTGAAGGACCTGGAGAGTCAATTGGCATTGGAAATCTGTGAACCAGAGGGAGGTGAGAAGCTCCTGATTCATGAATAGCTGCTTTGGTACTGTAGTTAAACACTAAAAAGCTTATGCAAAATTTCTAAAAAGTGTACATTACTTTACAAAATGTGTCATCCTTTATATCAATAACACCAAAACAAATTTACTGGTTTATTATCACTAGTCTATGACATACCCAAAGCATGTGCAGATTTCTCCCTATATCTTTTTTCTCTGCCCCTCTTTTTCATCTCCTCTCTCTCCCTCCCCTCCCTCTCTCCACCACCTGCCTCTCCCTCTTTCTCTCCCCACCTCTATTTTTTCTCTCTCACCCAACCTCTCGTTGCCTCTTATATTGGCTCATGTGACACACATGTTACATGACGCCAATCACTGCACAGAATGACAGACCCTCCAGTCAATCACAGCTCTCAATATTTGAGGAAGTATTCCATCCACCATTTAGTTAGATGACAAAATACTTAATTGGCATGGAGATTGAAGTTTTGTGTTTTTTCCATCCAATTTCAGATTGTAAGAAGACAGAAGTTGCAGACATGATTTTCTTGGTGGATGGATCCACGAGCATCACTGAGCCCAAGTTCAAAAGCATGCTTAAGTTTATGGCATCCGTGGTAAATGAAACCACAGTTGGCGAGAAGCTGACACGCTTTGGCGTCATTCTCTACTCCAACGAAGCCAAAGTGGACTTCACCCTGAATCAGTATTATACCAAAAAAGAAGTTCTGAAGGCCATAACAAGCCTGCGGTCGCCATATGGTGACACCTATACAGGAAAAGCTCTGGCATATTCCTTGCAATATTTTGAGGCAGCACATGGTGGCAGAGGAGCCTTACACGTACCACAGATTCTATTCGTGATCACTGATGGTGATGCTACTGACGCCAACAATTTAGCTGCTCCGTCTAATGCACTGCGAGACAATGGCATCAAAGTCTTCAGTATTGGAGTGGCAGAAGCAAACAAGGCTCAGCTCGAGATCATGGCAGGTGGTGACACATCCAGGGTTTTCTATGTGAACGATTTTGATGCTTTGGAGGGTCTATATAAGAATATTTCACATGTCCTCTGCAATAACACTAAGCCAGGTAAGATATCTATTTATTTATTTATATATTTTATATTTACTATTTATCTGTTTATAAATAAAACATTGCTTTAAAAAACATTTGTAAACCCATTTTGAAAGCATTTCTTAAATCATTCAAATGTTCTTTGCATTTTGAATTATTTTCTAATTAATATACAATTATAGACATGGTTTTCAAAAGAACCCTGCTGCTCTACTGCCACAGAACAGACATAATTAATTTATCTTTACCTGTCTTTGTATTGGCAGTGTGTGAGAAACAGAAAGCTGACTTGGTCATGTTGATTGATCAGTCCGGCAGTATTGACTCCGGTGATTACACTACCATGAAGACATTCATGACAGACCTGGTTTCAAGTTTTCAAGTCAGTGAGGAGTTTGTCCGGGTAGGAGTTGCCCAATTCAGCAGTTCTCCCGACAAGGAGTTTTACCTCAACGATTTAAAAACTGAAGCACAAGTGAAAGAACGCATCCACGCCATGAGGCAACTCGGAGGAGGAACAAACATTGGACTTGCCCTACGGTTCATTAAGGATTACTTTCAAGCATCACATGGCAGCCGCAAGTCAGAAGGCATTTCCCAAAACCTGGTGCTGATCACCGACGGTGATTCGCAGGATGAGGTGGATGCTGCGGCCGCAGCCCTCCGAGCTGAGGGAATAGAGGTGTTTGCCATTGGCATCGGGGATGTGCACGACCTGGAGCTCCTGCAGATCACTGGCAGCTCTGAGAGGTTATTCACTGTGAAGACCTTCAGCGACTTGGCGAAAATCAAACAGAAGGTGGTTGATACCATTTGCCAATCCAGACTCATCCCAGACCGACCTTGTAAGTTAGTCTGTAGAACAAGTATCTTGTTTAGTCTCTGTCCGTATTTTTTTTTCTTTTTTATTCCATCTCTTGAAGAAGCTTCTGAAGTGTGACATTGACTTAAGTGGCAGTAAGCAAATGGTTTCTCTTTTCCCACAGCCTGCAGCGTCGACATTGCCTTTGGATTTGACATCTCGAACAGGCCCACAACCCAGCCTCTGGTTGGCGGCCACCCCAAGCTCCAAACATTCCTGCCAGAGATCGCCCACTATGTGTCCACACTGAGCGGCCTGTGCTGCGTTGGACCCTCACCTGTCACGGCCAACCTTGCATACAGTGTTTGGGGCCGTAATGGACAGGCGCTGCACAACTTAAACTTCGAAGGATACAGCAATGAGGTGGTGAAGAAGGTCATGGCCTGGCAGATGTCTGAGGCCACATACTTCAACACTGAGATGCTGCACTCTTTCAGAGAGAAGTTTAAGACAGAGTCTAATGCTGGTGTGAAGGTGAGTTGGATGGATGCTAAAAAGAACCTTGCACACATTATACACCAGTACCGATGCACTGGCTTATTAACCTATGTTTGGAAGCGAATGTTGATTGAGTCCTGATTCCCACTTGTGTGTACAATTATTTAAAAAATGTTATTATTATTATTTTTTTAATACACAAGTAAAACGGAAATGGTGAGACACAGCAAAGTCTGTTGAGATATTGTGATAGACCTGTTAGTACTATACTGTGTGTGTGTGTGTGTGTGCGTGTGTGCGCGTGCGTGTGTGTGCGCGTGTGGGTGTGTGTGTGTGCGTGCGCGCATTGGACAAAACGTCAGCATCAATCTATTGTGACTGCTGTTGTTACTCAACAGGTGCTAGTGATATTCTCAGATGGACTCGATGAAGATGTGATGAAACTGGAGCGGGAATCAGAGCTTCTACGTCAATCTGGTAAAAAACTAACAACAATCTCAATTATGCCGTTTTATGGTGGTCGTGGACCAGATCAAAACATTTTCTTGACAGCAGAACCACTTTTATAGAACAAAGTGTGTTGGGGACAATGCTCTGGCTTTGATGGTAATATAGCACATCATTATTACTGTAAAGACATGATTGTGGTCAGGCAAGGCTCAGTAGGCCTTGATGGTTAGATTGTGGCCAATCTACCCATCAAGGATAAAATACAAGTATAATCATTGCTGTTGTCATATACACTGCATGGACAAACTTCCAGCTGCCAGGCTCAATTGATACTTTTTGATACTTTGAAGATGTACTGTATATCTTATAAACAAAATAACACCAAGATAGAGCTTCTGATATTTAGGTTATCTATGCAAGGCTAGCACTGTATAGCGACATAGTAAATTAGTGTATCAGTGTACTGTACTGCACTGTACATATACATGAATATTCAGTTACAGCATGTGTTGAAAATACAATACATCTTCTGCATGAACATATACTGTAGACATTCATTGAATGTCATTTCTTGTTTGCTAAGGTATAAGTGCACTGCTAGTAGTTGCCCTGGAGGGAGCGAGAGATGCCAGCCAACTGCAAATGGTGGAGTTTGGTCGAGGGTTTGGCTACAAAGTTCCTCTCAGCATTGGCATGCATAGTGTGGGCAGCACCATGCTGAAACAAGTTGTAAGTTGTGGCTGTCATGTCTACAGCCATTAAAACCTTGACTACTTTAACTTTTAATACTTCTACTTTTAATGGGACAAGACTACTGTAGATAGAGCTGATAGGATATTTGTATCCTAGTCATAATCTCCCGAAATTGAGTCACAATAATAGTCTTGTTTTTGCAAATGAGTGACATTTCAGCATGTGAAGTATGGCAGGCGTTATTGTCTCTTCAGCAATTGTATCTTGCCTCAGCTTGTCAGTCTGGAGGAGTGAAAAGTTTGTCCTGAGGGTAATGTCAAAAGGAAATAATGATGGTAAATTTGTCTTTCAAAGAAGAACCTTGATGACTGACATTCGCCCCTCCTAATAATCATTTACCATAATTATCTTTTTGTCAGTACTCTTTTCTCAAACACTCTCCCTCCAGGTCAGGGGTCAGCAACCTGCGGCTCAGGAGCCGCATGTGGCTTTAGAACACAGCCCTAGTGGCTCAGTGGTTGTAGCATTATTACATGATTTTTCTTGAGGACCTTCTTTTTCTGAGAGTGTGCAAATGGAACCAAATGGATCCGCCAGGGTCCATTTGGTTCACATTTGCACACTCTCAGGAAAAAAATAAATAATAAAATGCGGCTCCAGACAGATTTTGAATTTAATTTTGGGTCGAAAATGGCTCTTTCAACATCTTGGGTTGCCGACCCCTGCTCCAGGTGAATGGATTGTGTTTTCTTTCATTCTCTAGGACGCAGTAGCAGATAGAGACTGCTGTAATGTTATGTGCAAGTGCTCTGGACACGAAGGGATTCGTGGATTCCGGGGCCCCTCAGGGTCAAAGGTGACTGTAACATGCATGACATTAAACATTTAATGTGTGGTGCAAAAGGGTGTGAAACTATAAAAACAGAAGAAAAAACAAAATTCCATCAGTTGTGAAGAGCACATTCTGTAGATATACCTTGTTGAAAATGTAATAAGGTTCCATTTCATGGCTCATTCCATTATTAAAACACTCATTGTCATCGCCTCTTGGATCATTTTCATGTAGTTTTTGTCACATTTTATTCACCTAGAATGTTTTACAATTAGCATACTTACTATACAAGGAATGAAAAAAAAAAAATACTTATACAAGTTCACAATGCATTGTGAGCGCTATGAATGGCGATCAAATGGGATAAAAGTGTCTTAATGTAGCTCCTCTGTTGACCTGTTGTCCTTCTTTGCACAGGGTGTGGTCGGGCCAAAGGGCCATCCTGGCTACCCAGGAGAGGAAGGAATTTCTGTAAGTGTTTGTCAGTGTTTGTTCATTTTCATTTATTTTGTTTATGACAGATGTCTTGCCAGGAAAGCATGCAACTTGCATGTGGTGTCATGATTTTTTGTTGGATGATGATGTCCACTCGCTTTTAAAGCTGTTGTGGCTGTCTGTGTTTACCTCCAGGGTGACAGAGGTCTACCTGGACCTGTTGGACCACAGGGAATACAGGGCTGTGCTGGGACACGAGGACTGAAGGTACAACAGATAACACTCACACGCACACTCATGCATGCGTGTGTGTGCACGTGTACACACACACACACACACACACACACACACACACACACGCATACACAATAAATAAATAAATATAACTATATAAATAATAAATTGCTAGTCAATACTAGTCACATAATTATGCCGAGCAACTCTGTGTTTGTATGTTACAGGGATACCGAGGCCACCGGGGAAACAGGGTGAGTGACTAACTAATTTGGAATGCACATTTATTTATCTAAGGAAGTTATAAGACAAGTTGTTTGCAATGTGAAATACCTTTAACAAGTCTAGGTCATGAAAGGTCATGATAGCTAGAAGAACACAAAAAGAAAATAGGACTGAAATGTGTAACGGTTACAAATACTTAACATCTTTGTATCATTTTGCCATTGCAGGGTGATGATGGAGAGAATGGGCTTGATGGAGTAAATGGCGAACAGGTATGGAACTATATAATTCTTTACCTCTATGACACTAATTCTTGCAATCTCTGTCTATCTGTTATCTTTTACAACTGCTGAGGAGATTGTTGTAACAAGGTTGATGCTTCCAGCCACCTCCTGCTTGGTACTCCCAACATAGGGACCTCATCAGCTTTATGGTGCAAAACCCATTTATTGTTGCGGCAATACAAACCAAAGTAGAAGTGATCATAAATGAACGGCAATATGCCGTTGCATTCTCACTTTGGATTTTACGTTCACACAGAGCCACAACAGTGTTTTTAAAAGCTGCAGATTTCCACTCTGTAAGGACCATTATGCGTAAACGGACTAGCCTGTTGTGCATCAATTAAATCTATGCACAACAGGTGTGTGAGTAGTCACACCCTCAAAGCCCATTTAGGGTGGACTCAGGCCAGGATTGACTGCCTAAGGTTAGTTGTTAAGTAATTGGCTGTGCAGGTCGGTGACCAAATGATCTCCCAAAGTAGTAAGCCAGATTGCCTTGAAAGTTGATTCAGAATTAACCATTTAACGCTTCCATGTGTACCCTCTCAGACTTGCACCTGGGGTCCACTTAGTTTCTAACTATCCATAATTTAGCCTTGGACACCCTGCACCTTGGAATGAGGACATGTCGGAATGGAGACATGTACTCCTCAAGTACACTCCCAAGAACCCCCTCAGGGACTCCACAAGACTTCTAGTGCCATCAACACTATATTTTGAAATAAATAAAATATATAGAGATTTTAAATTCTTGTGGTGACACCCTACTTGAGTTATTACTTACATTACCTTTCTGTACTTCAGTACTTCTGTACTTTCAGTTGGCTAGACTTTCTTAAGAATCGAGGCCTTTTGCCCCAAACCCAAAATGCTAGATTTTAATTTATACAATACAAATACAGCCTTGTATATTTTGTCTCTTCTCTTATTTATTTGTGTTATGTCATGGTGTGACTGGGCATGTTGAAGTCTGTTTATGTTTGTCTATGTATCCTAATTATGTTATTGTCTCTTTGCAGGGCCTGATTGGAATTGATGGGAGCTCAGGAGAGAGAGGAAATCCAGGAAACCCAGTAAAAATATACATTTATTTATTTATTCAGTCATGTTCATACTAGTCACTCAAGCCACACAACTATTACAAAATCTCTGAATGAGAATTTAACTTATGCCTCTTGACTGTCGATAACGGAATCTCTCATCACTTTGACGTTTCCGTTCACTATCCCCTATATATTTGGGTTTGTCTCATTGTATTTATATTAGGGCACTACTACAACAAAACAATGAAAGTGGGGGAGGTGGGGCGAGAACTTTAAAGTTCCAGTGAATTGAAAAATAGACTTTCACACTTTTAGACCACATCTGTGGTCACTATATGAAGGCATATGGGGATGAGATTGGAGATTGGATTAAAATGGTTATGAACAAAATGCCTCAAGTCATGTACATAGAGTGAGGTTTTCATGAATTTTTTACTACCACTTGAAAATGTTCTACTCAGCAGTAGTAACTAGTTTGTATGTGTTTGTCACACCTGCGCTTGATAGACACCAGGAAATGGATATTTGGATGTTAATCCTTCAAATTTAATCAATAATTGTTAATCAATTTAATCGTTTAACACGGTTGGCAGTTAGACATTTAATACTGGTATTAATTTAGTATTTTGCCTGCAGCCTGATTAGTAATGTTTACGTGGCAATGACTTCTGCCCCTGTCACTTCAGTTTGATTTGTTTCACTTCCCCAGGGCATCCCAGGTCTCAGGGGAGAGCCGGGAGTACCAGGTCAAAAAGGACTGAGAGGAGACCCGGTGAGTTAAAAGAAAGAGAAATTAAATCAGTTTGTCTTTCTCACTGTCACAATTCTTATAGTATATACAGCAAATACATGTATACAAAAAAGTTAACAAATTACAACATGCTATAGTATTACACTTATTACATATTACACTACAAAATACACATGTGTATTTTTCAACCAAGATTAATGCTTTAACTTCAAAAAATACCACAGACTGTATTGAATGTGAACTAAAGTAGAGGTAAGGTAGGGGCTGCCATACTGTGTGTGGCTCCATCGTCAGTTTGTAAAACATGAACCTTTATTGAAATAAACAAAAATAAAGGTTTTATTTTAAAATCTAAGGAGTGTATTCATGGTTGGAACATAATTTTCCCAACCATGAATGGGATATTATACTGGATTCATTGGATTTAAAGCGACTAGTATGCATAAGGAACATAAAAAGTATATGATTGTTGTCTCTGATTTTTTGTTTGTTTTGGGATTAATTAATCAATTAATTAATGCATATAAATGTCACCCTGATTAAAGAGGCAGAGGAAATCTGGCTTCTTGGAAGTTAGATAATGTATGCTTTGAAATGGCAATCAAACTCTGGCTGTCACTGAAGTTTTCCAATATTTGTAGTGGAGTAAAAAGTACAATAGTTGCCTCTGAAATGTAGTGGAATGGAAGTATAACATTCTGACAACAGGAAATACTCAAATACTGATATTGTACTTAAGTGCATCAGTAAATGTGCTTTACCACTGCTCTCCTGTCACTCCATACAGCATGTGACCCCATGCCCTACTCTATGCTTTATGTGGTTAGCCATGTGGTTACATGATATCTTTGGTATGCTCACAGAAATACTTCATTTCCTTTCTGGGCTGGTTCTGTCTTTACAAAGCAGAAGAACAATGTGCTTCACTCACACATGACATGTATGGCAGGAGTATTAATATTACATTAGCCGTGTCATAGTTCCTAAGTTTGTTGGGACTCAAGTTATTTTTGTATTATTTTATGATGTATTATGCCAGTAGGGTATTTCAGCCTGACAGACATGTGCACACATACTGTACATGCGCGTGCGCACACACACACACACACACACACACACACACACACACACACACACACACACACACACACACACACACACGAAACTGTGTTGAAAAGATCTGATTGGTTTTGATTAGAGGATGATTGGGTGACAGTTCATTTGTACTTACAAAGTGTCACACACAGCTGGGACACATCTGTAACCCACAAGCTAGCATAGCAGGGGCTTAAACTTGCGTGCTTTTACTGGGCCATGGCACCATGGTCTTTTCACCTCAATGAAAATCTTCAAAGTAAGAGTCTGTGTTGTGTCATCCAATAGGGTGAACCAGGTGTGGACAACACTGTACCGGGACCCAAAGGAGATGTCGGGAACCCAGGCTTACCAGTAGGTGACATCATGGCTGACAATTGATAGGATGAAGCAGAACCTGGACGCCTTTAAAATCTGTACTTATACTATTACATACTACTAACAAATTACACACATTTGTCCTGCTCCAGGGAGATGCAGGAGGCGATGGCGTATCAGGGGAGAGTGGAGTTAATGGAGGCCCGGTGAGAATTTAAGGCTTTAAAATGTATAATCTAAAACCCCAAAGTTAGCTATCGTCAAACTCAAACTGTTCCGTGTCAAAGAGCCCCATGAAGCGTCCATTTGGAAAGAGGCAGAGGAACTTGTCCATGTTTGTATTGTTTGTATGCTAATACAAACATAAACTGGCAGAATTTGAACATTTCAGCACCAAATAGGTATGGACAGAGACTGTGGGGTCAGCTGTATGCTGAGATAAGCAATAGATTGCTTTTTAGATTATGTCTTAAATTGTTTCAAAATTCTCTTCTGCAAGACTGTGAATGAAGCTGTCACTAAATGACAAATGTAACCAAATGGACACAAAGGTCCTTTTGGTTCACTCTGATGAAGGCTTCGGCCGAAACGCGTCAGTGTTTTATTAAAATGGATTATCAGATTTGAGCCTGGTCCTGCATTTTTCATTTGGTGTGCTGCTCCTTCCACTTTTCGTGGATTCCCATGTTTAGTTGCACCTAGAGCTTAGCACCCACTGCCCAAATTAGTGGCAGCAACTAGAGGAAGCGCACCTGTTTTCTTCTCCTCGTCCTTTTGGTTACATTTGTACTGTATACTTGTCCTGACAGACCATACTGCCTGGACACAATCTAACTCTGTCACCATGCCTTGTAGGGTCCAGATGGAAGAAGAGGACCACTTGGTCCCAAGGTATGAGATTAAGTAATAAAAAACCTCCTCATACTGGTCATTTACAGGTCCATTCTCCCTCTTCAGGCAGTGCGTCTTACTGTGTGTGTGTGTGTGTGTGTGTGTGTGTGTGTGTGTGTGTGTGTGTGTGTGTGTGTGTGTGTGTGTGTGTGTGTGTTTTACAGGGGGCAATTGGAGGAGAAGGTTCCCCAGGAGTTCCAGGGACCCCAGGGCCTTCAGGACCCCAGGTCAGTGTGGCAAACTGACAAATTCAGAGCTAAATGTAATGAAAGTTACCACGTCTTTGTGGAAAAGACATGCATGTGGTATAAATTGGTATTAAAATCACCACTGTGTGAAGTGAGCAGTGCAACTATTATCCATGGGTTAGCCTCATAGAGTAATAAAATATAGAGAGCGGACTCGAGCAATAGCCCCGCCCCCTTGCCGTTCATTTCAATATAAGTTGCTCAGTGGCGTTTTGAAGCACCCGGAAGACTGCCGGAAGTTCCCATTGGAATAACATTGTAGGCAACTTCCGGACACCAAATTTTGGTGGTCACCAGTGTGCCGCCATGACACCTGTGACGTCATGAAGCCCGTTCACTTCCATTATAGGGCTGCACTTCCACTTTTCGCTACCAGGGCCCGTTGCTTCAAGCCTGGAGGCGCTGTCGGTGGATGTGGTTAGCCTATAGCAGCATATTACAATGTCAACTCACCGTTGTGATGTGATGTAGCACAGCAGTGGAAGGGCTGGGGATGACGACACGTCGGTGAGATGAAATCAGATCTACTGTCGTGGCTGTGACAGTCCCCGGCTCCCCGCCCCTCCGGCTAAAACCATTTCAGGCTAGGCCAGGCTATCTTTGGCTGCATGTCTCTCTGCTTCTCTCTGTCCCTCTTTCCTGTCTATTTTCACTTGGACCCATCAAGTAATGCAACAGGCCAAAAACAAATCTGAAAAGAAAAGAAGGGAAAAAACGTTGTTTCAGGACCATGCGCTACAGTATGCCTATTCTGCCTACTCTTCAGTCTGGTTCAGACACTTTTAGCATCTTCTACAGTAAATATTAGCTGATTGATACTGAATAAAGATTTGCTGAGAGTTTATGTAACAGGGTTTGTTGGGGAATGTCTTCTTGCAGTGTAAGTTGGTTTACTGCACAGATCTGGCAGATCTGATACTTGCATTTGGGTGCCGGTCATAATGGTTCCTTGGAATTTGGTAGGGACTGCAGGCAAATCTGCAGGAATTCCCAGTACTCTGCCAAGTGTGAGATGACTTCATTCATTGTGTTCTTGTGAATTTGTGTCTGTTTCAGTGTGTCTGTTGGCGACGGAGTGGTGTGTGTGTGTGTGTGTGTGTGTGTGTGTGTGTGTGTGTGTGTGTGTGTGTGTGTGTGTGTGTGTGTGTGTGTGTGTGTGTGTGTGTGTGTGTGTGTGTGTGTGTGCGCGTGTGCGTGTGTGTGTGTGTGTGTGTGTGTGTGTGTGTGTGTGTGTGTGTGTGTGTGTGTGCGAAGAACTTTATTGCATTAATTGCACACTATTTTTGAATCCAGCTGTCCATAGGATGGCTGTTTAACTTATTTCCCATGCATGGGGATGAGCAAAGTGTTATCACCAGCTTCCAGTGATCTGCATGGTGGTGGTGGTGTTGACAAGGGGAGCTGCTACTAGTATGGGTGCTAATGATGGAATGAGCTTTACATCATAATAATAAAAAAGCAAAGACGTTAGGGATAAGGAGTTTAGCGCGTGACAAAAATGGAGCCCTTAGTGTATACTTGCGTCTGCCCATTTTTAATGGTCAAAACTATGCACTTCCCAAACCTGAGACATGCCATAAGTTTAATTAAATCCTAACCCTATTCTTTATAGATCCGGCTTCAAATTAAAAATCAAAAATGGTCTAACGTGGCATATCGCTCTGTATCGTATTGAATTGCATGGAATCAAATTTCATACATTTCTACAAAATTGAACAAATCATTGTTTTTTGTTTGTTTTTTTGTTCAAGGGGAAAACATTTGTTTCTACTGAAAATGATTTGGCTGATTTAACATTTTCTTTTTATTCTGAAAAACTAGAGGCAGATGTTTAACTGTGGGGATTCCCAGCACTATTTGTGGGATTTGTTTTAAAGATGTTCAAGGATGTGTGTCTGTGTCAATAGCCTCTCTGCTCAGGCTGTTCAAAACAGGAATGCTCTGTTCTGTATAAAATGAGGTGGAATGGGGCTATTGTTGTTCTACCGCAGAGATGGGCAACTTTGATGATGGAGAGGGACATTATATTTTCACACACATTCCAGAGTAATTACAGATTATGACACTGCCACCACCAGCAGGCATATTATTTTTCTCACATGGAAAGTTTTATATAAATGTCATATATGCAAACTCTTGAAAGTGGCACCTTTCTTCGTACATAGCCAAAATGACTATGAATCTTTTATGAATCTTCATCTGTTTTGTATGTTGGACTCGTATATAATTCTTATAATTTACAAAATTATGTTATATATATGATTTACTTTACAAAAATATACTATGTATATTATATTAACATTATTTTCTTATGAGGATGAGGATTGTATAAAAGGTGACACTTTCAAGAGTTTGCATTCATAACATTTTCTATATGGCTGATTTGGGTCTGGCTTTAGCCAAGCTAGGTTCACACAAGATTTATACAATTAATAATTATCTTGTCTCGTGTAAGTAATCAACTCGTGTAACTAATCAACTGGGGACGTTTCATGGTGATAATAATTTAATATAGGTGCGGTTTTGCACGCTAATTAACAAAACTGAACCGTTTCAACCCTGTTGGAACAAAGGCCTTAGAGAAATAGACTTGAAAACTATACTTGGAAGGTTTTTCCCTATGACTGTACATCTGCAAGTTTTGGCTTATGTGCCCCCCAGAATATAGCCTGGACCCAGACTCCGTTTCTATGTTGAAGTCAACTTCAACTTCACAACTCTCTCTGGCAAGGAACCCATCTCCATGAGTGGGTGTTACTTATGAAGGTTGATAAACTGTCAAGGCTTCTGATTTTTTGTGGGCACAAAAACAACAGTTTACCTTTGTTGGAACAACAACTAATCAGAAACAATGGCACTATGGAACAGGTGAAGTCTGGGAAATTCGAGTCAAGCAGGAACTCGCCAGACTCAGTTGCTGGTAACATTCAGAAGTTGAATATTGCAATGGCAAATGAGGCTGGGTCCAGGCTACCCAGAATATGGATGCTGGGGTCCAGATGACCATAAGTTGAGCTGTGGTTGTTTACTTTTGCAGGGACAGACATGCATTCACATACACACAGACAAGCAATGTTCAAGACTCTTTGGCCTATGGCCACGATGTAAGAGCCTCAGGCATGAGACACTCTGCGACCACCCCTGCCTACAGCAGCCTTGTTTATCTAAGAATTATACACTTAGCACACTGTATAACATTGTAACATTCATTTGTGCAATTTGTGACCTACAGTACATAGTGGTGTATGAGATGATCATATTGTGCCACACTTTTTCCACAGGGAGCCAGAGGAGTAAGAGGCCAGCCTGGAATGAGAGGGACAATGGGTTTGCCTGGACCTCAGGTCTGTGTCTTTATCAAGTATAAAATAATTGACATTTGAATTGACATTGAATTTGCTTAGAAATTCTTACACTGAATGAATGTGA
Source organism: Benthosema pterotum (assembly GCA_039105355.1). Classification (NCBI taxonomy): domain Eukaryota; kingdom Metazoa; phylum Chordata; class Actinopteri; order Myctophiformes; family Myctophidae; genus Benthosema; species Benthosema pterotum. The sequence continues at coordinate 28,419,393 of CM076967.1, forward strand.
ACAACTGTTTGCAGGGTTGCATGCTGGCCAGTTTCTGCTGTCTGCACGTTGGTTGTGGTGGGATGATCTGGGACAAATTTGAGTGAAAAAGACCAGACCTATTTTTTGTCCCAGTCCAGCCCTGACTGCCTGTGCTATTTGAAAATTGCTTAAATTGTTATTTTAAACATTGGTATCACTATCGGTCAAGAATTTCCATACCGGTGCATCTCTAGCATTTATTTAATGGTAACTTATTTACTATAATTATATTATAGATTACTATAATTACTCTACAACGAGTGTGAAAGAAATTTGTCTTTGTGATATTGTTGTATACTAGTATTGCTCCCATTAAACTTCTGTGACAACTGACAACTATGTGACTCTGTTGCAGGGGGGCCCTGGACCAGCAGGAAGCAAGGGATCATTGGGTCGCCATGGATCTAATGGACAGAAGGTATGTGATGTCACTTTCAGTACATGGTAATATAGAAGTTCTAAGCAGACCAGGTGGGGGGCAGTTAACATTATGTTCATAAAGTAATTAAAATGCTATCAAAATACTTTGAAAATCTTAATTTAGTTAACTAGATCTGCACTCAGTAGAAGGTGAACTTGCGTACTGGGCATGTAGGCCATGGTCTATGTTGGAAATGAAAATACATCTTTTAAGGTTCTAATTTAACCTTTAAGAGGACAATTAAAAATAACTCAAAATGGACTGTACCTTGATAACTCAACCAAACGTACTCAACCAAATGTACTCAACCAAACTGTACTGTAGCTTTAAGAGCAGGTTAGATCAGCCTGAAGTATCCAAATGTAATTAACCTAACGTAAGAACAAAACCTAAAATGAAAAACTCCCCAACAGAGTAAAAATATTTCCCTAGGCATTGAGACGAAGCAAAGAAGTGATCCACAAGTTCAGTTCATTAAGTTTCAGCATTAAGTTTAAAAATAAATTATTCCATTAAATATTCCATATGGGGAGAGATAGAATGCTCGCCAAACACAAGTCCCTCCCCCCCCCAAGTAACCCCAAGTAGCGACCCCCAAGTAGCGATACACACATGTTATTACTGTTCCTTATCAATTTACATTCGTCACAGTTACCATAACAACTCACAATGAACAATCACAGTAGGATGTCATTTCCTGAATGATGATGGGAAATATAGTTATAAAATGTAGTTCAACTCTAATTCTGGAATGTTCTCGACGGAGAGAAATGAGGAACTTTAGCAAGTCAAGTACAACACACATATATTAAAGATGATAAGAATGTCTGGACTAAAAGGAAAACAATGGCTTTCTCACAACAAAACACAACAAAATATTGCTTTTACTCAGTAAAATTTGTGTCAGAGGGCAAATACCTAATATAAGCCTAAAGGGGCTTACAGACGGCGAGTAACAAATTGCACATTCTAGTTCATTTTCAATGGGACTCGCGTTTTGTGATAAGGCAAGACTAGAGTGTGACACCGGCCGTTTATCGCGTGGCGTCCAGTGTGCAATGTTTTTCAAAGCTCAATCCCGTGAGCTTTTTTTCCACGCTAGGCAATTCAAAGCAAACAACATAGTGAAAAGTAGCCAAAAGTACAGATACACTTTGCAAGTTTGCAGACCACCATGCCACTGACTGAACACTGGACAGGCAGGTATTTTGTAAGCATTTCTAAAATCTCACAGGAGACAGATAGCCAGACGTTCCTCTGTTCCTTCAATACACTTAGGTTAGTATTTCAAAGACATTTTTAGAATCGGGATAGTCTACAATGGGTTAACATACAATTTAACTCAATCATTTGTTTGTTTGTTGTTTTTGTCTGTCTCACCTCGCCTTGCTCGTGATGTGGGTGATTTTACAGTTGTCTCTGCACCGTTGCCATGGTTACACGGTATAAAACTCCTGGTGTTAATCAACGGGCGATTCTCTTTTGTCGGCACTTCAGATAGAATCAAGAATCGCCGCGATAATGTGGGCGTTTATCGTTGCCGCCTGGAAAGCCCTTAACACAGAGACATGATGGCCCCCTCAAAACAGTATAGATCTACAAACTCATGGCGCAACCCAGTTGAAATCCATAGTAATATACTGTATATGTAAGTTATATGGCGATGACGCATAGAAAAATGTTATGAGAATAATAATCACACAAATCAACTGTTGCATCTCTGCAGGGCCAACCTGGTGATCCAGGGGTAGCAGGAGTGCCAGGAACAGAGGGCCCCAGGGGGTTGCCGGTAAGATGTTGTGCTCACTTCTCTATACATACAACGTAGAATAGGCATGGCGTGAGCATGTGTCTGCATGTGTTTGTTTGTGGGACTTTCTGTTGCGGCATTTCTTAAGCCATGGGTCAGGACACAAATTAGGTTCTGGAATTGTTTATCATGCATCACTGAGTTTGTGCTTGTGCTCATGTGTTTGTGTTTAGTGTTTCTCCATGTGTACTTGTGTGTCTCTGTCCACTACTCTCTATGACTATGTGGTCTGTGTTCTCAGGGTCAGGATGGCAGAGATGGCTATGGACCCCCTGGACGGCAGGGGATAAAGGTAAGTCCTTCATCTTAACTAGTACTCTCAGATTTGGCTGCACAATTAATTAGATATTATACAGTATCTTGTGATATAGGTTTTCTAGAATTGCAATGATTAATTATTAACTTAATTATTATTAAGTTAATATCCTTTGGCTATGCACAATAAGTGCTCAGGCACTAGATCTGTTATTCAGGAGCCTAGTAGGAAAAGCAGACTGCAGGTGAGATAGATTAACAGGGACAAAGAACTTCAGTAAAATAATGTTCTTTTGGGGACTAATAATTATGCTAATTCATTTGTTTTTTTTTCCTACTAGGGAGAGCTTGGTTTCCCTGGTTATCCTGGTCTTCCAGTGAGTTCATTCATTTTCATTAATAAGTGATCTGTGAGACATGTTTTGTGTAAATGGCAATGGAATTATATTCTCAGGCAGGCTGAGAATGCAACAAAGGGACATTTTGTGTTTGACCATAGGGATGCACTGGACTGCAACAATGGTTGTAGGTTTGGCAGTGATATCTTCCAAGTACAAGACATTTAAAGTCCTGTGTTATTTCTGGAACAAAGTGCTACAATACAGAGCCAGTGTCCACTATTAATCTGAGGTGTCAAGAACTGGCTTAACTGTATGCTTTGTGTGTGGTCTCACACTTTTGTCATGAATTAAAGTTAAAATTTAAATAATTATAAGTCACACACAAGTAGCTATACATGATATACAAGATGTTTAGCCATCAGTCAGTAGTGTAATGAGTGAAGGTGTAAGTGTACAAAACAATTAATTGCAACCAAACTCAAAACAAAACCTATGGTATCAAAAGTCTAATCAGAAAGCCCTAATGAATGATCATAAATCACAATTTCATTCACCTGTGTTGTGGGATAATAATAGCTCAATGTTCCTCCACACTAGCCGGCTGCGGCACTGTACTGCATTGCCAATTTAATTGGCAATGCAGTGCATCTGTCTCAGTCTCTGTCTGTCTCTCTCTCTCTCTCTGTCTCTATGTCTCTCTCTCTCTTTCTCTCTGTCTCTCTCTCTGTCTCTCTGCGATGTGCAAATACACCGACAGTGCCGACCCAAGACAGAGTAGGAGGGTGCACTCACTGCACTGTTATTGGCTGCCACAACCAGCCTCTGTTTCAATAGAAAACAAAAAGGCCACCACAGCTGTATATTAAATAGGCTCCAGGGGATGATTGGAGGCAGATGTGTCTCATGACTCTCATCCCAGGCTGGACACATCCTTCTACACAGAACAGACAAAACAACACACAAACCAAAAGGGAGGGGTCATTACGGAAGCCCTGACAGATATCAATATTGGAGGATTATTCAATTTCCAAAGATGTGTGTAGCACAAAAGCAAAACTACAATACACTTTCCTTTAATGGCATTTTTATCTTTATTGTCTCCAGGGTGAAAGTGGGCTACAGGGAGCCAGTGGAGGACCAGGCCCCAAAGGAAACCTGGGTAGAAGGGTATGTGTATGTGTGTGTGTGTGTGTGTGTGTGTGTGTGTGTGTGTGTGTGTGTGTGTGTGTGTGTGTGTGTGTGTGTGTGTGTGTGTGTGTGTGTGTGTGTGTGTGTGTGTGTCTGCGTCGGAGTGCACAAACAGATCCAACACACCAAAGATGCGCTGACAAAATGTGATGGTCCAACATGCGCTGCTTCATTCTAGTGGGTTATGGTTAGGCGCGTGTGCATGTGTGAACTAGTAGTCTACTATACGTATACTGCTGTATTCTTTATGTCCTGACTCATGCAGGGGTATTCAGGCCATCAAGGGGAATCAGGTGTTCCCGGAGAAATAGGACATCCAGGACATCCGGTTAGTATGAAGCCTAATACACAGTACATATTACACGTTCACGTTACTTATTATAGTTTAGGTTCAGGAAAGGTAAATTAATGGATTGGAGTATTGCAAAACAATGATGGTGGTGGTGGTGTTGCTGATCAAGTGAATGTTCCAAAAATGAAATGCATACCTGTAGTGTGAATTGTTAAACATCGTATTCTCTCTGTCCTCTCAGGGTCCTAGAGGTCCCTCAGGAGTAAAAGGCATGACGGTAAGTGATACTTTACACAGTCTCTTGAACCAGATCTCCTATGAAATGGTACATGATTTGTATGTTGTACTTGATTACACTGTGTGTGTGTGTGTGTGTGTGTGTGTGTGTGTGTGTGTGTGTGTGTGTGTGTGTGTGTGTGTGTGTGTGTGTGTGTGTGTGTGTGTGTGTGTGTGTGTGTGTGTGTGTCCTTAGGAGTGCCAGCTAATAACCTACATCAGAGACAACTGTGGTAAGTGAGTGCGTGTTGTAAAATTCATATCCAGGTACATCCAGTGTTAATATTTGAAAAAATAAACATGTTTGACTTATTGTACCTCCTGTATTCCTGGTGAATGATGTGCCTTGCTCAAGGGCAACCTTATAGTAGAAACTGTGGAAGCCAATGGTTAATACTAGACACCTAAACTTGCTTTTGAGTTAACATACAGTATTCCTTATTTGTGCCATATAATTGGCTGTGTAACCAGTCTTCTTGTTACACTGCAATGATTTGAAAAATATAGAGTGTAGAATTATCTGATTAAATAGTTTGCATCATCTCAAGTCATTTTATTTTGTATCTAACTGTTGCATTATGTTTCTTCCCCTAACCAGCATGCTCCCATGGTAAGTTTCTTGATGTTGCGACTCTTAATAACAAATGCACTGTAAGTACAAACAGTACTATAAGTTTGTTTTTTCATTAAATTTCTTCCACAATGACAAATCGTCTATTTCTAAATGCACAGAATGTCTATCTGTGTGTCTGTCTGTATTTCCCAATGCATATCCCAAGAACAGAATAAAGAATCGATTACAAACTTGGCGTGTGCATGGACGCTAAGAGGGAGTTGGTTGCGGATCCGTGATTTATTTTTAAATCTAGAAGATCCACAAATCTCATATCTGTCCATATATGGAGATCCCACAAATATCATCAACATGACAGAATGTCACACTCGCTCGCTCGCTCGCTCACTCAACAGATCATCAGTCAATTTTGCTTCTCAATTATTCATTTACTGGGTAAATAGGTAATAAATGATGAGTAGTTGAAGGCTGTCTTATTCTGTGGTATTTCTTTGTCTGTTGTCCAGGTCGGACGGTGTGCCCTGCATACCCTACAGAGCTGGTCTTTGCCCTGGATATGTCAGAGGATGTGACCCCTGATGCATTTGAGAGAACACGGTCAGCTCTGCTTTCTCTATTGGAGGACATAACTATTGCTGAGAGCAACTGCCCAACCGGTGCACGCGTTTCTGTGGTGGCGTACAGCACCTACACCAAGTACCTTATCCGATTCCAAGACTACCGCCGCAAGAAGCAGCTGATTGAAGCCGTTCAAAACATTGCCTTGGAGCGTACAGCCAACCAGCGACACCTGGGTGCAGCCATGCGCTTTGTTGGCCAGAATGTCTTCAAGCGCATTCGGCAGGGAATGAGGATGAGAAAGGTGGCTGTCTTCTTCGCCAATGGACCATCCCAGCAACCAGAGAGCATTGTTACAGCAATGATGGAATTCCGGGCCCTCAACATTGTTCCTGCAGTCATCGCTCTGAAGAAGAGCGCTAATATCCGCCAGGCGTTACAGGTGAACATTGTTAGCCTTCAAAATTAAATAGCTTTATCTATTTGCAATAGAAGTCGACTCTCCCATCCAAACCAGTCTTTATATTATACAGATCTCAGTTGGAATATTCTCTTAGAGATCTGTACTTAATAAATCCAAGGAGTAGGGCCAGAGCTGCTGTTCAATTCAGAACCAAATGATCCACAATCATATCCTCAGAAATTCATGATATCCTCTAATTGATTAGATTACAGTATATTCACAGTCAGGTCTGATTGAAATATGAATGACATAAATCTTATGACATAAAGCAGCTTCAAGCTGTAAAACCATTTTCCACAAGCACCTTTTCCATGCCCCATTCTGACATACAGTTGGAGAGCCAAGGATGTATTACCATTTGTTAAACAATGCAATATTTACAAGCTAGGCTTGTAAATTTGTCTCAGTTTGCCAGGATAACTTTATGACCCTACTGTATTTTCATTCCAGTTAAGGTTTTGGTTAAGGTTCTGACCAGATTAGGTTGCTTTACTGCCATATTACCTCACAAAGTTATTCATTAAATGATGTAGTGCTGACTCCCTATGAGCTGAAGATATTTAATTTGTGTCATTTTCAGTATTAGCAACATAGTTAACAACATTAACAGCAACATATGCAACATTACATAATTAATATAGTGACATACATAACAGTGAATCATTGACGTATATATGCTTGCAGGTTGATGACACGGGCAATGCTATATTCACATTGCTGGAAAGATCAGAAAACCTTGCTACTGATCTGCGAAGGACCAGATACTGTGCTATTTGCTATGGTAATGACTTGGATACATGCATCTAACTAGTCTGCTGACCTCCATACAGTCAATACAGTGACCCTTTGTTAGCTTTCCTTTTACAGTTTCACATTTATCAACATTATAACACTATAACTATAACATATCACCACTTCAAAAGACAAGTTTTAACTTTTTGTTTTAAGTTATATAGATCCTAATGATGTAATTTACATGACATTCACTAATCAGCGTTCAGTAACATATAATTTATATTACAATTTAAGTATATTATTATTTACACAATAATTTGCGTGCCATATTTCATACTACAAATAAAGGTAAATGGCAAGTGACAAGGTGTTATCAATAATGTGATAACAAGGCTTTACTATCCAGGACACATGCATAACTTTACTGGTGAGTTTATAAAGTAGTGGCTACTCTCTGGTCTCTTCAGATCCCTGTAACCCCCTGGAGGAGTGTGGCAACATCCAAGAGAATCCAGGACCGCAGGCTGTGGATGTTGACCTTGCTGTAGTTGTAGACGGCTCAAGGGAGATCCAGGCTGACCAGTTTACTGGCGTCCAACAGCTGTTGGGCTCTGTAGTGGAGCAGCTGGCTGTCAGTCCCAAACCCGCTGAGAAAGATAGCCAGGCCAGAGTGGCTCTTGTCCAGCAGAGCGGCTCTCTCCCCACTGCCGGTATAAAAGGATCTGGCAAGCTGGAGTTTGGCCTGCAAGCCTACCAGAACCATCAATTGATGAAGAGGCACGTTATCCAGGACATGCAGCAGCAGGGAGGCTGGTCAGCGCTGGGTCAAAGCCTAGAGTACACCTTGAAGGAGGTGCTGCTCAACGCCCCCAATCCCAGGAAGAAGAGGGTACTCCTGGCCGTGGTGGGGTCGGAGACAGCCTATGCGGACCGGGCTAAACTAAACTACATCGCCCAAGAGGCCAAATGTCGGGGTGTGGCAGTGTTTGTGGTAACAGTGGGTGAGGGTTACAACCGTGCCCAAGTAGAAGAGATGGCCAGTCCTCCTGTGGAGCAGCACTTGATCCATGTGAGTCATCTGAAGGCAGAGGAGCAGGGATACACCCAGCGTTTCTTCAGGACCTTCCTCTCTGCCCTTAACAGTAAGAAAAAGCATGTAACTACATGTAAGTATAAAATTGCAGCATTATACCCAAATAAATGGGTGTGTTTCTGTTGCATCTAGGAGGGACGAACGTTTACCCACCCTCCTCTCTCAAACGGACGTGTGACCAGCTGGAGGGTCAACAAGGACAAGGAGTATTTTTATTCAGGTACAGCTGACATTATCGAGTATCTTTTTGGTGTACATTATGGAGTCAATTTACTTAAGACCTATTTTATTTTTGCTTATAATCACTGAATTGTCTACTATGACATGGTCAGAATCATGTGAGGATTGAACCATAGTCCTTTGGTGTTGGTATTGGTACTTGGATCATTCCACAATCCACTGGCTTTTTCCAGGAGCGAGACATAAAATGTATTAAATGAATTGCATTACAATGTGATTTTAATATTAAATGATATGATGGTTAATAAACTCATCATGCATGTTCTAACTTAGTTAAAAAATAATTATATTCTGCTGTTCTTTTTGTTCCAGCCATGGTGAGGCAGATGTGGAGGAGGTCAGAGAGGAGGAGCGGGAGACCTTTGAAGCACATACAGGCCGTCGAACACAGAAGGGCCTGAGTCAGCTGGATGTGATAGAAATCTTCTCCAGGGGAGATGGTGATAGCATTCACTCACAACCTACCCTGAAAGGTAGGCTTTACACTAAGCCTGCATGAAGAGTCAGTATACCAGTTGTCTGACATCGATGAAATGTTATCTAATGATGAAAACAATGGTCGCGTTTCCCAAAGAGAATCTGTGCAGGGTGCTTATGTGTGGTTCTTACGAAGGCTCTGCCATGAAGGGCTTACTTTATGGGTGTTTCTCGAATTAAGTAGTGCTGTTGTATTGGAACTGTAACTGTGACTGCACATCGTGCACAATGCTTGTTTTATTCAATGACTCCTCTTTATATCAGCTATCATCTAGCTGTTATCATTTCACTATCACAGGGATTAAGTGTTCCTGCAGTCTAAAAGCTCCACAATCCACTCCAAACATCTTGTTGAAATTATCTTACTGTTGTTGTTGTTGTTGTTGTTGTGCAAAGCTCCACTCTCTACAGAGAGAGAATAATTATGTTCGAGATTGCATAGAGAGAGAGGTAGAGTGTGTCAGTGTTGCATAACCTCTTCAATATGTAGGCACATTAACCACAATCAAATGTTATTCATATAGTACTTGCGTGAGCGGAGCAGGCAAGTAGCGATCGGTGCGCGCTGATGCGCGGTCGTCGCCCGAGGTAAATAAGAGACACTAAAGTCATGAGTGTTAGACCGCTATGCTCATGCACAAGTAGGCCACAGCCTACTTCTGTGCAGCGCACAAGTATATACTCTACCGAATGCTGATCTAGTTGTCTTGTGAATCCAGAATTTGGGACACAGACAGTGTTTTCATATTTATCTGCTGTACATTTACTTGTACTTGTACACTTGTTCACTTCCGGTCGGTCGGTCGGTCGGTCGGTGGATCGCTTTTTAAAAACTCAGATTGGCTGGTTAGTTGATGATGTAATGGTGATGTAATTAAGATTTCTATTGTCATAAATATTATCTCCTGCTCACTCATTTGCTCGCACACAAGTAGGCCAGGGGTAGAGTATGCGGATGGCAACCGCAAGGTTGCTGGATGGAACCCAGGTTCCACCAGAGTTGGTGTCGATGTGTCCCTGAGATGACACTTAACCCCTGATTGCTCCGGATGTGCTGGTCAGTACCTTGCCTTACCAGTTCCCCCGGTGTGTGAATGGGTCCATGGGATCTACAATCTATGTAAAGCACCTGGGATAAATGCGCTATAAAAGTGCAGCATTTATATTTATATTTTACCTAAGTCTAAGTAGTAATTGCACAGTACACTCATACTGTTAAAAATGACTTTATTGACCATTTTACTTAGTACAAACTTAAGTATTGGTATCAAAATATACCTCCCTGTCCCTGGAAGGCCCAGCATTGCTTTTCAGCAAAATGAACATCAACATTTTATTATTTTTATTAGGTTGTAGTAGTAGTAGTTGTATTTATTATTATTATTATATAATATAATCATATAAACACCATGATTGCTATTCATTGTTTAGTCTTTCAATATCTTGGTCATGATATTTGCATATAAATACCCCCCAGAGGCTGGTATTAACAGAATTTAAAAATCTTAGGATAAATGCCTGCATAATAAATATATTTATGTGATCATTATAATGTCTAGAACATGTACCGGTAGTTTCATTATTCTTTTTTAAATTTAATTATTCTGATTATTGAAATAATAATTATAAGTTTGCCTTTTTATTTATTTTATATTCGTTTATTTAACAAACAAATCATAGTAGTACAAAGTAGTAGTAAGGTTGAAATCTCTTTTTTTGAAAGTAGAAATATATCTGGGCCTTCTGGGGTTAAGTAGGGAGATTGAGACCAAAATTGCCATAGATATGCAAGCAAAATGAAAGACACAAAATAAATCTATTACAGTTCAAGGCAAATTAAGATACCAAATCTGATCAGCCAGATTTGGTATCTTACTGTTGTAATTCTGCACATATGTTGACAAATTCCAGACTCCAAGTTAATTGGTGTCAATGTTAATTGCCCTGAATGAAGTGAAAACATTGTCAGTATCTCAAATACATAGAGTATTTTATGTCTAAAAGGGAATGTGCAGTGTTTAGTTTACAGCTCACACTCTGATGTTCAGCACTAGCCCTAGAAACTTCACATAAAAGAGCCATAGTTTACTCTCGTAAACTGCGCGGGTATTATTGTGGGCATTACTCCATTGGGCATTACGAGGTGTGATTAATTACCCAGCCCCTATCGCAATACACCAGCCAATTGTGTGCACCAAACGTTTGTGTTTCACTGATGATGTTTGTGCTGAAGTGTGGTGATGCTGATATAAGAGCCCCTTTGCTGGGGGAGAAGTTGTCCGGGTGCATTTGTGAAAAAGTGCAGATATTTGACTAAATACACGTTTTGCGCCACAACTTTCATAGTGATGTGAAACTAGAGGACTATATTGCACACTGTCTTTGGAATTATTTAATGGCCTTTTAATGGCCTCTCTTACAGGTGAAAAGAAAGTTAAATATGAGCCATGTCAACACCATTAGCTGAATGCATGGCTGAATGCATGTTTTGTGTTAGTAACACATGTTTCAATAATATCACAGGGCTGAATATAGTAGTTTGTTGGGTATGCAAACAAAGTGCATGTATTCTACTTGAACATTATAGTGTGTCCATTTTAAACCTCCATCTTCTGCCTTCTCAGCTCAGTGTCAGCTGGATTCAGACATTGGCACTCAGTGTGCAGACTATGTGCAGCGCTGGTTCTTTGACAAAGCCATCGGTGCATGCTCCCCCTTCTGGTATGGTGGTTGTGGCGGCAATGCAAACAGCTTTAGCACGGAAAATGAATGCTTCCAGACATGTGGCACCTATAGTAAGTCCCAACGCACTCCAGAGGTGGTCCCCAAACTAGGGCTGGGTATCGATATCTAGTCGTACAGACTGTGGGTAACAGTTACCAGCTTCACAAAAGCTTTGTAAAATACAAAATCTCATGCGTTGTATCACCATAAATGTAGTTGAGAAATGGAGTTTTTTGAATTAGGTATTGTACAACAAATATGTTTCTTCAATGTTGGCAAGCAACATTTAACCATAGATTTTTAATATGGACTGAAATTTGTGTTCTCAACTGCGATATCCAGCCCTTTAACCACATCTCTGGATAGATGATTTTGCTCTTGTTGACGCTTCACCCGCTTAGACGTTCACTGTACTGTGTCTGTCGTGTCTGTTATTTTTGACTACTGACTCCTGCATGAACTCTGATGCACTTGCAAATGAACTACTAGGATTGTATAGTACATTGCCTAACATCAGCAGGTGCCTGTTAAGGACAATAAGCGAGATAGTATTCACTCATCATTAATTTCATTATTGGTAATATAGACAGATTATAGACAGTACATGTTCACTCATTCATTTATTTAGAGATCCAGTACAGCTATCTTGGCTCAGCTGCTTAATGTTTTATTCATACTGGTTTGGTAATTGACTCTTATAGTTAACTGCACTTCCCCTGTGTTTCATTATCACTGCTGTTGCTGCTATGACACATGAATATGACACCTGAATTCCCACCTGGGTGTCTTATCTAATCTTATTTTACATCTTATTTTGATGATGTTGGTTTTGTCATTGCCTTAATATATAATAATATTATATATTATATTAATATATTATATTAATATTTCAAAATGGAGACAATATTTCTGTGCTTTGAATTCGCTTGCAGTAGTTAGGTTACTGTTAATTGTGATTTGTTTGACAGACCCTACCTACCTCCTGAAAACAGAGGCCAGTGATCTTAACAAAGGTACATTCATTTCTGAATGTCTGTTTGGGAGTAGCTTAAAGGTTACTGCAAAGTCAATCATTGATTTTTGTTTTTATGCAAAAATTTCCAGAAAATCTTTATGAAATTGTTATACATCACAAAATGGTTCACTTATTTCCTATGTTTTTTTTCCCTTAAAATTTGTTCTCCAAATGGTCCTTCCCATCCCCTGCCACGGTGATGTCACCCAGATGTCTGCTTCCTAAGGCAAGATGTGGGAAGTTGTCAGAACTACACCATGAAGTGGTACTTTGACACGGAGCAGAGCGAGTGCTCTCGGTTCTGGTATGGAGGTTGTGGTGGGAATGGTAATCGATTTGAGACACAAGCAGAATGTGAGAATCTCTGTCTGATAAAGAGGCGATAATAAGCTAATATGCTTGGTTACGTGCATCTACGCAGCTTGAGTTCGACCAGGTTGTCCATCAGATGTTAAGATGTCCGTATGATATCCAAACGTCTTCCTCGTCGTGTGGATTTAGTAGCACTTAAAAGTTACCTACAGGCCTTTGCAATTCGATACTTCGATCTGTACTGAGGCCTTAGAAAATTTGACTGTGAGCATAGATTGTGCCTGGCCATAATAAAGACTTTGTAATTCTTAAGAAGATACAGTATGGCCTGCTTGAGGTTTACGTTTCAAAAGTTATTAATAGTCAACCCTGGGGCTAGATCTGAAATTCACAAGTAAACAATTTGTTACATGCAAAGGTGTGAATATGTTGATGAATGTGCTTTTAATTAGATTTTGATTGTGCTATCAATACATACTGTACAGTATTTCAGATTATAAATTAAAATGGTCAAATTATGCTTACATAAACAATGCCAACATTCATAATTCATCTGCTACCTGTAATACACTGTTGGAGTGTTGTTGAGTGTCACATTTGCACATTTTGCTATTTGGATGATTCACAGCATACTGTATATCAGCAGGTGTAAAACACAGCAAAATCTGATAGTGTAACCATCTCAGGTAAATTACAACATCAAATGTCAATGACAGTTGGTATAATCAGCCTTCTATTTCTTAATATTCGATTTAGTTTGTCCATTTCTTTCAGTGTTGCCAGGCAGTTACATTACAACTAATATACTATCAACTACATTCACACATCATTATTTAATGTCTGTACACATGTGGTGCTATACTCGGTGAGAAGAGAAGAGGTCTCTCAAGTTACTTTTGTTTAGAAATGCTTGAGTCCTTCTTAGACTTTGGTTCATCAATCATTTGTATGTGTACAATACACATCCTTTCAGCTGCCCCCAAGTGAAGATGTACAGTACACCATTCTTGCTGCTGTGCTTTATTGGCTCAATCACATCGCTCATCATACTTTGACATAATTGCCAATAAATACTACGTAAGGCACTAGAAACACAGTAAAAGCAGTCATTTGAATGTTAAATGAAGATAGCACTTGGAAATGGGACAGATTATGGTTTACACTTCGGAGGAATGAACTGTAGACAAAGGCTTCCACGTTGTCTGTTCAGTCTCAAGTTTACACTATAAGCAAATCCCTAAAGTTGCTGAAGCAAACCTCAGGTCCGAGTTAAGAGTCGGCCTTAAATGGTCTGGAATGCATCACTGCACTGGAGATTGGTAGTGAACCTCGCCAAACGTTCAGTCTCTATGTCAACCTCTCTCACTGTTTGTAAATTGAACATAACTCCGGTGTGTGTAGTTTATCAAACTGACCAATGGTGCTTCATGGTTAAAAAAAATAAACACATAAAAACCTTCTGGGCTTGTTTGTGTGTGGCCTTTATGTATAGCCTGGAGTTAACCTGCCACTGAACCGTTTATCCTACACAGTTGAAGAAAATGAAATGCTGTTCCAAGCAGCTGGACAAACTCAAACTTTTAATTTATGGACAATTTAAGCCATCAGGGTTATGTGAAAATCCGTTTACACTAAAGTAGAGGTTAATGTTAGGTTAATCATTTGCCGCTCTGCAGGATACAAGTAATGTTTGGTTGCTTGGGGAATTTATCTTGGACTCCCTTTTCCTGTCTCTTACTGAGTACAACGCCAAATAATAAGATACCCCTACAGCCCAAAGTAGTTGAGATCAGAAGGATCAGTATCAGGTCTTAGATGACTATATTTTAACTGTCAAAAGGAGTCTACAAAGGAGCATGTGTCACAGATAATAAATATGGGCTACTTAAACAGTACTGGCAATTAGATGTCTTAAATCAAAGTAAAGGAATTCCAGAGTCCCAACTTGTTGGCTTGTCACAGTAATATTATCTTGTAGTAGAATGAATATCTGCAGTGCGTTGAGGGAGGGAAAGTCCAAATTGAAATACATTAGGGAAGTGAGTTTGAAGAAGATGCAGTATATAATAACAAATACACTAAAACATTTTTATATATGAATTCCATGATGTACATTTAAATGGAATAACTGATTTTAATGGAACAGACGACTCCTGTTCTGTGGTCTGTTTGCATAATCCATGAACAAAAAGTAAACCTAACATACACTAAGGACACTGGACTAATAAAACCAAGGTGGACTCAACCGTAATAATGGATTTTTTTATTGTCAATTTGGCATTAATTGACAAAGAACATCAAAAATTGCTAGCGATGTGTTGTAGCCATTGCTTAGTAATTACTGCAATGAATATCATAAAAAAGGTCATTTTTTTTCTTTTATACAAGATTCTAGACATTTATATTATTTCATTGATTTAAAATATGCTTGCTATGTACAGGAGGTCTACCATTGAAGACTCAAGTGTAGGGGGAACAGGGAGGAAAGGTAGAGACGGTTGGGGGGTAGCATACAGTGTTGTGTGTGTAGGGGGGTATTTGTGCCCGTATGTGCAGAGAACAAGTGCATACAGTATCTGTGTAGTATATCTGAAGATATACTACTATTCTGCCTGCAACAAGCAGCAGTTTACTAGTACATCTGAAGATATACTACTCTTCTGCCTGCAACAAGCAGCAGTTTACTTCCAGACTTTGACAATGCCATCTCGAGAGGAGGTGACAATGAAGCCCTGTGTGGTCTGGAAGGTGGCGATGTCAGTGATGATGTCATGGTGTCCAACAGGGAGGGACTCTGGGCCCCTGCGGGGTGTGTCCTCTGGCGCCCCACTCTTCTGCTTACTGTGGATTTCCTACAAGGACACCAGGCAAAGATATGTGAACATTTTTTTGCTATGATGCGTGTCAGTAGTTGATTTGGCAATGTACCAATCAAGTGATTTCAACTACCGCTTTTCAAATATGATCTACAGTACAATGTTTTGCCAATGTTTTGCCCCTTATAGTCTAAACCAGGGGGAGGCAATCTTTAAAGGATGATGTGCCGTGTCATTATTTTCTTGATAGACAGGGTGCCATATCGACATTATTGTCTCCAGTATGGTGGTGACTATGTTTTACCCCCTGTGCTGGTGGAGACCTTTGCCCCAAAGGGCCACAGATGTAGTGTTTAATTATGACACCACTTTTAGACACCTAAAATCTGACTATTGCTCAGGGGAATACAGATAAATGTGAATTTCTCCTAAGGATGATACAAGTCAATGAAGAAATTAACAAAATAGAGTGAACTCAAAGTAAATCTTTTAGTACCTGGACTACTTCTGTGCCCTCAATGATCTTGCGGCTGTAGAGGACAGAGGGGCAGTGGAGGGAATCATTAGCCCCTCCTGCAACAATATATGACCTCTCTGGGTATGCCAGGTCCCAGAACCTTTGGCGGGAGAAAGAGAGAGAGAGTCATTTAATGAATGATGTTATGTCTCTTGCTGAGCATAAAAAGCGATGCAGTGGAATGTCAAGTATGTCAGCAGTGTTGTGTTCAGGATTATTGCTGGCATCAGCCAGGGGCAAATGTGCAGTACCTGATTCTCATGTCAGATCCTGCAGTCAAGAGTAAGGGGTTCCCATCAGCTGGACTGCAATAGATCCCATGAACGCTGTGTGGAGATGGCTGACACACACACACACACACACACACACACACACACACACACACACACACACACACACACACACACACACACACACACACACACACACACACACACACACACACACACACACACACACACACACACACACACACACACACACACACACACACACACACACACACACACACACACACACAGTTGGAGTACTCCATAGCACCACATCTGATTATTCCAACCCTCACATCTGTTTCAACAATATGTTAATGCTATGGCTAATCCTACTGCCCATTTGTCAGCATCACCTCTCTTTTGGCTCCATCACTATGGAATTGCTGTGTTAACAAGGGATACACTGTATACATGAAATCAAAACAAAGCTGCTAGAAAAGGCTTCATTCATTTTACACTGACAGCCAGTTATGAACAAGATATTGAGTATTAGCCATACAAGTTAAAATATAAAAAATAACTTGTGCTTCTCTGAGGAATTTAAAGAATGAACCAGGCAGAAAACATTCATCACATTTACTGCTATTCCCAGTTGTGCTGAGAGGGCTGGATTAGATGTTCCTTCACCACAAACAAGTACACACTAAGGCACAGGCAACACCCTCACACACCTGCATCTCAGATAGTGGTGGAGCTGAGCTGGCCCAAAGGGTGAACTTGCGGTCTCCAGTTTCCATGTCCCATATTGAAACCTCGTTGTTTCCTTGGACGGCTGCAAGAACAGGAAACATATCTTCAGAACATGTAATCATCTCATTTTACCTATACGGTACCTTTACTATTTCACATTTTGATCTGCATGCAAACAATCACTTTACTTCAGTATGCCGTTATCTACACTACTCTGATCTCATTAAATGACCCCTATGAAATCCGCAGGACTCTATACATGTTGAGTGGGATTAAATAAAGTTACCAATACAATAAGAGTGTGGTGTATGGTGTAGTAGCATGTATGTAGTGTATTAATACTTTAAGACTTTGTTGTCTAATGTCCCTAGTTGATCAATTGTTATTGCGGCCCCAATATTCTTTATGGGCTCATACATTTTTTTCAACTCAGGAGCATAGTATGTTCTTTGCAAAAATAGTGATGAGTGGCAAGTTTTGTTGAACAAAACATTGTAAATTGCAACATTGTTACAACATGGGACATAGGCCTATTGATTTGTTGGGGGAAAGGAAAACACTTTCCAAATGACACATTTACAGTTACAATCACATTCCACAATACAGAACAGGTGCAAAGTATAATGCAGTTGTGTGTTCGGGCAGTGTTTCGGGTTAAGACAAGGCCAATAGAACATGCTCATCTAGTGTCACAGCAACACATTTGGGGAGTGGACATAACCACTGCACAGGTCAGGACAGCCTGACTGAAATAAAAGCCATTACGGTAAATCACTTTTATATTTCCCTCCTATGCAGTATGTTAGGAAAGGAAACAATCTAACAGTGATGTAATATGAGGTTGTCGCAACAGACAAAGAGTCCTGAGAATTTATTTTGCTCAATGCACTAGGGTTTAATATTTTTCCCGAATTTGGCCCATTTTACATCCCGGGATTTTGCCGACGATCTCCCGGGCCCTCCCGGGAAATCCCGTAAAAAAAAAAGATAGAAAAAAGTCCCCCTGAAACGCTTTTATATGTAGATACTTAATATTCTCAATAGAATAGTGATATTTTATTGTTTTAAACGTTTCATTTGACCAAAATACGAGCATTATCACATACAAATATTAATAATGTAGCACGCAAAACATGCATATACAGTAATTGTATTAGGTTGGTGACATCGCTGAAATATTTGTTGTCGTTGTTTAATGATGAATTGATTGCAGCTGTGCGTGTTATCGGCTATAGGCCTACAGGTTTTAGTTGCTGTCTGACATGACATGCACGGAATACAATGCACATTATATAATTTATTTTGAAGAGGATATATTATTGTCTATTCTCGGTGGACATATAGGATTATTGGTCTGCATGCTTGCCTGTCAGAGTGAGGTGGAGAGATGCTGCTCTGTGGCGTTTTTTGCAGGTAAAACAAATGGTAGTCTGTTGTAAGTTGTTGAACATTGCAGAGTGACCGTATGATGCACACAACGAAAAACAAAAGGTTGTAGAACAGAGACAATCTGTCGCGAGGAAAATAAACTCTCAGATTCGATAGCCTATAGAACTATAGGCTTACTAATAATGAATGACAGGACAGATGCATTGCGTCCGCGTGTCCGTGCCTGCGTAGGACTCCAGTGAGTGCAGTTCTCTTCCATTATTGCTAGTGTCTGATCCGCATCTATAAATGCATGACGATGCTAGCCTCTGAAACCCACGCGCGCCAGCATTTTCACGCTGTCTCGGCAAGAGCAGTCGTACTCGTCTCGTGCGGTCCTGAGTCCTGACCGCTCGCATTTAGACCATGCGTCGCCAATATTGCGTCCCGCTGGCACCGCGACGCTCCCTTCATGTAGCCCTATCTACAGTCTTATTATGCAAGGGCCCGGTTATATTTGGTATTTGACCACTCATAGATATGTGAAAAACGCGATCTGTGTGGAAAATTTAAGAAAGAAATGATAACCTCCGGGAAGACGGGTCCCGGAGGCATTCCCGGGAGGAAAAGTAAGTCCGTCGTAACCCCGGCATTAAACCCTACAATGCACTTCACTCATATGAGCATGACGTAAATAGGATCAAGGAGAATGAAGAATAAGTACCACATCCTCTAAAGTTTTCTCTTAAAATTAAAAAGGGCTTAAAGGTAGGGTAAGTGATTTGAAATTCATGGTGTAGTACCAGCCTGGTGCACTAGGGGCGCCCAAGAGTAGCTACACTATGTGAACCTGCTGCTCGATCCTGATTGGAGGAGAATTCACCCTCCACCTGGGGAACTTTTATTAGCTCCTCTGCTAACGTGGGGAGGGGAAAACTCCATATATGGTCTGCACACCTTATAATAGAGCATTTTAACAGAAAAAAAAAATTGGGTGATATCTGACAAAAGTGAAATCACTTCCCCTACCTATAAGAGGTTAATTTATAATGTATTTTATTCATGTTTGGGTCTTGAGGAGACACCAACCTTCTTTTTTGGTTCTAGAGCTAAACATTGGAAACATATGTTCTAGATGATTCACATAAGTCATTCCAATTTAACATATCATCCCCACAAAGTTGCCCCACAAATCAGTTTACTGTTTTGTCCAGGAAACTACAACAATTTAAGTGAATCCAAAAATGTCTTCTCACCAGCAATGACAGATTGTTGGTAAAGTGGATGCATTAGCAGTCTTCTGATTCGTGCTCGGGCAGGGTGGGAGTGGTTTGAGATGGGAAGCTGGAATCGCATATCCCAGCAGGCCATCGTGCCATTGCTTGTACCTGAAAAGGAAGGATTTTCAGTGCCAATATTAACTTGGTGGTTAATTACACTGCTAACATTAATAAAGCTTAAATAGCACAGATATGCAAAAGCACACACACCTAAACAGAGCCAACACTGGTGCATGTCCACGGTGAAGGAGGTGATGAGGCCAAGGCGGAGGTCATGACGCAGGGTCCAGGCATTGGAGTTGGAGCGAAGGTCCCAGCCAACCAGAGAGCCATTCACTGTAGCATACGCCAACACCGATTGGGCTCCGGAGTTGAAATGGTGAACGTCAACCACACATCCATCGTCCTGCTGATCCAGAGATCTGGACGACAAAGAGGAAAATGTCAGGCATGCAAGGCTATTGACACAAAGAGGACACAAAGAGTACACAAACTGAGAAATCCACTTGTGACCTTGTATAAGCCCTATTCTGTTTTCTGTTTCCCCTGCACTGATAATGTTATCTTTGTATTGTAACTCATCTGTTACTAATACCCTCTACATCCATGATCCGTGATTTGTATTTTTTCCAATTTTGTACATGTTTAAGATGTGACAGTATGTAAATAGACCCCTTTGTATTTAGGGTTTCTTCCTGGGGGCTGAACCTTTCCAGTCAAACGTGTCAAAGAAAAAACTTCAATATAGTGACATCATGTGCTCAGCCCCTCCGCTAACTCCTCCCCCTTTATCATGCAACTAAAGCTGTGGGCGTGGCTTCAGTTCAGGTGGATCTCCACCCATCACCACCCACCAGGCATACTTAATGAACTGGTAGGGTGGAATCATAAAAATGCCAGTTTAACAAACACTGTACACTTTCTGGGGGGGGAAAAAAATATTTCTTTTCATATAACATTGATACCTTATGATCATGTTTTAGGGGAAAAAAATCATGGCACCATCTTTAAAAGACTGGCTCCATTGGGCAGCTCCCATGCGCGAGTTTGTGTACAGGTATGTGTACGCTGAGCACGTATGTGTTTGTGCACTGTGCAAGTAATTTTCACTACCATTGCAAATGCTCCCTAAACAACTACCCCAGTTCCAACATCTTAATCATTATATCTGGTTTCACAATGATAAAATAATATGTGTTGCCAACCTTGTCTGGAAGGGCTGAACCTTGGGGGATTTGGGAGGTTTGTTAGCCTCGACAGCCAACAGCTGGATGGAACCATTGTCTGAGGCCACTGCCAAGTAATGTGACCCCTGACAGAAGGTTAAGGTCTTGACGTGGCCACCGATACGAGAGTAAGTCAGCACAGACCTGGAGGAACAGACAGGCGAAGTAAGTCTACTTCAAGTATAGAATACATATGGGCTCGGTGCTCCATCACAATGACAATGTTAGGTACAGTACGGTATATTTTATGTAAAGCAGTGATGTTAACTACCATGTAGTAATAGCGTCGGTAGTTGTCATAACAGACACCCATGTCATAAGGAATTGTTATGATAAAATACCAAGTAGTAACCATTTTGATAGTTGTCACGATAAACTATCATGTCATAGTAGTATTTCTGTAGCCGTTATATGAAAAAGGACCATGTTGTAATTGTTTTAGTAGTTTTGATACCACAGTTGTGATGACAACCTACCTGGTGGTTGTGGTTTTGCCCTCCATCTTCTGGCTGTCCCAAACCTTTACAGTGCCGTCATTCGAGGCAGTGGCAAAGATGGAGTGCTCATCAGAGACGCGAATGCGGTTGACGGCAGATTTGTGCTCATGGAGGTGAGCCACTAAAAGACCCTTGGGGTGCCAACCTGGGTGCCCAAACCAAACACAGATGGTTGATTGTACGTTTTACACTCGAATCAAGTCTACAGCATGATAAAAACAAGGATTAATTAGTCTCTGTCTTTTCAGGAATACTACGGCGGCTGCTCCTGTGAAATTAAAGTAGCTTTATTTTACGTTGAACACATTATCCTCAAACATTTCCAGTAAATGCTATTGTGGGCTGTGTAAGCCAAATCATGTTGGTCTCATGATTGTTGATTCTTTTTTGATCTACAGTACTGCATACTTGGATCCATGTTTCCTTCGTTTGATGTGGTTTGAAGTAAGCACGTATCCTTCTAATCAAGTAAATTACTTCCCTTGTCAAGTGTTTTTCATCAAAGCCGTCTGAAAAGGAAACCATGAACCTACTTCTAACAGTCCCACACATCATTAACATATTAAAGGCCTTTTTGGTACTAGTATTCACTATCCATCTACTTTTCCATAGCCTGAGAGTAGTGCGTTACCAGGTGGTGGGGGCCTGCTCTCCCACTCAGCGCTCTCCATCATCTGTTTGGCCATGCGCTCAGCGCTGCACTGCTCTCTCTTCTGCTGCAGCAGCTGCTGGAGCTCTGCCTTGCAGGTGTTGAGGCGCCGCTGGTAGGTGGGACCTCCAGCTATTGACTGTGCCACAGGCACCGCAGGTGCCATGTTACTCTTTCTGTTCTGACTCACTGGCCCATCAGTTCCCTGAGAACACAACAGCTGGCTGTAAATATCTTGACGTAAACAGCATTACCACTGATGTAGCCTGGCCGAACCTGAAATGATTTTGGCCTAGGTGGGCGGTGTGCCGTCCGGATTTGGGCGGCAGATGAGCTGATCTGATTTCATCTCACCAACGTGCCGTCATCCCTGGCTCCTCCCCCGCCCCTCCACTGCTGTGCTACGTCACATCATTTGGAGCGACACCCACAGAATAGTCCAGGCTTTATGTTTTCCCACAACACGGATGAAAATGAGTGAGTGAGAGAGTTCAAGGTTCTTTAGTTGTCAAACCAATATATACTGTATGTCAAGACATACTGTATAGGGGGCTGAAATAGTTTCCCTCTCATCCACACTGTAGTGCAAGAGATTAAGGCAAGTGTGAGTGAGTGAGTGAACAGTGTGTGTGTGCTGTCTTGCATATACCACCAATATCTGGATAAGTAACTTGTCTGTGTCTGTCTGACCCCCCACCCCACACACACACACACCAATTCAGTAATATGACTTTGTTTTTTTTTTACTACGTTTAGACGAAACAATTGATAACAATAGGACTTTGTTGTGTGCTGTTGTGCAACCAATGCACTCTTGGGATGTAGTTTACCGTAGATGGTTGTTGCAAGGCTGGCTCTTGTGATCCAAACATGCTCTTCCATTCTTCATTCATGTTAGAGTCCTGTTTGGTGTGTTTCCTCGCTATGGGTGAAAACACAAAACAAGTACAGAACAAATAGATGTTGATTAAGTCATGATTACAGTTAAGGCTATTAAGTAAAGAGAAGCCATTTTTATTTTACCACATGCTACAACTTCTAGGGCTGTTTCCAATTACCAAGGCAAAACAAGGATTTGAATCATTTGGAAAAATATAAAGAGACAGAGAGCAAGAGAGAGAGAGAGAGAGAGAGAGAGAGAGAGAGAAAGAGACAGAGAGCAAGAGAGAGAGAGAGAATGTATTATTAGAGGTGTTCTATTCCACAGATGAATTCAAGTGCCTTTTGTTTCTGTGAATTTAGAGGGGTTCTGTTCTGCACAGGGGGTGAACTACACAGATTGCTCCATATAACCTTAAAAATGCACATTGTGCTTAATCCAGAGTATTACATGTGATGGTGTATTAAAACGTTTAAGTTTGTCTATAAAGACCTTTCCTAAGCTATCTAAATGGGCATATTAGTCAGCAGAACCGGGCAAGATGGTGCATGAAAATAATTGAATAGATCCCCGGGGCATATTATGTGCAAAAGGTCAGCAAAGGGGATTTTCTTTCAGATCATGTTAACACTGATGCCAGGAACGCCAGGAACGCCAGGGACGTAAAGACGAGATAAATTCACCTTTGCACAGGTTGCCAGGAACGTTAAGACGAGATTTGAAATTGCGCGGTCCCGCGAGATTTCCGCGGGACCCCCCACACCCGCAGGGGTGCATAATTAGGTGACAGGGGGTGTATTTAGGTCCATATCTGAGCCTATTGTGGCAATCAATGGCCACTTAACTTTCACTTTCACTTCAATATGATTCATTTTGGAATAATAACATCCTAGCATCTCTCCTGTGGGTGTGTAATGGTGGAAAAGTTTTATTATTTTTTTTCTGGTCCAGGAAGTGACACTTCCTGGACCAGAAATGATGCGATCGGAAGGGGTGGGGGTGGGATTAACCCTTTAGTTACACATCTCTGAGATATGTGTGAAAAAAAATGTATACAACTGCTGTTTGTGATTTTTTGTTTTTGAGATAATCAATCAATTACTTAATGCATAAAACCGGTCCCTAGAGGGTGCTACAGGCTGAAAAACTGGCACTCACAGAGATATCAAAAGTATCGTTTTTGCTAATGATGCAGTTGCACTATATACAGCAGATACTAAAAGTATCTGCTAAAAGTAAAAGTAAAAAGTCAGAGGGACAGAGAGAGAGAGAGATTAGGTTAGGTCAGGTGTTTTGACATAAATATTAATATATTATGGAGGGTAAATCTGTGGGATATGCTAAGCCAGCAGTCTCTTGTCATTTCCAAACTAGACATGAATAATAGCACTTGTTATGGGGTCTGAAAAAACAAAACTGCAATATTAAACAGAGCAGTCACCTGGTTTCGGTTTAAATGCAATAGATTGAAGAAGAATTGCCCCCTTCACTTTAGCTGGGCCTTGTTCATCATTTAGTTGATTAACATTGTGATCCGTTTCACACTAAGCTCAACCAGAGAACTTAACCTTTTCACAAAGCTTTTTGTGTGATAGCTACACATGACACGTACATTGTGGCTTACAATCCAGTCTTATGGCCATCATCATATGATACTGAGCTGAATACACAAGTGTTGTTCACAGAGTAGTGAAATTACACCTCAACTCGCTGTAACCCTGCTGGCCAACATTTTGAACATTATTTAACCACATGAACCCCAGCAACTCTATTCTGTTGCAAACATGCAGCAGAAATACAGTAGCTATCCATCTATACATGCTAGGCTATATTCACTTAAAGCATTTGCAGAGATTTCTTTACCGTAGTTATATTATTTGACCTGTGCGATTGTTCACAGTGTTGCTGTGTGTGCAGTAATATTGTAATGAATGTTCTCCCTGAAGGCGAAGGGTTCAAATCTAACATACATTATTTTCTTATCACAGCTGCTCTAGAAGTATATAAATCATTACAAAAACAAAAATGCAAAAAAGGGGCTGTATGTTAGCACTCTCCATCATCAAGGAGAAAACTCCAGGACAATAGACAATGACCATCTGCAGGTCAAAGCAACTGTCTGTCTGCAGGGAAGCTGCAGCATAAAAGTAGAAGTGATGTAGAGGAGAAAAGGGCAAAAAAATATATATCTATATATACATTTAGATTTTTGGCTAAAAGAATACCTATAATATCTTTAACCTCTCTTGGCACATTTCTCTTTTATATCATGTGTTACCTCTCTTATCCTCTGTCTCTGCCTTGGGTTTCACCAAATCCACTTGGCAGCCTGTGATGCCCAACGTGGCCAGGTCGATAACACCGCTGTGGGCGGTCTCTCCCAGATGGCTCTGCTCACCCATGTTAGCCTTGGCTTTATTGGACTTCAGCATGAAGTCTTTCAGCGCCAAAAGCTTGTCCTCCTCAGACTCAGTCATTCCCTGCAAAGTCCAATTAGGTTGGATGTTAACAGCATCATGTGGCTTGATGAGACATAACCTCTCCTTGACTGCGACTACAAGAGAGAGATGGGTGAGGGGGTGGCATTCAATACAGGTCTATGAGCCTGAGGATCTAGCCATAAAAAGTGTAATTATCTGACTGTAGCATTAAATGGTTGAGCCACCCCGGTGGTTCATACTGCAGCCATTATCACCTGCCATTACTGTATAAGTACAAAATAATTGTGCTGTGGCTTCACACTGTTTAATGTCCTCCAAACAAATATTTAACCTCGTGTGCAAACAACATCATTAATGAAAGCCAGCAGGATGTCTGTTGCTCAACACTTCATATGGAGCTATTTTAAACTAAGTGCCAAAACGCACAGCCAAACATTTTATAGAAATGTTCTTTTTATTACA
Source organism: Benthosema pterotum (assembly GCA_039105355.1). Taxonomy (NCBI): domain Eukaryota; kingdom Metazoa; phylum Chordata; class Actinopteri; order Myctophiformes; family Myctophidae; genus Benthosema; species Benthosema pterotum. The sequence continues at coordinate 28,445,286 of CM076967.1, forward strand.
CCACTTCACTGATACTAGAGAGGAGTCCCACACACCCACTTCCAGGACATTCTCTTGAAGTCGAATGGATCCAGGAGGGATTTAGACAGAACTTTAATGACAGACCATATGTGTTAAAAGGCAGCCAACAAGGATGAAAATGATTATGTGGGCGGTTGTGTCTGTGATTGGGTGAGGGGTATGGCAAAATCACAGGGCCGTCATATGTCCTAAAATCCCTTTGGATAAAAGGAAGTGATCTAATTTCAACAGAATATCATCAGATCTATGGATGTCCCATCCATATAGCGATAAGTCACTAAATACAGTCATCAACTAAAAAGCTCTTCCATTCTTACCTGGATTGAGTAGTGTTTACATTATATACTGTATGTATATTTGTTAATAATATTTTTCTGACCTGTGAGAGTAGCTTTTTTAGCAGCTGGGCGATGGCCGGGTCCTCGGGTATTGGACACTCTGGAATGGACCCTGCGCGCTTCTTCTGCCGGAGCAGCAGGTGGCGGAAGAGGCTAGCGATGTCTTTGGAACGCAGTGCATAGTCAAAGATGGAACGACTCACTGGCTCCTTCAGTACACTAAGGAGCACCAACTCCTTGTCAATCTGAAGAGAAAGCAATGACTTGTTCACTACAGGTACTGCACTTACAAAAAGAAACAGATGTCATGGTTTACTGACATCCAGTCTTATTCACATTGATCCTGTAACTGAAGTGGAATGGTTCTGGTATTCTGGCAAGTAGATTAGTGCTATTGGTGAATACAGGGGTAAGACTACTGTAAGAAAAGCCTACATTATGACAGTGCTGCTCAAATGTAATAATTGTACAACAGTATTAAAGTCGTGCCAATGGTAAATTGAGGACTTGCCTGTATGATGGGCTGGGTGATGAAGGGGTTGAGGTGAGGCATTAGTTTACAGTATATATCTGCCACGTTGAGGTGCTGCGCCACCACAGTGATGAACCCCACCGCTCCGTAGCGAATCCACAAATTCGGGTGACACAAGAATGGAGCTATGAACAGTGGCATAGCATGCACAGTCAGTATAAGTTTGTATTTGAGACTGTGCACAGCCAAACTCAGGTTTATAGAGTGAGAAAATTGTCCCATTTACATTACTGTGTTAAATGAACACTGAATGGTTTACCGTGTGTCTAAGCACACACAGACACACAGACAGATGAATCAGATGCTACAAATGTAGCATGCCGCCTGGAAGGTCAAATATTCCATCAAATCTTTTAGGTCACTCAGAAACACAGCAATTATTCATTATAAGAGCTATTCATCTCACCGATGTCACTGACAAATTCATAGATGTGGGGCTTCTGTAGAAGGCCCAGCTGGCACATGCAAGTGAGAGCGTTGAGGGCCTTGTAGATAACGAACTCCTCAGCGTCACTCAGACCCTGCTGGAGGAGAGGCTTCAGGATTGAAGAGCTCTGCCAACCTACATAGGCTGCCACTCCTAAACAACACAGGTGCGGTTAACAGCTGGGGCAAATTCATAGTTATACTGTCTGACACATTGTGCGATGGAACATAAATCAAGCATGTTTTTTTCTTCTGTCTTTAAAGGTAGGGGAAGTGATTTCACTTTTGTCAGATATCACCCAATTTTTTTTTTCTGTTAAAATGCTCTATTATAAGGTGTGGAAACCACATATGGAGTTTCCCCCTCCCCCACGTTAGCAGAGGAGCTAATAAAAGTTCCCCAGGTCACCACAATTCTCCTCCAATCAGGAGCGAGCAGCAGGTTCACATAGTGTAGCTACTGTTGGGGGCCCCTAGTGCACCAGGCTGGTACTACACCATGAATTTCAAATCACGCATGTTTTTTTCCCCTACCTTTAAAATAATGACAAATACTTTTTGAGCCAACATACCCACAATACTGTCGAAGAAAGCTCCCCGCAAATGCCAGTCATTCTTGTCATTGAGGAAGGTGATCATGTGTGAGAGCAACACATCATTGGCCTTCTGTCTGCCAAAGAAGACACAAAGACGTGTGATGCCGTTCTCCATCAGAGACTGCTTGACGATGTTTTCAGAGTCGCTCAGCAGAGTCACCACCTTCTGCTGTACCATCTCATGGAGGGCCTGCAGCTCTGAGACAGACAAGACCAAAGGAAGGTTCAGTATATTTCAACAAACACTGTTAAAATTGGTGACTTAGATTGCTGTCAACAATGAAATCATAACTGTCAAGTCTTTAATGATGGAATTAAAGGTCTACCTGAGTCATAGTTTTCATTGGGGTGGAGGGTCTCCTCTGCATCTTCTCCACTCGGGTCATGTTCTGTGTTCAGGTGGTTCTCCTGGACCAGCTCTAAGAAGCGGAGTGCTGTCTCTGCCAGGTGGGCTATGTTCTCTGTTAGAAAAAAGGAAAATATAATGTTAGACAAAGTAAGCTATGTAAATGGCACAATTTAGATGCATAAAAACTATAGTAACACCATCAAAAAAGGCACCTGCGTATGCCAGCCTGACAATGGTGGCATCGTCCTGGGCAAGGTGGGCGATGCCTGGCAGGATGTATTCCGGATAGATGTTGACGTCATTTCTGGGCACTTCTTTTACCAAAGCCAGCACCTTGGCTAGAGTGCGCACCGCCTGTGCACGCACACGGGGCACAGGGTCGTTGCAGAAATGCAGCAGGTAAGGCGTGATTCGGTCAAGCAGGATGTCCACACTGAGCCGTGGCGCCAGGTGGAGCACCAGCTCCAGTGCGGCTAACTTTGAGTCGCAGGAACGCAGTGTCTGCAGGCAAGAGGTGATGACTGATACCAACACGATAAGGCCTTGTTCTTCTCTGGGGCTCACTGCTCCACAGCTACCCTCTTGGGCTGCCTTCTCAGAACAGTGGCCTGCTCCTGTTGCTCCACCTCTTAAGTTATGGAGGATATTGTCCAGATCCTTGCGGATGACGAGCACTCGCTCATCGGCAGACTGGAAGGTTTCTTTGGCGAACTGGGCCATGTAGGGCTGCAGGAAGGTGTAGAAGATATCTGGGAAGGCTTTGCCCCTCTGCTGCTTTAGATACTCCTCTGCTGTAAGCCGCCTTTCAGGCTCACACTGCACCATCTGGGCAACCTGATACAGACAAGGATGTTGTTTACAGTCATTCAAAGACAAGACAAAACGCACACCCAATCATGTTCTTCTATGCATGTTCCAGGGCCTTATAAAGGCAGACAACAGGGGCACACAACTGCAACTACAGTATGTTATGACACAACTGTCATAATATACTACATATAAATATAGATCAAACAAAGTTGTGAATCTTCAACCATCAGTTACTAGAGTGGCCGCTAACCACCAATGTATAAATAAGATGCATAACAGAACATTCTCTATAATAACTGCTGCTATAACAGATAATTACCAGCTCCCGAATGCTTTGGTCCTCAATTTTCATTAGAACGTGTTCTGTCTGGTAGTGTCCTTTACGATAAGCTAGTAACTGGGAGAGATCAAATAGTGGGACCCCTTCTGTGAAGAGTTCTGCAATCACACAACCTGAAAGAGACAAAAGGCAGAGCAGAGTATGTGTAATACGTTTACTTAACAGCTTCAAATATATTTAAATGAAACAACCTCAAAACAAACGTCTTATTTTTATGTTGGAACATTTGGCTATTCAAAAATAACTGATACAAGCTTGCAGCGGGGTATGCATATATGGTAACTTATTTAAAAAACATTTTCAGAAACCTCCTCAGGTCAAAATTAGGTTAAATAGAATAGAGAATACACAGCCTACCCGCAGAGAATATGTCCATGGACTGTTTGAGCTCTCCTCTGCTCCGTTGGTTGTTGTTGGTGAGGTCTACCAGAGGGGTGTTCTGGTCACTCTCTGTTGCAAACATGCTCCCGTCCACAAACCTCTCGGGAGCAATGTAGCAGGTTCTCCGTCTGGATGTGTCAAAGAAGTAGTTGAAGTCAGCTGGGTTGTCCTCGGGCAGGTATGTGGGTTTGAAGCTGGCAAAGTCAGTGAGCAACACCCAATTCCAGCTCGTCACCATGACGTTTTCCGTTTTGATGTCTCCGTGGCGTACGCCCGCCTTGTGTGCCTGGTCAACAGCAGTGAGAATTTGGAAAGCCAGCCAGCGCTTCTCCACACCGTTGAGGAAGGGCCGTGTGCTGATGCGGTCATACAGGTTGTCCCGAACGTACTGACGGAACAGGATGGCAGCCTTCTCTGTGAGAGATGCTTTCTGGAAGGGCAAACAGTTTTGGCAAGAATGGAGCCTTATCTTCAGTTCCTCTAGCTCCTGCTTGTAGCTTGTGAGGGGCAAGGAAGGATCTTGAATGGCAAAGACTTTAACCACCACCAGCCCCTCTCTATGCTTCGCACGTGCCACCTTAAAGAAGCGGGTGCTTCCAAGGCTCTTGTCATATTCATGGTCATGGATGTCAGAGAAGTAGCTGTCTACAGACAAGATCTGTGAGGGAGCGATGCCTGCGAGTTGATTCCCCATGACTGTAAAAAATTGAAATGATATGGTGTTAACAATTAGACATGCAACGTCAGCTATCAACAGCTCAATTTCCAAATAAAAACGTGTAATGTAATGTAAATGTGAAGTGATTAGTGATTAAACCCGTTTATTTGGTGGCTAGCAGAAAACTATCAATATTAGCCTTTGATCAAGACTATCGTATAGCCTAGCTCTGGTCCATAGCTCCACTGCTTAGTGAAGCTATGGACCAGAGCTACCGGGTATGTATTTTGAAGTTTTTTGACATCTGCCTATCATAGATATGAAAGTAATGTCAGATTCAGCAGAGTGGATAAATCACATATATAAAAGTGAAAATCAGTGTAGGTCAATATAATTCTAAACAGGGAGAACATTATTACACAACAGTGCATGCTGCATGCAGCAGCAGTCATATGACACACCATGATGATCACAAAAACAAGGCAGTGCAACTTTAGCCTGCTAACGTTAGCGGTTCGCCAGGGTGGATCTGGATACATGTCATCTGTTCACAAGACGTCAAATATTTTTGTTTTTTATACAACATTGCAAAATGATCAAGAAATGTGCGGTGATTCTACGTTACCCGGGATGATGTTGAAAGAGGATTTGGCAGACTGATGTTGTTGTTGTTGACAATGGTGTTGGAGCCGAAGTCTACGCTCGGTTTATTTGATTGACTTTAGCTGAAGATGGGTTATTCAGTTTCATGCTTGATCATACGTGCCATACATAGCTCGAACATCTGTATCGCTTTGAAGGTCTTTTGCGAATTGTCTTAAATCCAGTCGTAAAATAGGCTATAAAATAAATTCTACACAGCCCTGACTAACTGCAGTCCCCGATAGCGCAACGAAGAAGCTGCTTCTTCTTCTTCTTCGTGTCATTTCCGGCAGATTAGACACCTTTTCGGCACATTGCTGCCTCCCATAGGACGGGGTTATATCATAGAGTAATAAAGGGTTATATACAGTATCTATGGTTATACCCATTGAGTAATAAAATGGTTATACCTCAAGCGTCCATTTCTCCTTCAGTCCTGCTGTCCTGTACCTGCCAAGCATTCAATTTCCAATTTTCCAGCACTGCTTTTATACAGCCTTTGCTGCAATAACTTGTTAAAGTGTTATTCCACCCATTTTCAACATTTTACTATGTCATTGATGTACCTTAAAGGGGTACTTCACCCAAAAAAAAACTTTTGGTCATTTTATGGTCTACTCAGCCTCATGTGAACACACCAGACAGTTTATAAGTTACTCCTTTCAGTATTTAGATATTTGATGCTCATTAGTCTGCCATTAGTCTGCCAGACCCAAACCCATTATAACTTAAAACTCCATTTTAACCATGACAGATTATTCGAAAACAACCCATCTTTTTTCTGGTGACTGATATTGTCCTCCTAATACGTGAGAGGGCTGTGGAATTTCATTTACAGTTTTTATTTATTTTTAAAATATTGTTTTATTCATTTGGGTGGGCATTCCCAAATATGGAGGGGGCTACATTTTACAAAACAATATTTTAAAAATAAATGAAAACTGTAGATGCAATTCCACTGCCCTCTCACGTATTAGGAGGACAATATAAGTCACCAGAAAAAAGATGGGTTGTTTTCGAATAATCTGTCATGGTTAAAATGGAGTTTTAAGTTATAATGGGTTTGGGTCTGGCAGACTAATGGCAGACTAATGAACATCAAATATCTAAATACTGAAAGGAGTAACTTATAAACTGTCTGGTGTGTTCACATGAGGCTGAGTAGACCATAAAATGACCAAAAGTTTTTTTTTGGGTGAAGTACCCCTTTAAGTTCGAGGTGTTGGGTGGACATGATAAAAAAAGTTCCCCCATTCTGTGTTCCCAAAAAATGGAGGTCTGAAGAAAACCACTAACATGGTGAAACATCTTGATGACATCATCAAGATGTATTTTCACCATGTTAATGGATTTCTTTAGACGCTTCTTTTTTCTGAGAGCGCACAAATGGAGCCAAATTAACCCATTAGGGTTCATTTGGTTGCATTTGTACGCTCTCAGAAAAAATGTTGAGGAACATGCAACTGTTCCAGGAACATGCAACTCTTGGTACCAGAGCCAGAGGTGTAGTGGAGGGGGGGCGCGGGCACTTCTCTCACAAAAATATGTTTTTTGACTTACATTTACTTTTATGGATACAATTAAGCATTGCCAGTTGACAAGCCAGAATGGCTGATCATAGAGTACAAAATCTTGCAATGGGCCTTGTCTGCAAGATTGGTATACACCACCAAGGTGCACTTGTATAAGTACTTCCAACAAGGTCCATAACCTCAACACCAGAATGAATTAAAACCAACGTCCTACCAACAAGTGACCCCTTAACTCCCTCAGAACCACTCTCAAAGGGCATGGTTCATCGTTGCAATTAGAGTGCACCCCCAAACCCCCTTTTACGCCCCTTTTACTTCCTTTATATGTGTCTGGTTTTAATAGAAGTGTATGTCTCTATGTCTTTTGAACTGAATTGAAAATGGTGGATCCTGTTACTGTAGCAAGTGTAGGCTAATGCTTAATCCACAGTAAGTTGTTGTATTGACTTGTGCTTTTGTTTGAAAAGTTCAGCATACTGTGGAAATCAATTTCAATCAATCCTCTTTCTTTCCTCTGCATACCAGGTGCACTCCATGAGGAATTGTTTCACAGTTCTGGGTGTTTCTCCATTGTTGTAGCCTATTTGTAGTCTATGGCCTTTACATCAAATAGTATGACCATTCTGTGTTCACATTTGTACACTCTCATAAAATTGGGTGAAATTAATGATTTAATGGCCAACAGTAAGGTATGCCACTACATTCTTTGTAGCCCCACGTGTGTCACATACTCATAGTCATATGACTGTGTGAGATACTTAACCTAATTAAGGAAGGAAATTCCATTATTCTGCATTAGGTCTAGTATCTCAGGAGCACGCAGGAATAAACTACTTTGCTACTCTTTCTGCTCAGAAACATCTTTTAGATGTCTTATAGCAAGAACTTAGAATTGGAACTGAAAGTAAAACACTTTTAGCGGATGAAGGCAAGCCCCCTTCTCTCACACCTACAATATATATTTTTATCTATATATATTAAGGATAAAATTAAACATTAGGCCTATTTACCCTGCTTCTAAATAGGCTATACATGTCTGCATGTTTAGATGTCTGCTTTCCCCCCCCACACACACACGCACACTTCTACAAGTAGCACTACACCAGAGCCTACTTTATGCTTCTTAACTTGTGCCTTGTGGTTGCAATATCACAAGTTCTATTGTGAAGGTGAAAATTGTGGAACATATGTTTTTGTTGTTGGGTTAGGGTTACATGTGCACTACGTAACTTAATATATTACATAATATATTACCAAAATGCAGTAAGTTCTAATAAATAAATAAAATAAATAAATAAATATATCGCTTAACAAAAAAATGTATTATACTTTTCTTTCTTTCTTTCATTACAGCACTACTTTCTATATTACTTTCAGCAATATAGTCTGTCTCGTTGCTAGTGTTCTTGTGAAATTATCTTGACAACTGCAGAAGTTAAATAATTAGGCGTACTTATTTTCTGTAATTTGTTGTCAAAGTATTTACTCAGTAAATACACAGGAGTTAAATGTATTCCTTGAATTCAGTAAATTTTACTGGCTTCCATGAATTCAAGGAATACATTTAACTCCTGTGTTAACTGTCCATAGCTGAGTAGGATGAGATAGGTCTACATTTAACTCCTGTGTTAACTGTCGATAGCTGAGTATGATGAGATAGGTCTACATTTAACTCTTGTGTTAACTGTCCACAGCTGAGTAGGATGAGGTAGGTCTACGCCAGGAATGTTTTCAGAAGTGACGTTTTTTTTTTTTTTTTCCCAAGTTGATTTCAAATGGATTTGGCCAGATAGCCAAGTGGGCTTGCTTTATTGTAGGTATGCCATTGGCCTACACAATATTTGATAAGTGATACTAATATATATACTCATATATTTTGTAAAATAAATAAATAAATAAATAAATAAATAAATAAATAAATAAATAAATAAATAAATAAATAAATAAATAAATAAATAAATAAATAAGTAATATTAATATATTACACTTGTTCAGACAGTAATATTGTAATATAGACTGCTTTAAAATGCAGGTAATAAATAATAAGTATATTAACAAGTATATATTAACAAGGTAGTAATATTCCCAACACTGATAGGCGATATAGATTCTAGAAAAATACCCATCATATATGAATTAATATGTTCCACAATTTATCATAGGCCCGAGGTGGCCTACCAGCTGCCCTGATAGGTATGATAACTTTACTAACTACCAGAGCCTTCTAGTGGGCTCTGCTAATTACTAGGCCTACCTACTGTGTGTGTGTGGGTCTGTGTGTGTGTGTGTGTGTGTGTGTGTGTGTGTGTGTGTGTGTGTGTGTGTGTGTGTGTGTGTGTGTGTGTGTGTGTGTGTGTGTGTGTGTGTGTGTGTGTGTGCGTGTGTGTGTGTGTGTGCGCGCGCGCGTGCGTGTGTGTCATCCTGTATTACAGGGTGACAGAGACTGCTTTTAACTGTTAAAAAAAGAAGAAGAATGACAAATCGTTAACCCAAAAACGATATTGTGAAATAAAATAGGATGTACCGCAGCCAGGCCATTGCCCTCTCCAGACCAGAGCATTAGAGTATAGACAGAGTTACGCAAACTCCGTACGTGGGGCCAGTCCAATGGCAGCTCATCTACGTAGACTTATGCGGAGAATGGGGACAACAAATAGGGACTTGTCCAGGACCGAAAGATGGCAGAAATGCATTGGACGCAGACACCAGTCTAGCTTTGATGCTATTAAATCCCTTTATTTGTTTACTTTACTGTTTTGTAATAATAATGCAACATAAGCATAGACTACATAGACTTTAGTTGTTACTGTACAATTCAATACATTTAAACAGTTGGCATGTTGCACACATGCCTAAAATAGCTCTTATTTGCGCCGCCCTCGTTGAGAACAACGTATTTCCAACTCCAGTTTGTACCTATTCAGACTGCCACGATCAGCGCTCGACCGCTCAGTTTATGTCCCCGCAATGTCGCAACTGTAGATGTCTAGATGGCTCTGTTCCAGACCAGAGCAATGCATGACAGCTGACTCCGCCTCTTCCACGCCGAAACCCACAGAGCGACCTACCGTACCGTATCGTCAAAGACAAAACGACAAACTGGCAGGATTTTACGGAAGATGCTGAAGAAACGGGAGCTTTTGGTACGTTTCTGTGTCATTGCTATGTTTCCATTAAAACCGCGGCCTTTGAAAGCTCAAGCTTTTATTCCCCACGGCCTATTTTAACTAAATAGGTATGGTGATATTTAGCTCATTGAACTTCCTTCCGCAGCGATAGCAGCATCTTTTAGCAAAGCTACTGGTCGAGGCTATCACGCTAACGTTAGCTTAGACACAGCTAACTTTGGGTACTATGTCGTTGACATTGTTGTTGTTTACATGGTCGCTGATGCTGCTACGGTTCCTGCCGCCATATCCTCTCGGATTGAATATTCGGGAATAATGTGAATTACAGCCCGCAGCCTTATGTCTTGTTGTCAGCCAGCTTGGACGTTTATTAACGTTATATCATGTCCATTTTTATTTCTTCGCCCGGTGTCTGTAAATAAACTTGCCCTGCCTTGTAATCATGCGGTATTTTACATAAACGAATTCATTTGATCCTCATCTTTGTAGTTTATCCAGATTTGTTGAGAGTTTTGGAATAATAACATTCAGCTATAAAAAATAATCGGCTTTGTTGTCACTGAACGTTGTCACTTGTCAGTCAGTCATGCAACACTGAACGCCATTAATTAAGACGCATGTATGTGGCTGTACCTTCTTATCTCTTTGGGCTTTAAAGTCTGATGGTGGAGCCCACAGTGCTCTATAATGATGGACACAACATGTTCAGACTCTGCCGTTATTTGTGAGCGCATTAGCTCCTGCCTGTACTATATGATTTAGCAGTTTCAAATACATTATTACTTCTGAGCACACCCATGATCCAGAATATTCTCAGATGCATACGGTTGTGCAGTTTGTGCAGTTTAATACAAACCTCCACTCCACATCTTGTATATTTAGCATGGCGCGGGTAATGTAGGTTTGTCTAGTAACTAGTACTCTGCCATCAAGCCCTTTTGACGTCAATACAGATGTAATCCATAAAGTCTGCTGTAGGTGTCCAGGCTGAAAGAAAGAAAAACTCCTGCACACTGTCTTCAAAAGTTGTCTTCTTTTTTTTAATGAGAATCACAATGGTGGCCACTGACCAGGCTGAAAATGTGATGATGAAAGCCATATTTGAATTTGTCAAATGGCAGTCAAACGACCACCAAAATAGGAAATGGTTGGTCCAAGCAATGGGCAGTATTGAATGCCTACAGTCCTACACAGTACACAATGGATTTGTCACCCTTTACCAAGCTGTAGGAGTCATTGGTGCAGCAACAAAGATTGACTCTTCCCTCCAGCAAAATGGCCAGTTGTGTTCATAAGGGTGCCCAGGCAAGCTGGGCACCACGTTGGATGGAGTGATGGAGTGGAACTTTACCTCCATGCCACAGTGTCACCACATTTCCCATTTCAGTAGAATCTTTGCAAATGTACTAGTATTTGCCTGTTGAAGTACCTACTTAGTCTTGTTAATACAAAATAATAATAATGGTAATTTATGCTTCTGAACTTGTTGCATGCGGAGATTCTGCCTGGATTCTGTCCTTTGAGTCTACACCAACCTGTGAAATATCTGCACTAAAGACAAGCCAACAAGTGCAGTTAGCTTGAAGGTCAGGATTCTGAGCTGGAGTATTTCCACAGATAGTGCCATGTTGCCTGCAATGAATGAGTGAAAGTCTCATATAAAGCATAGGTCTTTTCAGATACGCAGAATATATATTTATTTGGGATACTGAGACTTGGGTAGTTGCATCTTGATTCATGCAAGAATATTGCATGAATATAAATTTACAGTTTCAGGAAAATGCATACAATAACTGTTACATCCTTCTCAATAATATAATCTATTTATATATACAGTTTATTGGTCAGAAATTCATAATTTTGTCCACTAGTATTTAAAAAGCTGTAAGTCTGTATGTATACTCCGTGTGCTCTATGTTGAAACTGTGTGTTTGCTCTTGATGTGTACCTGCCAAAGGGAGGAAGGTAGTTTTGTGGCCATGCTGGCATCACCAGCTCTCAAACTGTCTCTCTTTCTCTCTGTCTGTATTTCTCACCACCTTCAGACAGTCCAGCGATCTCCCTAAGCTATCCAAGTGACCATCCCTCATTCACACAATGGTTATTACTGGCATCATCTTTTTTGTGAGTGTGCTGTACGCGACTGTGGGTGTCTTGTCAGGTCTCAAATTTGTGGTTGTCCTTGACCTGATTCACCATGATTAATAATATTGTAGACCCCAGTGATAATGTGGACTGAACTGACACAAAATTGTAAGGACTTTCACAAAGTGGTGCTGTGGAGATGGACATTATATAGCCTTGCTATGCTGTAGTAACAGGAGGTATGAAGCCTCCTTTTCAAAACCACCTCCTGGTCAAACTGTCTCTAGTGTGCTCTTGGCATTCATGTTGCTCCTCCTAAGTCCTGATGATAAATTAGGTACTATGTCCTTTCCTCTTCAGCTGCAGTGTTGGGCAATTGAGTCAAAGGTATCGGCAATTATTAACAATTTAACCCCCCTTTCAGAAATATTATTATTTTTTTGCTATTTTTAGGACCCTGATTTGAAATCTGGGTTTTTGTTTAACATGTTTGATAGGTCAAAGACAGTAGAATTAATTAGAAATGTGACTATGTTGTGTGGGAACTTAAGTTTAATGTACTTTTTAAATTTGTCTTCCAAATTGTAAAAACTGATACCTTATCCTGGATTTAGTCCTTTATTGGTGCGTACCAAACGTATTACCTATTATTCATTTAAAATGAATTCTTATGGTGTGTATAGGCATTTATTTCACTCACATTTAAGCAAAAAAATAATTCTGAAAAAATGGAAAGTACATAAGATTATAGCCACAATATAATCAATTCAATCCAAAATAAAACTAGCCAGTGTCAGTCCCATCTAAATATGATGGATTTATTCGTTTGTTGGTTTGTCAGCAGAACAGGCGATGGCACAGGAGAGCGTCAAAACATATTTTGTTCTTTGTTTTAAGTTTACTATCTGCATTATTTAGAACCAGATGCTCAGGAGTTGTTAAAATGTTTTACATTTCAATGGACGAGTTACCTAGCCATGTCCACGAATGTCATGCAACCTGTATTAGGTCAGTCAGATCCTGCACTGTATGTATTTTGGCATCCTGCCCTCTTTGGTGCTCAGCTGTGAAGTCATGTGAATCTGTATTGCATGTGTATGACTTGTGTGCGTTGTCTTTTTGCATGTGATGATCTGTACACATAACCCAGATGATTCTAATGTATCTAGGGTGTGAGTGAGTGAATACTATGGTAAAACAATGGCAGTGGTAGTTGAGTACCAATTGTAAAAGTGACTTAAAAGTGGAAAATGTTTAGCTACTGAAAGCATAGTTTGTGCTTGCTGTAGTTGTAGCCAGTGGATTTAGTCCCATACTCACTAATATCTACCAGACCAGGCTGTTATCGTGGTCAGTCACAAACTACAGTTATCTCCATGTGCTGAACATGCTTTAATGGTCACTTAGCATTAGCATGTGTATCACGCTCATGCTATAGTGAAACAGGTCTGGGCTCTTATCAACTTTATGTGATGTGCATTGTAGAAGCAGAGTAACGTTACTCATCTCTTGCTGTGGGCCCTCCTTGAGGGGTTTGGCACTTCCCCATCACCGTCTCCAAGATTGTTAATAGAGTTTGACCTGGATCTAATTGGAGTTGCCTGAAAATAATTAACCCTGCTGAGTGGGAAGAAAGGTTGTATGCTTGCGGAAGAAGGGAACAAGGGTAGAGATAAGAGAAATCTAAGCAACTAGCTATACTATATTACTCTCCTTAAGCTCCTGTACATTTGCCAGATACTCACTGGTAACTGCTGGGGTGTAGTGGTGCAATTAATCAATATGGCAATGTATCGATATAACATCCAGATGATAGATTAATCGATCAAGAGTCTGCTATATCGCCCGGACAATAAATGCCATGAATCATCTGGGTGATCAGTGTTGAGCAACGTACCTCTGTTTATTGTTATTAAAGCCCCCTTGCAAGTTTCTTTCCAGACACCCTGTTAGGATATTTGGACATTTCAGACGGCATTAATAAATATGCACTGAAATGGGGATTGAGTTTCTCATTTTTAATCAGACAAGATGTGTGTTCATTGATCAATGGATAGTTGAGCTGAGAGAGAGTGGAGGCGGCGGGACAAGTACCACAGCTTTAAGCTCTTGTCACCCATAATCAGAAACAATCCTCTCAGCCACTCAACCTAATCGTATGCAATGCCTTCTACTGTCTCCTTCAAATAGGGCAATAGGACAGTGTGTTCAGGATCAAAGAAATATGATGCCACTTTTGCCTGTAGCCCTCTCTACAGTAGTGTTCTTGAGAGTTACAGGTGATGACTGCAGAGGGCATAGGCATGGCTGAGGGAAGTAGGGGTGCTGGGGGGGCTTGAGCACCCCCTTTTTTCAAACACAGCCCCCCTTGGACAGGAGGAGGAAAATACTTCTAAACCTTCTAAACATGCTCCATTGCTGTATCAGAGGCGAAGGTAACTGTGTCAGTTAGCTCATGCATGTAGAGAAGGAAGGTAAAAGCCACTTTTCCGTGTGTAAATGCATGAAAATGTGCATGCACAATGCGCATTCACACACATTTTGTGTGTGTGCGCATATTGCAGCACCCCATAGTGAACGTCCAGCACCCCCTACTGTAAATATCTTCCCGAGGCCATGGGCATAGGACGCAATGGAATGCATTTCTGTTGCTGTGGTTGGTTCATTGCTAATAATGGCCATTTGCTTGTCTTTGTTGCTACCCTTGACTGTTGGATGAGTCAATTGTAAAAAAAAAAAAAATGACTCCACCAGTACTAGACCCTGCATTTTGATCAAAGTAGGTCAATTAGTTGCTGAAGGTGGGTTTATGTCTACAGTATCTCAAGTCGGAACAAAGGATTTATTGTGTGAGTTAAGCTATTGCACAAAAACTAGAGTATTCAACAGGCTACCTGGGCCCTCATCAAGCCTTGTACACAATGCCCCTGCTGCCACCTTATAGATATTAAGACACAGTCCATATACAGTACAGTGGCCAGTGCAGAATTCATTCCATAAGTTCATCTGTCTTACCCATGCCAAAGCGCCAGTGCTCGCCCAGAAGTCTGCTGTCACCCAGGCAGATGCATGCACACGAGTTTTGCTTCTTGCTGTCAGCCGTCTTACTGGTAGCTGGGGATGTGATTGGATAAAGCTGGTTTATTAAAGAGCTGGATAGATGAGGTCGCTGTTGTAGAACAATAACTAAACAACTATATTATTATCTTATTATTTACAGCCTCTATACAGTTATATTTTCTATTTTACAAAACATCCTTTCACCCCATTCAATGGTAAACGAACACAGTGCGTATTACACAGTGCTGCTTATAACTATGGGTTCATCATGGGTTCAAGTGGTCAGAAGTTTTTTTTCCCTCCGTAGAGCCCTGCAGTGTATGTTTTGAGAAGGAGTTCTGTGTATGTACACTGTGTACACAAAAATGTGGTCTTCACCTGCAATGACCAGGGGGCACAACAGAAGACATTACAAAAGAAATACTATTATGTAGTATCAGCCCTCGGGAGTTTGACAGCAGTCCTCCACGGTACAATATTCTGAGACCAAGTGAGGGCAAACCATCTAAACTCTTGGACATAATGCTAAATCTCCTGCAAAAAGACATTTTCTTTGCTGGTTAACTGCACTGCAAATTGCTTTATAGTTGTATAGGAAGAGCATATTGGCATATTTTATGTAAATAACTATAGGGAAAAGAAAAACTCGCCATTTTAAAAACTACCTGGGCAGTGGGCACACAATCGCCAAGAACATATGAATACTGAGTACTTTACAATTATATAATCAGAAAATGAGCCTCAACTCACAGCTGGGGTCACACTACAAAAACAAATGACACATTCTGGTTATGCTATTCAAAACCCATGTTTGTGTGATTCACAATTTATAAATCAAGCTAGCTGTACAGGTATATAAGAGGAAAAGCTGACACACTCATTATATTGGATATTGGAAATTGCTGTAATATTTTGCCTGTCCAAAACATCTAAAAAACCTTAAATCTAAAGAAGCAGCAAATAAAAAAGAATAAATTAGACTCATCTTTTAATTGCAAATGCTGTAGATGACATTAAGATCACACTAACCATTTTGTCACACCTGTAATCGATATATTTAATGCATGCGAGTTCGCTTCTTGCCTCCAGGTGTCTTACTGGTAGCTGGGGATGTGATCTGATAAAGCTGGTCTTCTAAAGAGCTGGAGAGATAAGGTCGCTGTTGTAGAACAATGATTAAACAACTATATTATTATCTTATTATATACAGGTATATTTCCTATTTTACAAAACATCCTTTCATCCTGAATTGTTTTCAGAAGGAGTGCTGTGTATACTGTATACACTGTATACACAAAAAATGTGGTCTCCACATGCAATGACACTGACTTGCCCACGGGGCACAACAGAAGAGATTACAAAAGAAATACTATTATGTAGTATCAGCCCTCGGGAGTTTGACAGCAGCCGGATCAGCTTCAATAGCAGTCCTCCACGGTACACACTTGAATATATATCCCATCTCTGTGGCAATGGTTCTAATATTCTGAGACCAAGTGAGGGCAAACCATCTAAACTCTTGAACATAATGCTGAATCTCTTGGAAAAACATTTTCCTTGCTGGTCACCCGCACTGCAAATTGCTTTATAATAGGACAGTCCAATCTTCATGCAAAGATATTTTTCACCTTGGTTACAGTCTAGCGGTATATACTGTAAGAGCTGAGGGGACACACTCATTACATTGGATATTGGAAATTGCTATAATATTTTGCCTGTCAAAAACAGCTAAAAATCTTAAAAAAATATAAATAAGACTCATCTTTTAATTGAAATAACGTAGATGAGATTAAGATCACAATAACCATTTTGTTACACCTGTAATAGATATATTTAATCTGTGGGGATTTACTAGTTAATCTTGGGTGACCACCGACGATAAAACATTGGTCTGTCTGTGCTGCATGGGGATTACAGGCAGATCATACGGTATACAGTACTTGTAATACTATCAGATGTGGATTATGTTTCAAAAGCTACGGTATATGTTTGACACCACTAACTGGCACTTCAGGTCTTGTATTTGGTCCTCATTTTTGCATGTTTCTGTCTGTCTTTGACTTGCAGCTTTCCGAGAGACAACCCTATAGTGAAGATGAGACCATGGTCCCAGTATTAGCCTCGAAGAAAGCCAGTGAACTCCCTGTCAACGAAGTAGCCTGTATCCTCCAGGTAAAACAACAAAACGTTATCATTGTAGCTTTACCTATTTGTATTATTAATAGGCCTAATGCAATATCCTGTAGAACTGTCAAATTGCTGAAGACTATGAGTCATGTACAGATATTCAGCAGCATGGTGACCAATACTAGAATCTCATAGTAAAACTGTTTTTTGTATAATATAGGAAATAAATTAATCGGTTAATAAACCAGATCTTCACTCGACAAATACGACAAAAACATGGTGGTGGGCAGGTGTTTTCATGTGTCACCTGAGTACATAGCAGACTGTTTTAATTTGATTTGGATTAATCCCGACCCGATTAATTGAGGGTAGGATCAGTTATCCTCCTTTCCCCACAAAAACGTTTAGACTACATGCCAGCATGGGCCATATTTAGATTGACCTTAGTAATTTTTTTTAGAAAATATTTGGTTGTTTTAAGTGATACATTTGTAAGAGAATTCACCTGTCCTTGCTGGATCTGAAGCCTATGAAAGCACTTAAAAGTTGAGACTGTTATACCTTCTAATCCTGCCTCACCACTGGCAAAATGTGATTTTACACCTTTGATTTTAAATTAAATGATGAGCTTCTTGATGAGTTCTTGATGAGAATGATGAGTTCACTGCTAAAGCTTAATTATGTGAGCCTTTGTAGCCAATTGATTCCTCCAACGAGTGGATCGATGATGATGATTCCTTTTAAAATAAATTGAATATAAAAACTCAAAACATTGCTGTCAAGTATGCTGATGTGGCGATGTGTCTTCTTCCCAGGCTGACCTGCAATTAGGCCTGACCCAGGAGGAGGTGTGTAGGCGGAGAGCCTATCATGGCTGGAATGAGTTTGACATCAGTGAGGAGGAGCCGCTATGGAAGAAATACATATCCCAGGTACAAAATCCTACATTTTCGTTAAATGACCTCAACTCAAAGAAGACAGGTTACAGTCGTAAATATGACTGTCGTTAACCCTAATGTAATATTAATAGTGAGGTTTTGGAATGTCACTGTGTTTCCCATACCGTAGCACCATTTCATTGTTAGAAATGAGACACAATAAAGCACTTTTTGGTGTCTTCTACATTCAATTTGCTCCAAATGTTCAGTATGCTCCAATTGTTGCAAAATATTCAGCCGCTTGGGATATTCTTTTGACCAGGGTAGGGTTATAGTCTATTAGTTTTATATTTTTATTAAAATACAGTCACTGTGCCTTTGACTACTGTCAATCTAGTCAATTACTGTGGTGGAAAATCTGTATTCTTTTTTGGAGAAACTCTCTTCACTCACTATAGACACTAAAGTGGATACAAATCTATCTACCCGTATTTTTCGCACTATAAGGCACACCGGATTATAAAGCGCACCGGATTATAAGGCGCACCTTTTAAAACTGTTTTCATATATAAGGCGCACTGGATTATAAGGCGCAGAGAATAGAAGCTACTACAGTTAACACAGAATAGAAGCACCTGCAGTCAAACAATCCATATATAAGGCGCACTGGATTATAAGGCGCATTGTGGATTTTTGAGAAAATTAAAGGCTTTTAAGTGTGCCTTATAGTCCAGAAAATACGGTATTTATGTCACCTATATGACAAGCTGGATCCAGTAGTCATGCCACACCAGTAGTTGTCATGAATGATAGTTGTTTCTCTAATTTACAAGCTGCTCTGGCATTCATTGATTCTTTCTATAACATAACACAATTGTGTTTGATAATGTATGATGCATGGATGGATAATGTATTCTTCAGCCAATCTGGCAAGTGGTGATGAAATGTCAGTTTCATGTCAGCTCCCTTTCTTCTTCAAAGTGAAATAATGGCAGACAACCCCTATTTTGACATGCTTTTTGACAAGGACCCCCAAATGTTGTTGGTTTCCAGGGGGAAGGAGTAAAAAGCAGAGATGTGTTCTATGGTACCGAGCTGTGCTAAGTCCTCTGTGGCCACAAGCAGAACAGAGAGAGGTTAAATATAGCACAGCCACCAGAAGAGAGGGCAGGAGATGAGAGAAACTAGAAGGATGGAATGAGAGATGAGAGGAGCAGGGTAGAGACTGGGTTTTCTTCCCTGAAATAAAAGAGGGGGCATTGAGCGTCCCATTTTCCTGTCTTTTTCATCCACTGTTTGTGTTCTCAGTGTTCTGTCTTTCAGACAGAATGCTTCCTCTTTGTTACTGTTATCACTTGCTGCTAACAGAAAAGTTAGTTACTGTACAGTTACTCACATTCTGCTTGTACTAAATGTTGCTTTCACTTCTGCCTACGTAACTAACCACCAGGATGTGGCTAGTCTGATTTTTCAAATGGACTGGCATTGACACACCTGCTTCACTCCAGGCATGGTGAATTTATACATAGTAGTAAGAGACTTGGTGGTTTATCCATATCCTGGATACTATGGCAGCACTTTTACCAATAAAATAAACATCTCTATTCTCTACAATATAACTGCATACATAACCGATTCCCACTCATCAGTGGAAAAATGGAAGTAGTAATGCTTTGTTGTTTGGGCTGTTCGATCCAGTTGTTAGCATGGAAATGGGGTCATTTGAATGTGTGCTGCTGAAAATAGCCATGGCCCGGTTGGCCTGAATCACTGAGAGAATGTGCTCCACAATCTCTGTCTGAATGATTGACACCTTTCTGAGCTTGTTGACATACCGTGTTATTGCTATGGTATTGACTGGACAATACTGTGTGTACTGTTTGCACTATTGAACCTAACCTTTAATTTATGTGTCTCTGTTCTTTCTCCCAACCTCCCTACTATCTATCTACCCACTATATCCTGCACCACACACACACACACACACACACACACACACACACACTCTT
Source organism: Benthosema pterotum (assembly GCA_039105355.1). Classification (NCBI taxonomy): domain Eukaryota; kingdom Metazoa; phylum Chordata; class Actinopteri; order Myctophiformes; family Myctophidae; genus Benthosema; species Benthosema pterotum. The sequence goes on from CM076967.1 coordinate 28,465,198, forward strand.
CCTCTGTAGTTTAAAGATCCTCTCATCATGTTGCTGCTGGCCTCGGCAGTCATCAGTGTTCTCATGCACCAGTTTGATGACGCCTTTAGCATCACTGTGGTACGTGCACATGTATTTTTCAATTTTCTTCATTCTTTTCATTAGTCATTTTCAGGCAACAGGACAGAATTGCACAAGTGGAAACAATGCTCCTAATGACCCTTTTTTCTTTTTTTCTTTCTCTCTGCCTTTTGATCTCTTTTGAAGGGACAGCTTACATAGTAACGCCTTGATAAATGTTGCCCAATGTTGCCATGCGTTATTATCAGCAATATAAATTAAGCTTTTAATTAAGGATTGCTGACAGACATTTTCAGGACGTGTGAGTGAAAGGGGGATTTAGTATTCCATGCTCTCCCAGTATGGCACTCAGGTGCAGGTCAACCCTCTTCCCTTTATTTTGCAATGCATAAATCTGATCCTAAGGACTAATTAGGACTAATTCACATGATGAATGGACCCACAAGGGTCCATTTGGTTTCATTTTTACGTTCTCAAGAGTTACATCTGGTTAAACAACTTAGCTGGGGACCACCTGGAACCCTCTCAAGGACCACTGGTGGTCCACGGACCACCTGTTGAAAACCCCTGTTCTAAACTATAATTTTGCTGGGTTCACGTACCACTGGGTCTGTGACCACTGTGGGAACCACTGATTTACAAGTTGAATATTTACTGTAGCTGATTCTGACTTAAACAAAACATTTGGGGGGGGGCAAGTGACCATGACCTGAGGGCAAGTAGAATCTGACTTGCACTTGCCCGATGGGCAAGTGCCTCGGAGACCTTAGTGTCAACCCCTGTGTAGAGTATTACATCAAAGCTTCAAGCAGCAATCCTCTACTCTGGGCCCAGAGTCTTCCCCGCGCCCCCTACTGGCGTAATGGCACGGGCGTGGAAGACACTGGCCTCTCCGAATCAGAGGTGGATCTGGCTCGGCACGAAACCTGGCGAGCCAATCAGAGCGTGTTTCTGCGCAAAAACAAATGACGCAAATCAGCAGAGACCCAGTTTGTAGTTTTTCGAAGCTAGGCTAGCTAACAGGGCATTGGTACTGGGGACTACAGACACTGTCTACTACCGGCGGCTGTGTTCTACGTGGCAATCAGCGCTGCTCTGATTGGTTAGATTCTAACCAATAGGAGTTGAAATCCCATCCCTGGAAAGTCAAATCCTATCTCTAGCGAATCTGAACCCTGCCCACAACTCCAGACTCATATACAAGCTTGTAATGTTTGTAATGAGGGTGGGGAAGCCACCTACATATGGCACGAATAACCAAATTCACAAATAATGGGTGGAAAAGTCCAGTTGCATACTGTAAATATATTTCACATACAGTGTGTGTGTGTGTGTGTGCGTGTGATATACAGTACTGTATATCTTAAACCAAGTTGGAGCTCTTCATGCAGTTACCCCTTTCAGATAAGCATAATCATAAAACGTACAATCGCTGTGGTATAAAAGTGCGTACCGTAATCAGAATGCTTAATATGAATAATTTATCTGTGAATATTTTTAAACAGAGAATATGTTAAACACAACAGTGGTATTTAGGGTGGAGAAGCAGAGGAAGCACAGTTAACTTGGAATCATGAAGACAAATGAGCTTCACATGAGCCCTCAAAAACGCTGTCGTTTGTCAACTTGTCATTTGTTTTGTTCAGGCTTGACTGCTATTGGTGTATTTTTGCCGATCACTCACAGGCCCCTTCCACTCTCTCCTCTCTTTCTGACAGGCCATTATAATTGTTGTGACAGTTGCCTTTGTTCAGGTAAGGTGTGTGTGTGTGTGTGTGTGTGTGTGTGTGTGTGTGTGTGTGTGTGTGTGTGTGTGTGTGTGTGTGTGTGTGTGTGTGTGTGTGTGTGTGTGTGTGTGTGTGTGTGTGTGTGTGTGTGTGTGTGTGTGTGTGTGTGTGTGTGTGTGTGTGTGTGTGTGTGTGTGTGTGTGTGTGTGTGTGTTCCACTGTATATTCTCTTATTTTGTACGTAGGCAATGGGCTGCAAGTTACTGCCAAAAAAAGAATTTCACTGTAGCATATCAGCATAGCATCAATAAAATTGTGTTAGATATTAATCAGTTATCACAAAATGTTCGAATTACATGGTGATATGGAACTGAGTGAGAAAATGGCCATGTGTAAGGCAAAGTGGTAAGAAAGCACATTGCATTACAATATTGTCTGGTTTGTATGTGTCTTTCTCTATGTGCATATGTGGGGGTGTGCACTGGAAACACATGGCCTGTCAGTGCCAACAAACATCTCTGCTCGTTTATCATGGCCTCATAAATGTGTGTGTTTGTGTGCGCACGTCAGCTTATTTAATTTTAACTATGAAATGGAAGATTTCTGATTTTGAGTTATTGTGTAGGAGTACCGTTCAGAGAAGTCCCTGGAAGAACTGGGAAAACTAGTGCCTCCAGAATGCTACTGGTGAGAATCTGTCTCTCTCCCTCTCTGGGGGTCTCTCTGTCTGTCTGTCGATCTGTCTGTCAGATCATGAAGTGAATGATAAAAGCAATGCATTTATTAATACAAATGTAAAACGAAACAAACGAAATGTCTCAACCCCAAACCTCTTCTCTTGATCTCTTCTTCATTCCTACCCTTATACCTCTCCTCTGTCTCCCTGCTCATGTACTCCATCTTGATCGTTCCATTCATGTCCGTCTCCATCCACCATGCTCATCCTCCAGTATAAGAGAAGGGAAACTGGAGCACCTTTTAGCCAGGGACCTGGTCCCAGGAGACACAGTGTGTCTGTCTGTGGGAGAAAGGGTTCCAGCTGACCTCCGCCTCTTTGAGGTACGCACACACATCACAGTTGCCTTAGATAGCAGTGGTTTTCTATAGCTTTCATGTCAAGCATTTCTATGCAATTGTATTGGATGTTTAAATAGCAGATCTTATAACTCACAGCGTGCTTGTAAATTGGCTATTTACACACATCCTAAGTATAACTTGGGATTATAGTGAAAGGGGAAAAATATCCTGAACCTCTAAAGGAGACCCCTAATTTGACTGGGAAATCTCTATGCCGTGTGTGCCCCTTTGCCAGGCGACTGACTTGTCTGTGGATGAGTCGAGTTTAACAGGAGAGACGGCGCCTTGCCCCAAGAACACCTTTCCCCAGCCTGCTGCCCATAATGGGGACCCGTCCTCCCGCAGCAGCCTGGCGTTCATGGGCACCCTTGTGCGCTGCGGCAAAGCCAAGGTACCAATTAATCAACACCTTACAATCTCTCGCTTCACCTCTCATGAAATGATATGCTCTTCTTGTTACTTTTTTATTTGTTATGCTGGTCACCAAATGGCTTCGTCTCTCTTTGGTTTGCTTTCTTCCAGGGCATTGTCATAGGAACCGGAGAGAATTCTGAATTTGGGGAGGTTTTTAAGATGATGCAAGCAGAGGAGGTATGCATTTGTTTTTTTTTATACAAGAAAATGTGCAGTAGATCCACTATCTTGTGTAGTGTGAACACTGAAAATGTAATCTTCACCCTTGTCGAACCTTTCACTGTGTTGACATGCAGTAAATAACAGTTATTTTATGTTGTATCCAGGCCCCTAAAACACCTCTACAGAAAAGTATGGACCTGCTGGGGAAACAACTCTCTCTATATTCCTTTGGGATAATAGGTTAGCAATGTTTGTTTTCTCGAATTAATATTTGTCATGTATTGTGTCATACTATCACTGTGTGGGATGTCTCCCAGGTCTATTTATAGTATTGTTGCTTTACTACCAAAATGCAATGTGTGTCATGTTTCAGGGGTGATCATGCTGGTGGGCTGGCTCCAAGGAAAACGGATATTGGACATGTTCACTATTGGTGTGAGGTACAGTATGCAGCTGCAGCTGGTGATGTCTGGTTATTTTCTTTATTTCTCTTTTCTTATTTTTCCACTTTTATTCAAACGACATTAGACAAGTGCAGCTTATATGGAAAATACCCCCCCCCCCCCCTTTTATACCTGTATACTTGTCAAGTCGAGTTGAGCTATCCTGGTTATTTCTGTTCTATGGTGATGCTTATTTCTGTTCTATGGCCAGTACATATTGTGCCTTTTTGGTTGGTTTTGTGTGCAGTTGAACTGGAACACACATTATATTGATTGTGGATTTATTTCCTTCCCTCTTCAGCCTGGCAGTAGCCGCCATCCCTGAGGGTCTGCCCATTGTGGTGACCGTAACCCTGGCCCTGGGCGTCATGCGCATGGTGAAGAAAAGAGCCATCATCAAGAAGCTCCCCATTGTGGAAACCCTTGGTATGTTTCTGGTACTTTTAGCACAGTAAACTCTAGTCTTGTCCCTGTAAGCAAGTGCTGTTGGCTAATGGCGAGATTGAGTCAGTTAATGGGTAGCCATAGTGCATTTATGGCCCCTATTAGAGCAATGGTTGCTAAAAGTTTCACATGAACAAATGGAAAAATGAGACAGCCATGGTTTATGTGAATCAATGTTTCCTTGGTTGTGGAAATTGGACTCTCAGAATGGTTTCGTGAATTGCTCGGGCCATTCACACAGAGTAATATACAACGATTGTGTGTCTGTGTGTGTCCCAAACTTCCTTCCAGGATGCTGTAATGTGATCTGCTCAGACAAGACGGGCACTTTGACCAAGAATGAGATGACTGTTACTCACCTGTTCACATCAGATGGATTACATGCCGAGGTCTCATCTCCTCCTTTTATGTTCACTTTGAAACATTCAGTCCACCAAACTGTACTTGAATTCAGAACTTAGAAGTTCATGTCATTAAATTGTAAGGAGAGAACAACTGTATGTTGACCTTGTGTTATTACTATGCCCTAAGATATGGTGGGGACTATTTACTCTTTGTAAACACTCACTTCCATTTCCTGTCCTTAGGGAGCAGTTTGCATTGCATTACCCTATAGAGTGCAATATAGTATTTATAAATTGCAAAAATGAGAAGAAAATGTAACTGCACGTCACTGATAAAACCGTGAAACCATAATTGTCCTGCTGGGTGTATTAACTGCAGAGAGCACAGCGTTCTCCCTCATTTCCATTAGACATATCTGATACTTTATTGACCAAGCTGTCCATCCTCAGGTGACGGGTGTTGGCTACAATGGAGCAGGAGAAGTGCTGCTGGATGGAGAGGTTGTTCACGGCTTCTCTAACACTTCTATCACTAAAATAGTAGAGGTGAGAGTTTTTACATGGAACATTAGAATTGGGAACATAAAAAATATTTATTTGTTTATTTATTAACTATGAAACAAAGCAAGTTGCTTTGAAGACGAATCATACGTTATGCTCTATGGAAGCCCAAATCAAATACAGCTATAACTCGCTCAAAACTTGACGGATTTACTAACGGATTGCTTTATTATGAATGTTATCGATGTGGCTATGCTTTTGCTGATATTTTTTTCTAAAAACATCATATAACGCGGACGTCTCTGACGTTTACAACAAACCAATCCGTTTGAAAATCGGTTGAAAAATAAGCAAGTTATCGTCATTTAAAAAGTTACACTCTGGCAAGATGGCCACCACGTAATGACGTCACTCCCCATTGGCCAGCCATCTAGCTTTCTTATAATACAGTATATCTATGATGCTGACTACATCAGTGTCAATGAGCTACTATACTGTATACGACTAGGACTGGGAAAGCTTCATTTATTTTTTGGTAATTGCTCAGCTTCAAAATTAAATTAATCATTTTAATCACCATTCAGACTATGTCCAGCCCCCAATGCTTCTCTTCTAGCTATAGTCTTTACTCTTTACACTTTCTGGTCACAGGGAGCTACCGCCATGGCTGACGGCTCACATCTCCATCTCCAAATGTCTGTAAAATAAGTTTAAATTGACAAAAGTATGTGATGTCTCAAATTCTTTATTAAGTTATTATAATAACACATAAACTTTGTTTTTTTAATCACAACTTAATATTTCATTTTAAATAACATATTACAAAGTCAAAATTATTGACACTATTGACACAGCACATCTTTTGGAGAAAATGACTGCTGTCAAACGCCTCCTACTGTATAGGTTTCAATGAGATGACTACACCTCTCTAGGGGAAGTTTGAAGTTTGGCAGACTCTTCTTTTGCAAACTGCTCCAGTTGACCCGGATTAGAAGGGTGCTTTCTTCCAACTGCCATTTTCACATCCCTCCCTGGTCAATGGGATTGAGATCTGGGCTCATTGCTGGCCACTTTAAATAGTCCAGCGTTTTCTGTTGAACCATTCCTGGGTCATTTTGATGTGTTTTAGGTCGTCCTGCTGGAATACCCATGATGTTTGACGAAGACCCAGCTTCATGATGCTTGGTGAAACATTTCTTTCCAAAATACCTTGTTAATGAACAGATTTCATAATGCCATGCACACATTCAAGGCACCCAGTACCAGAGGCTGCTAAACAACGTTAGTGATCCTCCTCCATGTTTGACTGTAGGGAGGGTGAGAGTCTATCTATGGGATTTACCAAGAAGCTCCAATTTGATCTCATCTGTCCACAGGACATTTTCCCAGAAGGTTTTTGGTTGTTCACGTGTGTTTTGGTAAACTCTAGCCGGGCTTTCCTGTGTCTGTCTTTCAGTAGAGGCTTCCTTCTGGGTCTCCTACCATAGAGCCCTCTTTTATTGAGCTGGCAACGGATGGTACGCGTTGAAATTATTGTACCTTGTGTCTGAAGGTCAGCTTGAATCTGTTTAGCAGTTGTCTGAGGTTCTTCTGGCACCATTTGAACAATCCTTTGCTGGACCTTTAGCTAAACCCCGCCCTCTTGTCCACCCTAGGACACATTCCAGCCAGCTCATTCGTTCCAATGTAAATATCATGGACTTTACACAATAAATACTGGTTCATTTTTGGAATCAGACGTTCAAAATCTCTTCCAAATCTATCAACAAGGCATGCCCTATGCAGTGAAAAATGTGTCTGTAGCATTTATTTTTTAAAACAATGTTTTATCATACAGGAAAGCTATTGGTGGAGAGGTTTGTCTATCACATGTTATGCTTAGCTGTGATTGGACCATAGTAGTTTGAGGAGGAGGTTATCTAAAGGTCTGTTAGACAATAGCAGTTTAGGAGGGGCTTAGCTAAAGATCCATTCTCTTGCGGCCACTTCTTGGAAGGTTGGTTACCGTAACATGTGGATACATAAGTGGATACAGGAACATGAATGTCTTGTCTCTCGACTTGTAGCCTTGAGATTGTCTATGCTTTGCTACAATCTCTCTTTTTTTTTACTTCCTCAGACAATTCTCTGCTTTTCTTTCTTTTGTCCATGCTCAGTATGGTCATGCAGTGACTCACAACAGCAGAATGAGGGTGTTGCTCCTATTAAACTGGTTTTATGACTTATTACTAGATTCCTGTCATCTGTAAACTCACCACACGTAAGTTCAAGGTGAATGATCTGCTTGAAATTAATTTATTCTTTGCAAAAGAAAAGGGTATCAACACTTTTGTCACAGCATTTTCTGTGTAATCTATTTTTATTTAATTTTAAGTTCTGATTGGAAAAAAAGTTCTGAGTTTAAAGAATTTTAGACACCAAATACTTTAATCAATTTCAAGTTATTTTGCAGACATTTGGAGTTGTTGGGTCTTTATGTGCAAGGGTGCCAAAGCCTTCAGCCATGACTGTATATGTCTCAGTAAAAGCGTGCTCTAGCGTTTGTTTGTTTTTTTTTGTTTGTTTGTTTGTTTCTTTCCAATGACAAAATGCTCAGTGGCTTTACTCGGTGTGCACGTGTTAATTGTATTTAAATTTTAAATCAGATTAATCAACAAATGTGCTAAAGCATAATTGTAAGTGCATTTTGTATCATGAATCTTATCTAATTGTAAGTTCAGTGAATCCCCAACATGCATGGATCATGATTCAAGATGGGGATATCCACTATTATAGGATCCTACTGGCAAATCCACTTAATAGTCTACACATATTACACACACAAAGGATCAAAGGAGCCACCCCAGACACAGTCCAGAGTCATGGTGGCCACGATAGGAAGCCACAACTGCAGCATATCATAGCGGTAACAAATAAAAAAGGCTGTACATTTGTAAATTTCATCCAAAACTACCCAACCTAAACAAAAAAATACCCAATGAATGAAAATGTTCATTAAGAGAAGACCTGAAAAAGCTTCATGTGAAAAAGATTGGATTATTGTCTATGGTTATTGGTTAATCTGTGTTAATCTGTGTTTCTCTAGGCTGGTTGTGTGTGCAATGATGCCATGATCAGGAACAATACACTCATGGGTCAGCCCACCGAGGGATCACTGATCGCCCTAGCCATGAAGGTAGAAATGCAAACACCAACACTTCTACTTTATTGACTAAATCTTGCTTTATTAAACAAATGGCCACATGGGTTCTTTATTTCCCTCAGTGATGCATGGATGGTAGCCATTGTGTCTTGAACATTCATTGTTTGGTTGATTCCACCAAAGATCTCAACGGGCCTGAAAATTAAGGCCCGGCCCTACCCGGCCCTAGCAGTTCAGGCCCTAGGCCCTACCCGGCCCTACTAAATGGAATAGATTTTAGGCCCTACCCGGCCCTAAACTGTCGGGTTTGGGCAAAATTTGAGAATTCGCCACAGATTAAAATTGAAATGGCAATCAGCACCATCTTCATAATAGGTAAATACAGAAAATAACTATTATTCTTACTATATTAAAATAATTCAATATATATTATTTTTTCATGGGGCCCGAGGCCCTATTGATTAGGATAGATTTTCGGCCCTACCCGGCCCTAAATGTCGGGTCGGGCCTGTTCGGGTTCGGTCCTGGTCGGGTTCGGGCAGAGTTTGAGAACTCATTGTTTGGTAGATTCCACCACAAAGGAACATTAACTAACTCATTTAGTTCCAACACCCCCATCTGTTGTCTGAATTGAACATTGAATTTCTGTTATGGACACCTTTTTAGTTTAGTGTCCATGCTGCAGAAGCTATTGAGCAGGATAAGGCTTTTTCTGTGTACATTTACTCCTATATGAGCACCATTGGCAACAAGTATATGTATGCAGATGCTGCATGTCGTCTCCTGACTTTTTGGTTCATTGTGGAAACTGCAGCACCTCAGGAATATACTGTATAGTGTATACCTCAGGTGTATGGTGTGTGGTGTTTTTGTGGTTTCATTTAGACATCCAGTATATTTCTGAAAACAATTCTTTGTATGCGATAAATACTATTTAACCTCTTGGCCTAAGCACTACAGTGTATCACAAAGTGAGCGTGAATATCTCTGATAAACAAGGAGGCCAAGAGCCTCTTGGGAGTGGCTGGCTGTGTGCATGCTGCCATGACAACTGATAATGATCTGCTTTAGATGATTGCCTTGGATAAACATCTTGGTTTGAGCCAGGTAACTGTTTATAAAGCAGACAAACTGGGATGATTTTTGCAAGGAGGATGTAATTTGATAGAAAGCATACATTGTATATTACACAGCATTTTACACACTGTTTGTGTAACAGTTATATGAATCTAGTTCCTCATTTATTTGATGGATGTCACTCAATTTCAGTTCAATATTCTCCACTCTACAGTACATTCTACACCACACAAGTAAAGAGATTTTGGTGTCTAAAATTGATATAGTATCCCACTGCCCCTCTAATGTCAGAAGTTATCTGTTGTTATCTAAATGTTGCTGGCTCACATTCTTTTACTGAGAAACCTTGAGCAGCAATGACTCATTCACCTCTCTCAGTGCCCTTGACAAGGTAGAATCCCTGTGACTGCACGTCTGTGGAGGGTGTGTTGTGTACTGTATAAGCCTCCTTCCCCCAGCAACTCAACTCACCAAGCCATTGCATTTTAAATGATTGTGTGGTCCTGTGTGGCTTGGCACTATGCCTGGACTGACAGGTTTCAATTGCTTCTGGAACCACCCTTGCAACTAAAATTGACTGTTATGTGCTCACGGTATAGTACAAAGTACAAAGGATAAATTGTTCAATGGGGTTCTTAGTAAAGATCTCAACGGGCCTGAAAATTAAGGCCCGGCCCTACCCGGCCCTAACAGTTCAGGCCCTAGGCCCTACCCGGCCCTAGTAAATGGAATACATTTTAGGCCCTACCCGGGGGCAAAATTTGAGAATTCACCACAGATTAAAATTGAAATGCAATCAGCACCATCTTCATAATGGGTAAATACAGAAAATAACTATTATTCTTACTATATTAAAATAATTCAATATATATTATGTTTTCATGCGGCCCTAGGCCCTACCCGGCCCTATTGATTAGGATAGATTTTAGGCCCTACCCGGCCCTAAATGTCGGGTCGGGCCTGTTCGGGTTCGGTCCTGGTCGGGTTCGGGCAGAGTTTGAGAACTCTAGTTCTTAGGATGTACCTTGTGGTCTTAGCTGAATCTAAAGGCTAAATCTCTGAGCATGTGTAATATCACTTGCATGACAGACACATCTAACTAGTCTTGGGCAATATACTGGTATTACCGTTTATCGCAATGTTGGAAATCAATACCGAGTAATATCGTTGGCTCTATAAAAAATATTGAATATCGTCAAATACCGACATACTGTGTTCTATTAAAATATGAGCAATGAGACGATGAGATTTTCACATTACACACATGCCTAAAATAGCCCTTGTTTGGGCTAGGCTTTTTGGAAACAATGTATTTTCAACTCCAGTTTTTCCCTATTTAGGCTGCTTGAACAGCAGAGCGCTCAGTTTCTGACCCCTCAATGTCGCAATTCTGAGAACTAGGTGGCTGGTAGAACGTGTCCGACTGATTGCACATCATTGCCATCTAGTGGTCAATACCGGTAATATCGAGCTAATTAACACGTTACCAATACCGATATTAAAAAATCAATACCGCCCAAGACTATGTCTAACCCCAAATTGCTCCCGATGTTCTGACTGTGCCTTGCATAGTATCAGCCATCATCAGTGGGTGAATGTGTGAATGTAATATGCACCATTTATTTATTACGAACATGCTGTGCTAATGTTTCTAAGCTGAAAGAAGGTTGTCCTGGTCACCTGCTATGTGGAAGTTGAACCAGCTATACTTTGGGAGTGTCTGTTACTTTCATTCATTCTTGTCAATGTTAAACTATATACAGGTCCTTTCCAAAAAATTAGAATATCAACGAAAAGTTGGTTTATTTCCACAATTCCATTCAAAATCCCGAACTTTCATTAATTATAGATCCAGTGCTCATATTGTAAATGATTTCAAGTATTTATTTGTTTATTTTTACACAATTTTGGCTTCCAGCTCATAAAACCCACCAAATCAGGATTTCAAAAAATTAGAATATTTTATGAACCAACTAAAAAAAATGTGTTTTAAACAAGAAATGTTGACTATCTGAAAAGTATATGAATGTATGCAGTTAATACTTGGTCTGGGCTACTTTAGAACAAATTATTTCATTAATGGGGCGGGGCATGGAGGTGATCAACCTGTGGCACTGTTGAGGTGTTATGGAAGCCCAGTTTTGCTTCAATAACAGCCATAAATGAATTTGTATTTTTCAGTCTTATGTCTCACACCTTCCTCTTGACAATACAACCCAGATTCTCTGTTGGGTTAAGGTCAGGACAGTTGGCAGGTCAGTTAAGCGCAGTAATGCCATGGTCAGTACAGCAGCTACTAGTAGTTTTAGCTCTGTTGGCAGGTGCCAAATCGAGCTGGAAAGGAAAATTAGCATCCCCATCAAGCTTGTCAACATACCGAAGCACAAAGTACTCTAAAAAGATGGCTGTGTTGAAGTTTTCAGCCGATAACATGGCCTAAATCATGTGTTTTGCCATGTCCAGTCTCCAAGCCATGTTATTGGCTGGTGTTAATCCACTGACAGTGAAAACTCACCAGTGGTTGCAACACAGCCATCTTTTAGAGTACCCTATGCTTCGGTATGCTGACAAGCTTCATGGAGATGCTAATTTTCCTTTCCAGCTCGATTTGGCACCTGCCTACAGAGCTAAAACTACTAGTAGCTGCTGTACCGACCATGGTATTACTGCACTTAACTGACCTGCAAACTGTCCTGACTTTAACCCAACAGAGAATCTGGGTTGTATTGTCAAGAGGAAGGTGTGAGACATAAGACTGAAAAATACAAATTCATTTATGGCTGTTATTGAAGCAAAACTGGGCTTCCATAACACCTCAACAGTGCCACAGGTTGATCACCTCCATGCCCCGCCCCATTAATGAAATAATTTGTTCTAAAGTAGCCTAGACCAAGTATTAACTGCATAAATTAATATACTTTTCAGATAGTCAACATTTCATGTTTAAAACACATTTTTTTTAGTTGTCTCATAAAATATTCTAATTTTTTGAAATCCTGATTTGGTGGGTTTTATGAGCTGGAAGCCAAAATTGTGTAAAAATAAACAAATAAATACTTGAAATCATTTACAATATGAGCACTGGATCTATAATTAATGAAAGTTCGGGATTTTGAATGGAATTGTGGAAATAAACCAACTTTTCGTTGATATTCTAATTTTTTGGAAAGGACCTGTACATTTTGGTTTATAATCACATTTAATTCCTGCAATTCATTCTGCATGAATGTTTTTGTGGTTATTGAAACACAGAACAGCACCAAGTGTAAAATGGCAAATTTGGCAATGCTTTTTTTTGTTGTGGATGTATGGATTGTGGGATTTAAAGAAGGTAGTGGAGCTTTTGCTCAGCCATCTACCCTGCTCCTTTTGCATTCCAGATGGGTTTAGAAGGCCTCAAGCAAGAGTATGTGCGTCAGCAAGAACAACCCTTCACCTCTGAGCAGAAGTGGATGTCTGTCCGCTGTGTTCATCGCACCCAGCAGGTCTGCGCACAATACTCAACCTGCTTCTCTTCTCAGCTTTGTTTTTTCTCTTTTATTTAGTAGTGATTGCAATAGTACTGTGCAACAACCTCACCAGCACTAGGGAGACTTACATTTAGCTCTATAATGTGCACTAGTTATAGTCATCACCGAGACATATTTGACATTGACTTATTTTCTTGCTCATTATTTTTTTATTAACTTTGGTTTAGGTGATATTTTATAAATATCTTAAATATAGAGGATTTTTATACATAATAATGATGAATAGATGGAAATATACAATGGAAAAAATAGGACAACATTAGAGGCCATATAGGTCACATGAATACTAGGGCTGCAAAAGATTATTCCATAATCAAATGATTTTTCGAATCAAACAATTAAAAGAATAACTAAGTTAAGAAAATTAAGGTTTGACTCAAAAAAATAATAGCCTAAAAATGCTGTTGGACTTGCGCGAGAGGCAGAAGTCTAGCTTTTACCACAACGGTGCTGTGTGGAAACGAGAGCAGAGTTAAAAGTTAAAATGCGTTGTTCGTGCAACGTTTGGTGAGCTTGTAGATCTGTAGTGATGTTCCGAGCAGGTTTTTTTGGGCCGATCCCGATCCCCGATCTTTTTTTTTTGTATCTGCCGATACAGATACCGATACCGATTTATTGTTAAATTCAAATATTTACCCTTATATTTACCCCATATTACGGATGTTATGACCTCTTCAGCAGCTTGTTAACAAGTCAAAAACAACATTTACTGTCTTACAATTTTGTATCAGTTTAACCACAAATACAATTGAAAGCAATATGGGGAGTGATATGCCTGTCAAACTCAGCAGGCCCACTCAGAGACCAGACCAGGCAGTAACACCTGAATAATCCTAATTTATACTCAAAAATACCATTTGTCAAAAAGTTGCACCTGACCTCAGGTGACAACCTGGGGAAAAGACAAAATAATAATAATAATTTAGAAAGGTCTTCACATGCATCAACTTTTTACATATTACATAATATACAGTATATATATTTTTGTTTGTGTTTTATTTTTGTGTTTTATGACCTATTACAGTGGTTTTCAACTTTTTTCATACCAGGGCCCAATATTTATTCAGCATTTGAGCCACGGACCACCATTTGACGTCATTTTCACCCCCACTGACCCAAAACTAAAGTGTTACCAAAACAGACAAACATACAGTAGCCTAAATCAAAATGATTTAGGCTACTGTACATTCTACATTCTCTAATTGTGTAGACTTCTTAATTAAGTGGTGCTAATGCCAGATGATAAATATTTTAACTCTTGCGAGTGTAAACATGAAATCAAATGGTTCTGCAAGGGTCCATTTGGTTTCATTTTTACACTCTCAACTTTTCATCTGGCTAACCAACTTAGCTGGGGACCATCTGGAACCCTCTCAAGGACCACTGGTGGTCCCTCTGCCATTTCCACATCCCATGTCGGGAACATGTAATCCCTGTTTGGTTGCTTGTCGCTTTACAAGAAAAGACGTTCCAAGTGACCATGAACGCAGAAACACCGACCATATGAGTCCGACGTATATAAATACACGTCTCTCTCTCTCTCTCTCTCTCTCTCTCTCTCTCTCTCTCTCTCTCTCTCTCCCTGAGCCTGGCATGTGAGACAGCTCTGAGGGCAGATACACAACAACAGATACACGTCTGAGAAAGATATAAAATTTGCCGTCTGTAATACATGTGGTGGAGATTCTCCACCACATGTATTACAGACGGCAAAATTTATATCTTTCTCAGACACAGCATAGAAGTTCCAGACGACAGACATTGCGTTCAATTCGTAGCGGCATGCTAATGCTAACTTATCTGTGTTATCTTTCCCTGAGCCGGCGCATGTTATTGACGTAGGTGTCGTTGCAGCGCTGCTGGCCAATGGGGCGTGACGTCGTCACGTGGCGGCCATCTTGGGACAGGATAGCGTAACATTGTGTCTATGAGCATATAGTGTATTTAGTCCTGTCCCAAGAAGGCCGTTGTGAACGACGTCAGAGGCTCCAACGACACTACGTCAACAACATGCGCTGCGCATGGGCTCATAGTAGAAGAATTGCGACATTGAGGGGTCAGAAACGGAGCGCTCCGAACATGCACTAGGTGCCAAAAACAGCGAGTCAAAACCAATACAGATCGGTTTTCCGGATCGGAGGTTTTGGTGATGGCCGATTGAGTCATTTATTTATGAAATCGGCCGATTTAAATCGGCGCCGATCGATCGAGAACCGTTTGGTGACCACTGTAGATCTGTTATATTTCGCATGCAACGCTGCCATAGGCCTACTGTTGCCAATCGGCTCGCACACCGCCCCGCTCTGCATCTCGTCTGCAGAGACCTTTACATGCACATGCACATACGGCTCTTTTACATGTGTAATACACAGAAGTGCCCTTTTACGGGAGGTTGCCCCTGCCCCTTCTGTAACACGCCGTCTACACGGACCACAGCCAGACTTGTTGCTACTAGGTCTCTAAATTCTAATCCGTCCATTGGCGATTCGCTTTACTGTTCTGGAAAAAAACAAATACCGGTAGTTAAACCAGAACCGAGTTGATCCGTGGCTCGAACTTTTCTGAGATTTCTATCAGATGGCGGCGCCGACCTCGAAATGCGACGGGCACAGGCATTCTGCAGACATCGGATCCAGCCAGGCAGACATAGACTTTATCAAATAATATAGCTGACGTATTGACCAGTTACCATTTTATTATTAAAACAAAAGAAAAAGGATGCCAGCACTCTAGAAGTTTATTTCATGGTTTATTTACCTCGGAAGGCAGTATGGCAACCATTTTATTATTAACACGCACAAGAGTAAGTGAGAGAGACCCAGACAGACGGAGAGGGGCTCTCTGTAGGCTGTAGCCTACTGCAGGAGAGACGGTGACCCGGGAAATGTACAAACAACCAACAGAGTTTTAGCAGCTGAATGGAATATTAACAAATCAGAAGGCACAACACTCAATGCAGCCTTAAATCAAATCCTCTTTTTTATACACGTGAGGAGGAGGAGGAGATGGAGGTTGACGCATGATTGAGACAGCATGGTTTAACTTTCTCATTAGTTTGCATTGCTGCGCGATGCTGCGCTTTTATTAACATGTGCAACAACAACAACAAAAGACAAAACAAGAACACGTCTTGTCGGATACACTCGGGTTTTACACATAATGATTGAAAAACAAATGCATTGATTTGATTATTTCCCATTTCGTGTCTATAACTGCGTGCTGTATGGCAGATGTTGGTATGGAGCGTCTTCTCATAAAGTCCCTGCAGGCTTGTATGCTATTAAAATAATTTGATCTCGCAAGAGACGACAGTTGGCTCCAGCCAGTATTTTTTACTGAACATTATTGAGCGTCCAGCAGAAGCCTCATTATGCGATATATACAGTATATATATAGATATCATATATAATCGTTTTTCGAAAAAGTCGACATTTGTTCGAGCTGCCGAAAGCTATCAAAAGGCCATTTTTGGCCAATATCTGCAGCCCTAATGAATACTGAATGATTGGATCCCCTTTGCCCCAGGACAAGCCTGCAGTATATTTCATGAAGGGTGCCTATGAGCAGGTCATCCGTTTGTGCAGCTCATACAACAGCCGGGGAGCTACCCTTCCACTCAACAACCAACAAAGGGAGTTCTACCAACAGCAAAAAAGCTACATGGGCACTGCAGGACTCCGAGGTAAACAGCTCTAATTTAGCCAGTGTTTACTTTATTGGGTGTTCAAATTCTGAAACCATATTGCTTTTATGCTGGTTTATTATTTGTGAGAACATTATATTTTCACTGTACAATATTAGAAGTTAAGTACATTGCTTAGAGGCAATTTTGTTGGTATAGCATGTTTCACCGTGGTCCTTTGTTGTTCATTTTTCATATTGGTATGTAAAGTTTTCCCTTTTGGACAGTTGTGCCAAGCCCTGGACTTAATTAAACAACGTCTGTCTTTTATCTTTGTAGTTTTAGCATTTGCATCTGGATCAGAGATGGGCACCCTGACTTTCCTTGGCCTGGTAGGCATCATCGACCCACCTAGGTCAGGGGTCAAAGAAGCAGTGGGCACACTCATCGGCTCTGGAGTGGCCATCAAAATGGTCACTGGAGACTCCCAGGAGACGGCAGTATCCATAGGTGGGTGAATGGGTGTGTAAAGGCATATTTAGATCTGGGCTCAGAATATAACTTCTTTTAAGCTTTAAAGTTTAATTACCTTTAGTTAAAAACACTGAAGTATGTCTGTCTGTTTGTGTGTCCAGCGAGTCGTCTAGGTCTGTACACTAAGGGTTCTCAGTCACTGTCTGGTGAAGAGGTGGATCAGATGGATATCCAGCAGTTGTCACAGATAGTCCACAGGGTAGGCCTCTCGACTGTCCTCACTGTCCAGATCACTGGTCCTCACTGTCCAACTACAATAAACTATTAAGGGATATCATTACTTAATCTATACCTAGTTTGGGGATAGGCAAAATTAAAAATTAAAACAAAATTGTTTTCAATATCCAATCTACAGGTTGCGGTGCATTGCATTGTGAGCTTGGCTTGTAGATCTACTATTTCCCTTATTTTTGCAAGATACTGTTGTATTAAGTTTAAAATTAGGCACATGGTTTCTGTTCATTAATATATAAAAATGTAAATAAATGAATTTAAAACTGCTTCTCAAGTATTCATTCAAAAAAGGTAATTGTCCAAATGAAATAATTTATAGTTGCAACCCTGCTGCCCACGTCAATAACCTATTTACAATGAAACTACTTTGACTTTTAGTTTTTAAAAAAAAGTATTAATGTAACCTTGAGAGTGTGAACCATTTCAATGCAAACTAATACTGAGCATTTTGTTTTGTAGTGTTTTATATCTATATGTTAATTTCTTCATAAAGCTATAATGGCTTTAAAGGCGAGAGGTGCTGTAACAGCCTTGAATTTTCTCTCTCCGCAGATAGCAGTGTTTTACAGGGCCAGCCCTAGACACAAGCTGAAGATCGTCAAGGTAAGGCATAGTTATGATTTATATATTGTTATTGAAAGCATTAGCTTTAGCTATTGAAAAACAACATATCTACAAGCTCATAGTATGTCATGAGTTTGTAGATTTGCTATTTTTGGAAAATCACGTTGCAAATCTTTTGAGTATTATGTTTTTTCAGAGCGAATGTTATTAACTCAAATCTTTGCTTCTGGGACATGGGTCCGTAGCCAAATGCTGATAATTCTGGAGGTCCTTGGCATGAAATATTAGCATTGCTATATTAGCATATGTATTTCTATATTAGCATAGGTATTTCGGAAAACTATTAGGATTTAGAAAACATTTTGTAGAATCTGTGTCAGGTCAAAATGGTTTAAAGCTGCAGCTTTGTCATCTTATGAAGGTTACACACCTCCATTTTTCTCATTCAAAACGCACCATTGTAAGAGACCCGAGGACTCAGTACTATTTTTTAAGTCATTTTTTCTTTCAGTAACCTGTGATCATTTTCTGCTTTCCCATTATCCATCCAGTCGCTACAGAACATCGGCGCTGTGGTTGCCATGACAGGGGATGGGGTCAATGATGCTGTGGCTCTGAAAGCAGCAGACATTGGAGTGGCGATGGGCCAGACGGGCACTGATGTCTGCAAAGAAGCAGCAGACATGATCCTTGTCGATGATGACTTTCAGACCATCATGTGCGTGTAACAATGAGTTGTATAGGGACCTCACCTTCATCAAAATATCTGAATGTTGTGTATAACATAACTATGTTCTGTTTTCCAGACCTAGAAATATTTTTCATAAGGGAGGCATTTGGGATATTCTCTGAGAATCTGCTCTGCTGTTAGGGTGGGCTGGGACATTAAAACAGCAGGGGAAAGGGCGGCATACATTATGATGAGAAATTAAGAGTTTCACGTCTATTTCACGTCTACATCATTTCTTTTGCAAAGGGCTAATTGGAATCATAGGTTTGAGGTATTTATTGCTTTGATTGCTGTGTAAATCTGTTTAAATTAGTCTTTCTTCCAAAATGTATTTTTGCTCTGTGCTGATGAAGAGAGTGTTTCTTAGGACAAGTCATTGTTAGTGATTTTCTTTATTTAATGACATCCTTGTGTGGTTTGTTCTCAGGTCTGCCATAGAGGAAGGCAAAGGGATATACAACAACATCAAAAACTTTGTTCGCTTCCAGCTGAGCACGTGAGTAACAATTAGAATGTTGTTGACCATATTCTCAATGGAGAAGATAATATATTTTATTAAAGAAAATCATGCAGGGGTCGACAATATAATTGGCCCGATGGCCCGTACATAGTTTCAAAACCCATTCAGACCACCAGATCGCTCCTTACACTGGTCTAAGAATGAAATAATACCGTATGTCTAATTTCACAATTCACTGTTCTCTGTACTGTTTATAATTATTTATGTGAAATTGTTTCCGTTATTATCGCTAAAACAAAACGTGATCTGTGCACGTCTGCATGTAACAGCTTTACATGCAGATTACATGCAGTGGAGGATCACGCTGTGGAACGCACATGGCGCACGCTGCCCGTGCCGGTCAAGAGCCCATTCACCAAGTTGCAGCTGCTGCAGCGCTGCTGCTGAAATGATCCCTTCATCTGTCCGTTTCATTGTTCAAAATAAAATGCTACCTGGCTCAAAGCTGGGCAAAAGCAGACCGACGGGCAGTCAGTGGAACGGACAACTTAAGAGATTTGGAAAGAGTATGGAAAAAAGAGGCTGCGAAAATCCAAGCCACAAAACCGGTGGAGAACAGGATTTGTTCATGACCAAAAGCGTGTGACAATGCATGGACGTGATACTAGCATGAAAAACATTATACGATGGCCTCTTTTATACGAAGATATGTTGCGTTTACGTCTTCACATACAGTACGTCTTCACATCTGTACTACTAGCAAACTAGCCTCGGTACCAAGGCTTAGGGCTGTGATACAGCATAGCCCTACTAGAAGCGTTGCGACATTGAGTGGTCAGAAAATGAGCTCTGTGCATGCAGCCTGAATAGGGACAAACTAGAGTTGGAAATACATTGATTTCAACGAGGGCGGCGCAAATAAGAGCTATTCTTGGAATGTGTCTATGTAGAAGTTCACGTTATGCGTGCAGCGCAGACGAAAATGAAAGCCTAGGTGTCGAAGCTAATGTAGAAGAGCCACCATTGACTGGCCCCATGAAGTGGATGGAGTTTGCATAAATCAAGTATTCCCTGTAGGTGTCTGCACACGCAGCAATAACTCCCTATAGAAACGTAGTGATTCTCCAAAAGGATAACTGTTCCATCCTGAATGTCCAGGATATTATCATTATTATTATTATTATTATTACCCTTATTATTATTGTTGTTGTTGTTGTTGTTGGTTTAATGACAAGCTAATGAACCAATCAGCAGTGTTGCCAGTATTTGTCTAAATTTTTAATTAATGAATTTATTTATTTTGTTGGCAATAATTTAATTGCAGGCCATGCCTTTATACCTATTGCCGTTTTTTGCTATTAGTGATAAAAACAAATTATACGTGCATTAAAAAAGGAATCCCTTGGGCCAGTAATTTTAATGGTCAGGCAAGCGATTTGGAGAATCCTAAATTTCGCTTATTGCCTATCCCTGTCATGTGCTATACAGTAGCAACATATGAACTAGGCAGGGTTTTCTCCTCTTACTTGACAATTTATATAAAAATATTGAACACGATTTAATTTTGTGTTTACTATTAACACTTGGTCAATTCACACACACATGAATTGTTGTGAATTTGTAAGTGGGAGGCATGGTGGCACAGTCTCTCCCTTCAAGCATCACAGTTAGAAGGTTCTGGGGTAGATTGATAGATTCCCATCTTGAAGGTTGTGAGCCCATGAAAAACATGCAGTAATCCTAGTCCTTATACTGCCTTCCCCCTGGTCAGCCTGATGGAGCGGAAAGGAAAAGGTTGGAATAATATCTTCCTTCTGGGTGCTACATTCTACCTGGGAAAGTCCCCCCAGCCAGGTGATAAGCAGCCTGCTCACTCCACACGATGGAAGGCATTGAAGGAAGCATGAGCTTAGTTGGGGAATTCCCAATGTTGGCACAGGCAGAGTAGTGCCCAATATAACAGCTTAGACAATTGGCACCGGGTGAAAGACAGGTTACAGAAAAATCATGGGATAAAAAATATGAAATGCTTTTTCCTCCTCCTAATGCATTCTGGCCCTCTGGTGGTCCACAGGAGCATCGCAGCTCTGACGTTGATTTCGCTGGCAACGCTGATGAACTTCCCTAACCCTCTGAATGCCATGCAGATCCTGTGGATCAACATCATAATGGACGGACCCCCAGCCCAAAGGTACTGTAGCACCTTTATTACTGTAATGGAAAGACATTATTTGGCTCTTTATGGCAATTTTATTGTGTTTTTCATGACTTTACCGAATCCAAGGATCTGAATGGTAAAATAAGATCTTAATTAATTTAAAGAAACAAACTGACATACAACAACAAAGAGCGAAGGAGGAATGCATTGCCATTGTAATGCATTGCGCCTCAATTTCTCAGATGCCATAGCAAGTCAATGTGTCAGGTGATTTCTATTTTCAGTTATGTCATTCGAATGCATCGTCACCTATCTCTCTGTCTGATGGAAACTAGGGATGTGAAAAAAGTCGGAAATCGACACGATTGTCGGCACGTGCTGACGTCGACACAAAAAAGTACGAGTCGACAAATCGCCTCTTTGTTCTTTTTTTTATATTAATGATTTTTATTTTGTATTCTTTGTAATTTCTTGTTCAAAAACGTCACAACGTTACTGTTTTCAAGGGAAGAGAATTGCTTATCACTGCTTATCACTGTAGTGAGAACATGTCTGTGCTGCGCGACGCGTCCTCCTCCTCCCCCCTGCGTTCTGCCGCGGCGAGTCCGGCTTCCCCCCCGAGTAGGAGGAGGAGGAGACGGCAGCGGGTCCTGCCTTCACCCGCCGAAATGCGTCCTCCTCCTTCCCCCTGCGTTCTGCCGCGGCGAGTCCGGCTTTCCCCCCCGAGTAGGAGGAGGAGGAGACGGCAGCGGGTCCTGCCTGCACCCGCCGAAAAAAACTAAACAGGCCGGACGCAATGATTGACTTTTATTTCGCCGAGCAGGCGCCTCTGTCTCACATGGTAGAGAGAGAGAGAGAGAGAGAGAGAGAGAGAGAGAGAGAGAGAGAGAGAGAGAGAGAGAGACGCGTGCTGCAAGCCTATATTTGTACTTATCTTGTCCAGTGTTCTGTTTCACGTTGTTTGGCCATGTCTAACAGCAGACGCAGGAAAAAGCAAAGATGCAGGGAATCCGTCGCAAGGAAAGAGGAAAACTCCTCTATCAAGTCGATTAGGCTACTAATGAATGTGGAATGCCAGGTGCGGGTGCGTGTCTGTTGCGTGGTGCGCTCTGCGCCCTGCTCTGCCATGCGCTTTGCTTTGAGAACATGCCTGATCATTGCCGAGCGCAGTATGGAACGTTCTCCTCAGATATGCATATTTTGGTATTATTTATTGCTCGATTTCGCGATCCCACTTACTTTATCTTGCACCTCTCCCTCCCGCAGGCATTTTCATGCCGCCCGCGCCGCAACATTTTGCGTTGGGTCCCGCCGGCGCCGCGGGCTAAAAAAAATAATAAAAAAAATCGATAGATTGTCGACATTGGGCCGCGACACGTCGGTATTCCAAATATGTGTCGATTAACATCCCTAATGGAAACCCTGTAAGTCTTAAAACACATTAAAATCTGAATGGTGAATTAAACCATGAAAACATAACTTGGCCCATGATGGGATGGAATGTGTTCCCATGCAACAGGTGCATGGGAAAATAAGTCCAAACTTGTAAAGAAAGAGAGCTCTGTCATGAACTGTTTAAAAAAGAAGGAAAACAATATTCCATTCATATGAGTTGAGAGATTTCCACATGGAGGGAAAGTCAAGTGTCACAGACACAATAGATATTGACTGATACGAATCCTCTCTTTCTTAGCTTGGGAGTTGAACCTGTGGACAGAGACGTTATCCGAAAACCTCCTCGTAATGTCAGAGACAGCATCATCACCCGCAGTCTGCTCATCAAAGTTCTGGTCTCGGCACTCATCATTGTCTGTGGAACACTGTTTGTCTTTTGGAGAGAGGTGAGCTCTTTATTGTACTGATTTAGCTTGATGTTTTCTTGTTTGATTTTGTTATTTTTATTTGCACATAATGAAGTGCAAAATTGCGCACAGTTTATTACAGCACAGAGGACCTAGCATTAGCATAGCATTTGATATATTTCAAAATACAGTATATGATGCTTGTTTAAAATAAGTACTGCCTCATAAATCTTTGTATCCATTTATAGTAGACCTGAGATCCGATTCTACAGAAGTATTCCTAACAGTTTTCTGAGAAACGTATCTTTCCTTGTCAGTTCGTTCTTAAACTGTTTAACAACCCCCAGAATTATATGGAATTGGCCCCGGACCTCAATTTCAAATATAATGTTACAGGGACCTCTCAAAGTCAAAGATCACTGGGAAATAATACATATTCAGAGAATTGCAAAACATTTTCACGGTTTTCAAAAATCACCTGGTGCCGCGCTATGAGCTTGCAAATCTATAATATATTCCGAAATGAGTTAACTTCAAATAATACACTGTGTTATCATTTATCTTTTCTGTTTCTGTTACTTTTTGTAACATAGCTTCGGGACAATGTCATCACTCCACGAGACACAACCATGACATTCACCTGCTTTGTATTCTTTGACATGTTTAATGCTCTCAGTTCCCGCTCACAGGTACGGTACACATGAGACAATATTCAAACTTAATTTATCTGGATGTATATGTTTGTTTGGAGAATATAGGATAGAAACATTGGTCAATTTCGGCATCATTGCATTGAGGCCTAAATGGTCAACTGAGGCAAATCCTGTTTTTGTTGCTTATCTAGGGTTAAATCTTAGAAACCACCATTATTGAGCATCTTAGAGAATACTACAAACATAAATTGGGCTCCCAGCTTTAACACATGTCCCCTCCCTGTTTCTCAGACCCGTATGGTACATGAAATGGGTCTGTGCAGTAACCCGATGTTCTGCTACGCTGTGATGGGTTCCATTTTGGGACAACTGTTGGTCATCTACTTTCCTCCTCTCCAGAGCGTCTTCCAGACTGAGAGCCTGAGCTTTTTTGGTAAGAGCTAAGGGTCTTGTCAGAGTTGATGTCATTTGACTGTTAAGAAAATAGTAAAATAACAGTTTACCTTGCTTTTTTCCTTTGCTACTTAGTCCTTGTGATGGAATTAGTAGTCCTCCTGTCAGATATAGGTAATACATATCAATCACAAGAGCCACAATGAAACCTGTCCTCCATGGTCTTAGCATTACTAGTGTGGATTGTCTGGCCAATCAATAGTCTGCAGCATAGGACAAATCATACAACCACTCCCGACCTGATGTGAGCTTTGTGTGGGTGTGGGTGTGGGTTCAAGTTCAAGGATGGAATGATATATGTCAAACAATGTGGGAATTCTGGTCTACGCCCATTTTTGTGCATAAATGAGGGCCTTAATCGGTTGCTGGGAGAAGACGACCCCATTGTATGCATGTGGCTTCATAACTTCTACTTGTGCTTGTCTCCCCCTGTCTACACCTCTGTTTCTTCAGACATGCTGTTCCTACTGGCCCTCACCTCATCTGTCTGTGTCGTCTCTGAGGCTATCAAGAAGGTAGAGAGGTGGAGAGGAGCTGAGAAGACACCTAACATGCCCATCGAGTCCTTCTACGAAGTATGACGCACAAGGACCTCCTGGCCAAAGAACAATAGATTTCTGAGGGCAATGACTCGTTGAATTGATCATTTGATGAGAATGGTAATGGTTGGGGACTGAAATGAGTCAGGTATAACAACCGGCAATCACCAACTGAGGCTCCTGGGAAGCTGTAAAGGATCCAGGTGTAGCTGATGAGGCCCCTTGACCCAGCAACGGTCTTTGTTGGGACTGGATGTTGATCTTGGCCTTCAGCCAAGTTGATAGGAAGAGCTTGAGCTTGACGTGGCAGGACAGTGATTGCTGAGAGCTCGCTGTAGACTTGGTAACCAGCCCAGTGGACGACTCTTTCACAGTTCAACGCACCATCTGTCCATGTCTTTCGTTTGACTTGTGCTCTCTTGGCCCCTCTTGTCTGGCTTAAGTTAAGGTACCAGACCATACATAGCTTTGTTGAAGTGTGGCGCTGGCCATCCTGCATTCCAGCTTGCTTTTAACTTCCTACAGTAGTAAATTTTCCTGTTATCAAGGAATCAGGCAGGCTAAATTTGAAAGAGTCATGGCTTGAAATGTGTGCAATCCTTCTTCAGTGTTTTTGTTTTGGTATATAGTTAAGGAGGTGTTGACCACTACACAGCCTGCTTTGTATGGTTAAATATAATGGTAAATTATTTGCAATGGGTGGAATAGTTTAACTCTTATACAAGTGATTATATGGCATTTTCTGTGGTCTATTAGATCTCCTGGTTAATTCTAAGCACATTGTTTAAGGAATTAAAATAAACCATAGTTTTGTTTATACAGACAATAACTATTATTATTATGATTATTGTTAATAATAATAATAATTACAATACATAATACTAATAATATTATTTTAATTTTAGTTTTTGATTTTTTTTCTCTCACAATTGTCCTGCTCCATTGCACTATGGTTCCAAGTGTTTAATGCTCCTCTGTGAGCAATAATAACAGGTATTGCAGTTCCATGCTGTCGTAAGACCTGTGTCTGTGGCTATTCTGGATAATTCACTCAGTCTTGTGTCCAAACATTTGGCAGGTGCAATTGAGGTTGTGGCTGTTGAATGAATCAGCCTTTGGGCTTGATGGAGGGAAAAGTTTCTTGTCCTCCATCATGATGCAAACTTTTCTTTCTTTTTAAATGTGGAATTAGTCCTCAAAAACCACAACAACAGGTTAGCACTGATATGGTAGCTTCAGGGTACAACATTGACACCTTTTATTATGGCTTTCTCCGTTTCTGTGCCTTAAAAACGTAATTACTTTTTCCTTAACTTTATATCACTGGACAAAAAAACAAACAAAAACAAAATCCTTCAATCCTTGAACCAAAATGTTCAATGGGTAACTGTGCGACACTTGAAGGGGAAAAGAATCAGTCGGCCTCAATTAAACAGACATTTTGGGTTCAAAACATTCATTTCCTTACAGATGATTGATACGCTTTGATTGCTTTGATTGTCAACAATAACGGTAATTTTATTTAAGACTTCAAATCCCATGATTCACTTACTGGCACATAACTGGAGTTTGTGTTACTTTCCCAGCCATCACTGGCCATGGTACTCTTTGAGATGCACTTCCACAAATATGTAAATGTCTGTACTAAAAGAAAATTAAATCTGGAGCAGAAATATAAAGTAGGACTACTTTTTGTTTTATAAACTTTAAAAGTAAAGCATAGTCTTCATAATACTAAGTATCTCTCTTTTATCCCTCTACTTCCTGTGTTTCTGAGGTCTATTCCACTTATGCGTCCAGGTTTCTTCCAGATGTACAGTTATTTAGTTATATTTCTGTTCTCCATCCAGAAACCTGCCACCCCAGAGTGGCTCGCATTCCTCTCTCACTTTTCAGAACAAACTTTTCCATCACTTTTGGATATGATGGAAGATACTAGGTACTGTATGTAAACTTGTACAGGCTACACTGTAATATAAGGGCAAATATGTCTCAGTCTTAACGACATTCATATGCGCTTACTATATAAGTTGTGCTTACTGTATCGTATGTGTATCGGGGCCAAAAATGATTGACAACGTTTTTTTCTCTAGATACAACTGTGTTTTGCCATAGGGAGCCCATGGGCCTTGTTCGCTGAGTTAGCACTGAGTTTCACTCCTGCTAGACAGAGGTTACGAAGCAGTAGAATCAAATGCATGGCACAAAATTCTGTGGTTTGTAAATTAGTTTACATTACCAGGCACATTGGGAGGACTGATGAAGTTTACCAGCCACCACAACTGATAGGTTCCTCTGTCTGGAATCACATATTGTTACATTGATGTTAATATTAGTATTAAATTGCTGCCGTCTGGTTAAAACCTTGTATGTCCAAAAATTAAACCATTTGAAATGGTAAAACCTGCAAGCTCATAACACAACCATCACATTGTAGTGCATTAAGAACTCTAATGCTTTTATTTTTTTTTTATTTTATTTTTTTTACTATTTTGTGCAATGCTCTTGTATGATGTAATTGGGCATTTGTGTGTGGAAAAAAACACACCAAAAGTTAAAATATGATGGTACAGTACAAGGTTTTTGCCTGACAGCAACTCCAAAGCTATCCCATTGACCAACTGTATTTCTTTGTGAACTTACGATCAGTAAAGCAACAGAGATCCTGCAAATTGCATTTTTTCTATAAAGCAATATTGGGTCAATATCGGGCAATGGAAGGATTTGAACTGAACTAGAATGCTAATGAGAGTGAGACTGCCAGACACAGTTTATTGCTGCACATTTTACTGTGGCTGGTATTGACTACCAGCCACTGTGGTCAGATAGATGACAAGCTACTGCTCTGTTCAAAAAGTCATGTTTTCTTGTTTTTCTGGCTGTTGAGTTGTTGGAAGTAACTTGCCACTTCGTCTGGTGGAAGATATTTTCACTTCTTTGAGGGTAGTTTCTCTGTCCGTTTTCTGTCTTGAGTCAGCTACTGCTATGTTCTCATGCTACTAGGTGACATGGACATTAGTCAAATGATGAACTCACTCTTTAAAATATTTTATTTATAATTTATGTGTGCAGCACAGGGGAAGTGAATATTTTGTCACTGGATGAAAATGTATATTAAAGTTTTCTATGAATCTTTTAAACAGCCTGATTTAATCTGATTGAAATGTACTTGCGAATACTATAAAAAATATGGTATAACAACGCATGCCTTTAACAGCCGCTAAAATAGATAGAAGTAAACTAAACATATTTTTTCAGGGCATCAAGACTTGTACTTTTCAGTAAATTGAAAGTATTGAAAATGATTGATTAAGTTAAGAAACGTACAAACCCCTAGAGTTTCGTATTGATTCCATTCTATTGATTATGATATAATAGTATTCAAAATATTGCAGTCTGGCTAAGTAACACTCTCATTCAAGTTACACAAGCTGCTCATATTGTCAAAACAGTCAATGTAATATGGTAGGCCTATCTTGATATACAGTAAGTAAAACTCAATACTTACTAATACATACTAATAATGTCTGGAATTCAAAGTTGACAAAAATAGCGCATCTACAAGCTCACGATGCATCACGTGATAATCCAAAATGTGATGTGAACTTGTTATTTTTGTTGCATGACATCCTTGTATGATGT
The DNA here is from genome assembly GCA_039105355.1 of Benthosema pterotum. Classification (NCBI taxonomy): domain Eukaryota; kingdom Metazoa; phylum Chordata; class Actinopteri; order Myctophiformes; family Myctophidae; genus Benthosema; species Benthosema pterotum. Next base: position 28,493,510 of record CM076967.1, read on the forward strand.
ATAAAATGGGCTTTTAATGACATCTGAATTATCATCTATTTCTCTAAATCAATGGCTGCTCATATCTTTTTCACTTTTATTATAGGCCTTGGCAACTCTAGGTCTTCCATTGAATTGTGTTTCTCACTTTTGTAATGTTTTTATTATTATGACTTATTATCTTACCATATTTAAATGTTCTTGCTTTTTAAAATCTTTTATCTCTAAATATATGGTCACAATTGTATTTAGAGCAAAGGCGTTTCATTGGTAAACAAGAGGCTCTTTTTTTCTTTTCTCTCTACTTTTTTCTTTTTAATTATTCAACATAAATATACATAGAAATATTGTAAGTTGTACAACAATAACCAAACATCCAAACATTTCTACATGTGTGCCTAATTACTAATCCTTTTTCACACAGCTCTTGCCTTCAAAGACAGCAAATTTTGGGTCTCTTGGTGATACAAGTATGGATTAATACGGATAGAAGAACAGAAGTCTAAACATTCTACACAATGTAAATATATAAATAAAATTAGCATAATTATCATAAATCAAATTAAAGGTACAAATCCTGCTGAGCAGGCAACAGAACAGAAGTAGATCTGTTAAGAATGAACAGAATAGAATTTGCAGGCCATTTGGAACACTAACCTTTTCACACCAGCACACCTGGCTGGTGAAGTCTGATGCAAACATCCAGGATTTGGCCGTTCAAATCAGTTGCTTCAAAAAAATAGCCTGCATTACATTCTTATCTGATCTGAGGACGCATGCTGAAGTCCCGATCAATACACCCACACTTTCGGGTGAGTTCTTGGTTCTTGGACCTTTGGACCCTGTCTTTGGCCTTGTAGCGTGTTTTTACTGATACAGAATCCCAGTCTGGGTATTCCTCTTGGATCACTGTGTTGCTTTCTTTTTCCAGATCTTCCAGGAGCTGCAGGGCATTGAAGCGAACAGCAAGGTCATCTACTGGCTGGTGTCGCTGTGTAGCTGCCCCTTTCTTCCTGGTCTTATCCTGAGACTGGAGCACAGTAGTAAGCAAGTCCTTGTAGAGTTGCCTTCTGGTCTCCTCCTGCAAAAGCAGCTCCGGGTCCACCCCCTCTCTCAGCCTATGCACCAGGTAGTGGACCAGTGTTCCCTTGTACAACCTAGTCACACCAGGAATGAAATTCGAAGTACAGTATTAGAAAAACAAGAAAAAATAGATTTGATTCATCAGCATGTTTGTTTGAAAACAAACATTGGCATACAAATACTATGATTGAAATAGTATTGCAATGTTCAATGAAAACCCCAAGGTATTATATATTGTCTATAATCCATATCATGCAGCTCTATATCCTAACTGGTTATTATAGGTTGCTTGTAACTTGAAGGTTGTTGCTCTTATTCTACAAACTACACCATTAAGGAAAGGAATTAAACTGCATGAGGTCAATCTAGGATCTTGCCCATACAGTTAACAGCAATATCCTCATCAGTGTTCATTTAACCGTGCAGCGTAAGCAATGCCTTGATGTCTTACCCTGCAATTTGAGGCTCTTGCAGAGGAAAACATAGCAGCTGGTTGAGGTTAATGCTGTCTTTCAAGCAGACCTGCCACTCGTTGTAGGCATGAGTTACATCAAACTCCTGTTTCGGCTGTTCATGTACAGGTATGTCCATTTTCATCTCCATTGCATCTACAACGCGCGCGCACACACACACACACACACACACACACACACACACACACACACACACACACACACACACACAAATATTTTCAATGTATTGCTTGAAAACGATAAGCAAAAGATTTTGGAGACTCAGCCATTGCTGTTTTAGCCGTATTATAATATGTTAGTATATCATTATATCACTATCATATATGCGATAATGAATGTAAGCTATCTTATACAAGTAATGACATGTTTGTGCACGTAGTATAATTATGCGTGTACAGTAGGCCTACAACTATAGTTATCTTGTATTTGACTTGAACAGTCCTACCTTGTTGCCCAGCCACTATCCCAAGCAGCAGGGCCTGGATGAGCTTCTCATCTGGGGGAGGACTGCTGTGCTGCAACCAGTAGCAAGTGACAGCAACTGGTAGGCACAGGTTGGATGGCACTCCACTCAAAGTGTTGTGGGTCACCCCAAGTGCCTCCAAAAATACCTGTTGATGAACGGACTGCCCAGCCTGTTAACACAGGAATAAAAAACAAGGTTAATAATAGGTAGCTTTTTTTTACATCATTTTTTGCAAATTTAATTTCACTTTCTCCTTTATGTTATTTTTAGGCTTAGTTTTAGTGTTAGTTTTAGTGTGTATTCAAATTAGATGACAAAAATGGCAAATCTACAGTACATTACAGGATCTGCTATTGTTGGTATTTTATGTATTAGCTCTAACCACTCAGTGGTTAAAAGCTGGAGTAGGGCAGGATACTTACAAAATGTATTTCTACATGTAAGTAATGTATTTAACAGTGATTATAATGGTACACATATAAAGTGCAGATTTTTTTTTTCAATAAAGCACATACTATTGGAAATTAACATGATATCTTACCTGATGCAGTAAGTCCAGGGCACTTTTTGTTTTTGATGTAATTGGTTTGACCATGATCTTGGCTAGCTGTGTGCCATCTCTGTCCCATTCCTCCACTCTGCTTCCAGTGTCACAACCTAACAACAGCCCGTACATCACCTGTCGGATAGGACGTGAAGTAATATTGGCACTTGGCCGGTCGGCGTGGTCCACCTGGCAAGGCTGCACTTGTCTTCTGAGCAGCAGCACATCCAGAATGTCAAGAGGTCAACCGGCCTTGTGTCAAAGGAAGGCGAGCCCAGTCAGGGACTATGCCCACAGCCTCTGGTTCCAGATTCGGCACTGTACCGTTGTTGAAGAAACCAAGAAGGCAGGCTGGAGGGAACTGGTACTCCTTCATTCCCTCATTCAAGGCCTCCCGGACCTCAGCCTCTCTTTGTCTGCTTAAGTCACCCATTAGCCTCAGCACGGCCTCCAAAGCATCATCAGGACTCTGAAAGTTCTTCAGCCATTGCACTATCCCGTCAAGGCGGCTCATAGACTCCTTCCCCGGCGTGCTGTATTCTGTCCAGCGCAATGAGATCCCCATTTCACGCAGCTTGACATAGTCGTTGCCATTCAGTGCAGCCATGAGAGGCAGGAGTTGGACTTTAATACCAAAATTGGCGCAGAAGCAGGATGCTCTATAGTATTTGCATGGAATATAGCTCTCCCCCGCCTTGCTCTGAGACACCTTGTTCCACTTGAAGTGTGAGATTGGCAGAAACCCTCCGGGGAGGTCAAAGACATAGAAGTCGCTGTCATTGCTCAATACCGGGCACCTCCACTCTCTGGCCAAGGAAGCGATTTGGAGGTCAGCCTCTCCAAAGCACTGTGCGAATGGCACCTTCAGGTTGGTCAGTGTCTGTTTGACCACCTTATTAACCAGGATTGGCAGAATGTTCTCGTTTCCACCCATGGCTGCATTCTGGGCTTTCCTAATCCTTTCTTCAGCTCGTTTCCTCAGGGTGTCATATTTCTTATTGGAGCAGTCTGCCCCTCCATCCAGTATGACATAAGGTTGAATCCCACAGTCTCTCAGAGCCTTGACAAACTTTGTAATAACACCCTCAAATGCATCATACTCTCCACCGTGGTTCTGTTCCAAGCCAGAGTCATGATAGAGCAAATGTTTTATATTACAGCCATCAATAACAAGCTTGCTGTTACAGAAATCTCTATTTCTATATATCTTACTGTTGTTCTCAATAAAGGTAAATAATCCCTGGACACCCATTGTGACTACAGATTCTGTGCCTTGAAGTTGTGATACATGGAAACAAGAGTCACAGTATTTATAGCAAGTGTGAGTTTTCTTTTCCTTAAGTTTCACTTTCCTCTTCCCTATTGGAGTGGTGTCATGAATATGTAATTAGGCTGCAATGCAAAGTGCAATGCAAATAAAATGTCTTTATGAGTTCTGCCTGAAATGTAGGCCTACTATCAATTTCCAAACTGTTAATAAGATTTTTTATCAGTTTAATTTAAAATATTTTAAATTGAATAGCATTTATTAAGATTAGTTCTTAATAGCAGGACCCACACCTTTTTTGGTTTCGGCTACATTGAAGCTTAACAAGATCTAGTAGTCAAAACAAATATTATGCTGAGAATAGTTTAAATGTACCTGAGGGTTTTTAAAATCGATAGTGTTACTGTAAGAAGAAAACAGTGGCCGCGAGGGCATTTCTTGTATTGTATAACTTTAGGGGAATGTAGGTTTAACTCAAGAAATGCACATCCTTTGTAATCTACTGATACAGTATCTCATTCTACTTTTTAGCACCTCTGCTGTAGACGCTGGAGGTGGTGGCCAATACTGTCATGTAACTAAAGCTTAAAATAAGACTTTCACTAGGCTTTTTTTCTAGTAAATACCAACCTTATGATCAATACGCCTATATATTTGGTTGATCTTTTCCCAGAATTATATAGCTTAAAGGTAAAGCTTGCTGCCGCCGAAACGTTATAATTCATCATGTGTGTGTGCGTGTGTGCATGTCTTAAGTAAAATTACACCCATCTCCCCAGCCAAAGTTCAACATGAATGAATGTAGAATTTTGTGCAGGATTTGCATCAATTCGCTATAGTCTAATTTATGATTTAAAAGGAAACATCCTCCCTCATATGTATGCCAGTGTGCCAGTGATCAACCGTCATTGTGCCAATGTTGGCACCCCTGCCTAAGGTTGCCTACGCCTGCTGTAGAATATTGGTACATGGGCAAGGTGGAATTGAGAATGGAGGTGGTTTGTTTGAAATTGAAAAGAGAATGGCATGTCAAACATCAACTGTCATTATAGCCAACACAGTCAAACAGCCCAGTCAGCCAATGAAATATGACATCAATGAGGTAGGGAAAATGAAACTTTAGGAAAAGAACATGCCAAGAGCACATGTTAACAAACAACCCCAACTCTGTATGTGCCAAGTTGAACTTTATCTTTTTTTTTTTTATCTTTATCTTACTGTTGTTCTCAATAAAGGTAAATAATTAAGCCTGGACACCAATTGTGAGTTCAGATTTGGTGCCTTGTGATACAATTGAACAATAGCAAGTGGGAGTTTTACTTTCCTTAAGTTTCATTTTCCTCATCCCTACTACTATATTTTGGACCTTTAGACAATGGCGCTTCATTTAGGACGAAGATAAAATTGAGGTCAATGAGGTCAAATAGTTATCTTCAGGAGTTACCTTATGAAGGCAACTGGGGGATACTAGTGTTCACTGACGGATCTAGAGATCCCGTCAGTAGGAGTGCATGGTTTAGCGTTTATATAGAGCAGATAGGGTGGGAGTACAGTATCCAGTGGGTTTCCTGATAACAGCTCAGACTTGGGCAGTTCAAAAGACATGGTTGTGTATCCACTGACTCTGCAACAGAACTAGAAGCTCTAAGAGGGGGCAAAGCCTGTCCAGATATAGTTTTGGAAATTCTAAGTGCTATGGGTAGAATTGAGCAGTGTTGGGACATGTGCACTGACTATGCAATACATATATATATATATATATATATATATATATATATATATATATATATATATATATATATATATATATATATATATATATATATATATATATATATATATATACAGGTATATATAGTGATACGTTATATATATAAATTAGACTATATATATATATATATATATATATATATATATATATATATATATATATACTCGCCACAAAAAGTTCGGAAATCCAACTTTGGTCCATTATAGCATCGTATTATATACCATTTTTATCATTGATTTGTCCCCTTTACAATGAGGTACAGCATGTAATGATCCGGCATTCGTGGAATGAGCAACACTGCTAAACATGTGGCTTGCGCTCCATTTTTTTTTGCCAAAATGGCAAATGTATGGTATTGATTACTTTGCGTTGCCTAGCAGATTGGATGATTACTCTCTTCCACAGTACAAAGTAAAAACACAACACATATTGGACATTTTTAGACTTAATTAATTTCACACTCAGTGACAGGGAACTCAGTAGCGTGTGGTATTACCAAACACAGACAGATTGTTGTACTGATCGGGTGACATTTAATGGGGGCAGTGTGATGGTTTGGGGGGCATCTCTCTGAGAGGCAAGACTAATTTTGTCATTATCAAAGGTAATCTCAATGCATTAAGGTACAGGGATGAGATTCTGGATCCAGTGGCGATCCCATATCTTAGGAACCTGGGACCTAATGCCATCCTCCAAGATGACAATGCTCGCCCCCACAGAGCCAGGATCATCAAAGAGTACCTCCAGAATTTGGGAGTGGAGAGGATGGAATGGCCTGCCATGAGTCCAGACCTCAACCCAATTGAACACTTGTGGGATCAGGGATGTGTATGCTAGAGTGACCCACAGAACCACGTTGGCTGACTTGAAACAGATGCTGGTTGAGGAATGGAATGCAATCCCACAGCAAAATGTGGCTGCATTGGTGAGCAGCATGAGGAGGAGGTGCCAAGCTGTTGTGTCTGTGTTTGGTAATACCACACGCTACTGAGTTCCCTGTCACTGAGTGTGAAATTAATAAAGTCTAAAAATGTCCAATATGTGTTGTGTTTTTACTTTGTACTGTGGAAGAGAGTAATCATCCAATCTGCTAGGCAACGCAAAGCAATCAATACCATACATTTGCCATTTTGGCAAAAAAAATTGGAGCGCAAGCCACATGTTTAGCAGTGTTGCTCATTCCACGAATGCCGGATCATTACATGCTGTACCTCATTGTAAAGGGGACAAATCAATGATAAAAATGGTATATAATACGATACCAATCGGTTTTATCAAAGGGGAGCTATTATGGACCAAAGTTGGATTTCCGAACTTTTTGTGGCGAGTTTATATATATATATATATATATATATATATATATATATATATATATATATATATATATATATATATATATACACACGCTATGGGTAGAATTGAGCAGTGTTGGGATATATATATATATATATATATATATATATATATATATATATATATATATATATATATATATATATATATATATATATATATATATACTGTATATATACGTATATATATATATGTAGTATATATTATGTTACTATATTACTCAATATATTAATATAATATTACATAATATATATTACCAAAATGCAGTAACTTGTAATATGAATATACTCAACAAAAATCTAATATATTATACTTTTCTTTCTGCATTACTGCACTACTTTCTATATTACTTGCCGTCAATCTGTCTCATTGCAAGTGTTCTTGTGAAATTAGCTTGACAACTGCAGAAGTGAAATAATTACTTATTTTCTATAATTTGTCATCAAAGTATTTACTGGCTTCCATGAATTCAAGGAATACATTCTGTGTTAACTGTCCATAGCTGAGTAGGATGAGGGTAGGTATACGCCAGGACTGTTTTCAGGAGTGATGTTTTTTTATTATTATTTAATTATTTATTATTTATTATTTTTTACAAATGGATTTCAAATGAATGATGAATGAATGAATGATCTTTATTGTCATTATACAAAATGTACAACGAAACTCTGTTGACCTCTCTAGCATCCACAGTAATACAAACAATCTAAAACACATAAAATACATAAAAGGCAGGCATCCTGGGACAGACAAGACAAGCAAGATGAACAGCAGCCAGAAAGTGCCTGAGTCTTTGTAAAAAGCCAGATGAATAACTAAATATAAATAAGTAGCAGCAGTGTATAAATATGATAAATAACGATAAATAACGCAGCAGCATATAAACAAGTCTATCATGATAGAGGTAATGGAGGCCACAGCTCTGGGATAGAAGCTATTTTTCAATCTATTTGTTTTAGTTGTCATTGTCCTGTACCTTCTGTCAGATGGTAACAGTTCAAACATGGTGTGTCCGGGGTGTGTGGTGTAAATAGTGTCCAGTCCAGGGAGCTCCAGCCTGACAATACGCTGAGCCGCCTTCACCACCCGATTGAGGCTGTGGTGTTCTGCAGCTGTGCAGCTGGCATGCAGCTGGCTGACAGTGGTGTTGTAGGTCAGGATGGACTCAATAGTGCTCCTATAGAAGTTAAAAAGTAGTTTTCTGAGGTAATTTAACCCTCTTCAGTTTCCTCAGGAAAAAGAGTCTCTGCTGAGCTTTTTTAACCAACTGATAAGTGTTATGTGTCCATGTCAACCGGTTTGACAACGTGACTCCCAGGAACTTCAGTTTTGGCGGTGTTAAGAACCAAGTTGTTATGGCCACACGGGTGAGATGATCCGCCTCGTGCTTGTAGGCTGTCTCATCCTCCTCCGAGATCAGGCCCACTATACGGTCGTGTCATCTGCAAGTTTGATGATGGCATTTCAGGGGTGGATGGGGTGCAGTCATGTGTGAACAGTGTGAAGAGCATTGGAGTGAGCACGCAGCCCTGTGGAGTGCCAGTCCTGAGAGTGATGGAGGAGATGTTTTTCCCCACTCTGACATGTGGACGATCTGTGAGGAAGTCCATGACCCATGCACACAGAGAGGAGCTGAGACCCAGTGTGGACAATTTGGAGACCAGTTTGTGAGGGATAACTGTATGCAGAAATAAAGTCCACAAATAACATCCTCACATAGGTGTTAGGTGTCTCCAAATGTGTCAGTGTGACCGGTTACTCCTGTATGCAAACTGGTGTTTGTCGAGGTCAGGTGGGATGACAGATTTCAGGTGTGAGAGCACCAGCCTCTCAGTGCACTTCATGATGATTGGCGTGAGTGCCACGGGGCGGTAGTCATTATGGCACTTCAAGGTTCAAGGTAAACTTTATTGTCCCCAGGGGAAATTTGTCTTGGGCTTTCACCCCCGCAACAGCCATACATAGAACAAAAAAACAACGAAATACAGAACAGGGAGACAACATTACACAAGTGCACACAGTGTAAAAATCTGGCCTCTTACATTCACTGATGTTTCAAAGCTTCGTTCAACATTTTAATTGACGCAGGTACAAACGATTTTTTAAACCTGATGTACAACCCCAATTCCGTTGAAGTTGGGACGTTGTGTAAAATGTAAATAAAAACAGAATGCATTGATTTGCAAATCGTTTTCAACCTCTATTCAGTTGAATACACCACAAAGACAATATATTTAATGTTCAAACTGATAAACTTTATTGTTTTTTGAAGTTATACAATCTTTTGTAAATTGATCCCTGCAACACGTACCAAGAAAGTTGGGACGGGGGCAACAAAAGACTGGGAAAGGTCATGAATGCACAAATAACGCCTGTTTGGAACATTCCACAGGTAAACAGGTTAATCTTAAACAGTTTAATATCGTGATTGGGTATAACAGGACCATCCCAGTCGTTCACAATCAAAGATGGGGCGAGGTTCACCACTTTGTGAACAATTCTGTGAGAAAATCATCCAACGGTTTAAAAACAATGTTTCTCAACATTCAATTGCAAGGAATTTGGTGATTTCATCATCTACAGTCCATAATATAATCAAAACGTTCAAAGAATCTGAAGAACTTGCTATACTAAAGCGACAAGGCTGAAAACCAACACAGAATACTTGTGACCTTTGATCCCTCAGGTGGCTCTGCATTAAAAACTGACATCATTGTGTAAACGATATTACTGTGAGGACTCAGGAACACTCAGAAAACCATTCTCAGTTTACATAATTTGTCGCTACACCTGCAATTGCAAGTTAAAACTCTACCATGCAAAGCAAAGCCATACATCAGAAAGGTTGGTTTGAAAAAACAACCAGAAAAACAACCAGAAATGCCTTCTCTGGGTACAATATCATTTGAAATGGTTAGACACAAAGTGGAAAAGTGTGCTGTGGTCTGATGAGTCCACATTTCTAATGATAGTGGACCCAGAGAAGGCATTTCTGGTTGTTTTTCAAACCAACCTTTCTGATGTATGCCTTTGCTTTGCATGGTAGAGTTTTAACTTGCACTCGCAGGTGTAGCGACTAATTCTGTAAACTGACAATGGTTTTCTGAGTGTTCCTGAGTCCACACAGTAATATCCCTTACACAATGATGTCAGTTTTTAATGCAGAGCCACCTGAGGGATCAAAGGTCACAAGTATTCTGTGTTGGTTTTCAGCCTTGTCGCTTTAGTATAGCAAGTTCTTCAGATTCTTTGAACGTTTTGATTATATTATGGACTGTAGATGATGAAATTACCAAATTCCTTGCAATTGAATGTTGAGAAACATTGTTTTTAAACCGTTGGATGATTTTCTCACAGAATTGTTCACAAAGTGGTGAACCTCGCCCCATCTTTGATTGTGAACGACTGGGATGTTCCTGTTATACCCAATCACGATATTAAACTGTTTAAGATTAACCTGTTTACCTGTGGAATGTTCCAAACAGGCGTTATTTGTGCATTCATGACCTTTCCCAGTCTTTTGTTGCCCCCGTCCCAACTTTTTTGGTACGTGTTGCAGGGATCAATTTACAAAAGATTGTATAATTTCAAAAAACAATAAAGTTTATCAGTTTGAACATTAAATATATTGTCTTGGTGGTGTATTCAACTGAATAGAGGTTGAAAACGATTTGCAAATCAATGCATTCTGTTTTTATTTACATTTTACACAACGTCCCAACTTCAACGGAATTGGGGTTGTACTTCCACTTAGGTTCCTTGTACCTTCTCCCTGAGGGCAGAAGTATGAACTCATGGTTTAAAACATGGGTAACATCACTGACAATTTTGTTAGCCTGTTTTAAAGTGCCCTGCTCATAAATAGACTACCTACTGTCTGTACCAGGCTGAACAATTTGGACCTCAGTTGCACTGAGAGGTTACCAAACCAAACTACAATACCAAATCTGACCAGGCTTTCCAGTACTGCCCAGTAGAACACTACTTCACAGGGTTTTTTTGGGGATCAGGATGTAAGCAGGTAGTGACACGACATCATTTTCTATCATAAAATTCCAGTTGGCATATTCCTTGCACCGTGGAAGTTCAACTACTGCAGGTTTGGTGGAATAAATGCATTGGAGGCAAGAGCTCAGTGAACCAGCTCATGAACAAACAACATTTCTTAATGACTGAGACCTTTTGTAAAGTAATCCCTTCGGGACACATAACACATTATTGTCTGATGAGTTGACTGACCGTTTCCTGTCTGGTAGCCAAATCTCACAAGACCTCCAAGACAGAAAATATGCCTGCTGCTGTTTATATCCTGAATTAAAATCATGTACGGTACTGTATTATCTGTACATTCTGCAAATCAAATAGCAAGTGATTAGAGAAAGAACATGTGATATGCATTATTTTATAGTCCTGAACAGATTATATGACACAGGTCTTAGTGGTTCATGAATAATGTTTGTTTATGACCTGTTCCAGTCATGTGCCCTTGGGCCTAGGCAGGGATATAGATGTTCAACTGCCCCTGGGGGAAAAAGCCGCAAATAAAAAAGAATAAATAAAACTCATCTTTAATCGCAAATAGTGTAGATCACACTAACCATTTTGTCACACCTGTAATCGATATATTTAATGCACACGAGTTCGCTTCTTGCCTCCAGGCGTCTTACTGGTAGCTGGGGATGTGATCTGATAAAGCTGGTTTACTAAAGAGCTGGAGAGATGTGGTCGCTGTTGTAGAACAATAACTAAACAACTATATTATTATCTTATTATATACAGCCTATACAGGTATATTTTCTATTTTACAAAACATCCTTTCACCCCATTCAATGGTAAACAAACAGTGTGTAACACAGTGCTGCTTATGACTATGGGTTCGTCATGGGTTCAAGTGTCCATCAGGAGTTTTTTTTTTTTTCCTGTAGAGCCCTGCAGTGTATGTTTTGATTTTGAATTGTTTTCAGAAGGAGTTCTGTCTATGTACACTGTGTACACAAAAATGTGTTCTTCACCTACAATGACCACAGGGCACAACAGAAGAGATTACAAAAGAAATACTATTATGTAGTATCAGCCCTCGGGAGTTTGACAGCAGCCGGATCAGCTTCAATAGCAGTCTTCCACGGTACACACTTGAACCCATCTCTGTGGTTCCAATGGTTCCAATAATCTGAGACCAAGTGAGGGCAAACCATCTACACTCTTGAGCATAATGCTGAATCTCTTGGAAAAACATTTTCCTTGCTGGTCACCTGCACTGCAAATTGCTTTAGGACAGTCCTATCTTCATGCAAAGATATTTTTCACCTTGGTTACAACAGCATTGGAGGAGCATATTATCATATTTTCTGTAAATAGCTATAGGGCATACAGCAGTGCCATTCGAGGTCAGTCTAGCCGTATATAAGAGCTGAGATAGGGTTAAAGCGGACACACTCATTACATTGGATACTGGAAATTGCTATATTTTGCCTGTCAAAAACAGCTAAAAACTTTAAAAAAGTCTGAAATAAAAAAGAATAAATAAGACTCATCTTTTAATTAAAATACCGTAGACGAGATTAAGACCACACTAACTATTTTGTTACACCTGTAATAGATATATTTAATCTGTGGGGATTTACTAGTTAATCTTGGGTGACCACCGACGATAAAACATTGGTCTGTCTGTGCTGCATGGGAATTACAGGCAGATCATACGGTATAAGGTACTTGTAATACTATCAGATGTGGATTATGTTTCAAAGGCTACTGTATATGTTTGACACCACTAACTGGCACTTCAGGTCTTGTATTTGGTCCTCATTTTTGCATGTTTCTGTCTGTCTTTGTCTTGCAGCTTTCCGAGAGACAACCCTATAGTGAAGATGAGACCATGGTCCCAGTATTAGCCTCGAAGGAAGCCAGTGAACTCCCTGTCAACGAAGTAGCGTGTATCCTCCAGGTAAAACAACAAAACGTTATCATTGTAGCTTTACCTATTTGTAATATTATTAATAGGCCTAATGTAAATAAAGTGTCATGTAATATCCTATAGAACTGTCAAATTGCTGGTGACTGAGTCATGTTCAAATATTCAGCAGCATGGTGACCAATACTAGAATTTCATACCAAAACTGGTGTTTGCATAATATATGAAATAAATGAATCAGTCAATAAACAAGATCGTACTCGACAAATACAGTTTAACAAAAAAGGTGGTGGTGGGCAGGTGCTTTACCTCTGTGTAACCTGAGTACATAGACTGTTTTAATCTGATTTGGATCAAAGCCGACCGATTAATTGAGGGTAGGATCAGTACCATTGTTATCCTCCTTTCCCTACAAAAACGTTTAGACTACATGCCTACATGGGCCATATTTAGAATGACCCTAGTATTTTTTATTTTTATTTTTAGAAAATATTAGGTTGTTTTAAGTGATACATTTGTAAGAGAAATGGTCATTCACCTGTCCTTGCTGGAACTGAAGCCTATGAAAGCACTTAAAAGTTGAGACTGTTATACCTTCTACTCCTGCCTCACCACTTGCAAACCGTGATGTAACACCTTTGATTTCAATTCTGGCCAAGCAGAATTGTACAAAGTTAAAATGATGAGCTTCTTGATGAGAATGATGAGTTCACTGCTAAAGCTTAATTATGTGAGCCTTTGTAGCCAATTCATTCCTCCAACGAGTGGATCAATGATGATGATTCCTTTAAAATAAATTGAATATAAAAACTCAAAACATTGCTGTCACGTATGCTGATGTGGCAATGTGCCTTATTCCCAGGCTGACCTGCAATTAGGCCTGACCCAGGAGGAGGTGTGTAGGCGGAGAGCCTCTCATGGCTGGAATGAGTTTGACATCAGTGAGGAGGAGCCGCTATGGAAGAAATACATATCCCAGGTACCAAATCTTACATTTTCTCTGAATGACCTCAACACAAAGAAGACAGGTTACAGTCGTAAATATGACTGTCGTTAACCCTAATGTAATATGAATAGTGGGGTATTGGAATGTCACTCTGTTTCCCATACCGTAGCACCATGTCCTCATTGTTAGAAATGAGACACAATAAAGCACTTTTTGGTGTCTTCTACATTCAATTTGCTCCAAATGTTCAGTATGCTCCAAATGTTGCATAATATTCAGCCGCTTGGGATATTCTTTTGACAAGGGTAGGGTTATAGTGTATTAGTTTCATTATTTTTTTTTATTATATTCTAATAATACAGTCACTGTAGCTTTGACAGATGTCACTCTAGTCAATTACTGAGGTGAAAAATCTGTATTCATTTCTCCAGAAACTCTCTCCACTCACTAGTATAGACACTATGGTGGATACAAATCTATCTACAATGTATCCATGTCACATATAGTATGACAAGCTGGGTCCAGTAGTCATGCCACACCAGTAGTTGTCATGAATGATAGTGGTTTCTCTAATTTACAAGTTGCTCTGGCAGTCATTGATTCATTCTATGATATAACACAATTGTGTGTCTGAGAATATATAATGGATAGATGGATAATGTATTCTTCAGCCAATCTGGCAAGTGGTGATGAAATGTCAGTTTCATGTCGGCTCCCTTTTTTCTTCAAAGTGAAATAATGCCAGACAACCCCTATTTTGACATGCTTTTTGACAAGGACCCCCAAATGTTGTTGGTTTCCATGGGGAAGGAGTAAAAAGCAGAGATGTGTTCTATGGTACCGAGCTGTGCTAAGTCCTCTGTGGCCACAAGCAGAACAGAGAGAGGTTAAATATAGCACAGCCACCAGAAGAGAGGGCAGGAGATGAGAGAAACTAGAAGGATGGAATGGGAGATGAGAGGAGCAGGGGAGAGACTGGGTTTTCTTCCCTGAAATAAAAGAGGGGGCATTGAGCGTCCCAATCCCATTGTTCTGTCCTTTTCATCCACTGTTTGTTCTCAGTGTTCTGTCTTTCAGACAGAATGCTTCCTCTTTTTTACTGCCATCACTTGCTGCTAACAGAAAAGTTAGTTACTGTACAGTTACTCACATTCTGCTTGTACTAAATGTTGTTTTCACAGCCTACGTAACTAACCATCAGGATGTGCTTAGTCTGATTTTTCAAACGAGACTGGCATACTACACTGAAAAGGAAATCACCACTGTTTAATTGCATGTTTTTTGTTTTGTTTTTTTTTTTACCATGAAAGGAAGCTTATATTGTCGAAGCTTCCTGTCATGTTGCAGTGGATTAAATGTGCAGTGGTTTAAAGGTCTCAAAATGTACCACTTCAGCAATCCAGGCATGGTGGATTTATACTGTACATCGTAGTAATAGACTTGGTGGTTCATTTACTGTATATCCTGGATATGAGAGCATTTTTACCAGCAAAATAAACATCTGTGCAAGATAACTGCATACATAATCAATTCCTGCTGTGTTGCTACTCTTCAGTGGAAAAATGGAAGTAGTAACGCTTTGTTGGTTAAGCTGTTCGATCTTGTTAGCATGGAAATCGGGTCATTTGAATGTGTGCTGCTGAAAATAGCCGTGGCCCAGTTGGCCTGAATCACTGAGAGAATGTGCTCCACAATCTTTGTCTGAATTATTGACACCTTTCTGAGCTTGTTGACATATCGTGTTGACTAGACAATACTGTGTGTACAGTTTGATTCATGTCATATCATCTCTGTTCTTTCTCTTCTTTCTCCCATCCTTCTTAAAGGTAGAGTGAGTGATTTGAAATTCATCGTGTAGTACCAGCCTGGTGCACTAGGGGCGCCCAAGAGTAGCTACACTATGTGAACCTGCTGCTCGATCCTGATTGGAGGAGAATTCACCCTCCACCTAGGGAACTTTTATTAGCTCCTCTGCTAACGTGGGGGAGAGGGAAACTCCATATATGGTCTGCACACCTTATAATAGAGAATTTTAACAGAAAAAAAAAATGTTTTGGGTGATATCTGACAAAAGTGAAATCACTTCCCCTACCTTTAATTTCTATATCTCTGTCTCTTCCTTTATTCCTCCCTCTGTAGTTTAAAGATCCTCTCATCATGTTGCTGCTGGCCTCGGCAGTCATCAGTGTTCTCATGCACCAGTTTGATGACGCCTTTAGCATCACTGGGGTACGTGCACAATATACTTTATTCTTTTCATTAGTCATTTTCAGGCAACAGGACAGAATTGCACAAGTGGAATTCTTTTTCTTTTTTTATTTCTCTGATCTCTTTTACTCTTATATGTATTGAATTGAATGAATGTATGAATTGAAACAAATGCACATTTTGTCTGGTTCACATGGATGAAGGGACAGCTTACATAGTAACGCCTTTATAAATGTTGCCATGCGTTAGTTTCAGCAAAGTATAAATTAAGGTATTACCGGTAATTAAGGATTCCTGACAGACATTTTCAGGATGTGTGAGTGTGTGAGTGTGAGTGAGTAAGAGGGGGGGATCTATCCTGAGCAGGCTTTGTATCAGCCTACAATAAGAGACAATCTTCCCTTTATATTGCAATGCAGAAATCTGTTCCTAGGTCAAACTAATCGCTTTGCACTTCTGTTTGTGATGTATAATCCATGCAGAATGATGCTGAGGCAGCATCCGACCTAGATGGCTGAATCTGAAATCACCCCAGATTAATTGATCATAATGGAACCATACTGAAACACAGGTGTCGAGTATTACATCAAAGCTTCAAGCAGCAATCCTCTACTTGGCAATAATGACCAATTCACAAATAATAGGTGGAAACGTCCACTTGCATAAATATATTTTACACACACACACACACACACACACACACACACACACACACACACACACACACACACACACACACACACACACACACACACACGCACACACACACACACACACACACACACACACACACACACACACACACACACACACACACCAAGTTGTAGATCTGTGTGAAACGGTGGCGCTCTTCATGCAGTTTCAGATAAGCAAATTACTGTACGTAGCCAAGGCATGGCTACCATTCCTGAGACATGGGTCTCTAGAATCTCGATCCTAAACGGTACAATCCCTGTGGTATACAAGTGCGTACCGTTATCAGAATACTTAATATTAGGGCTGTTGAATGATTAAAAATTTTAATCAAATTAATCACAGCTTCAAAATTAATTTAATCATGATTAATCACCACTCGAACTATGTCTAAAATATGCATGTTTTCCTCGACAGGATTTCAACATTTAAAAAAGAAAAAGAATCTGTGAAAAAAATAACTATTTATCTTTCAAATATTTATCAAATATTTATCAAAATAGGTGATCGACAAGCCCTCAATGCTTGTAGATCCTCCAGCTATACTCTATGGCTCTGGTTACAGGGAGACACACAGCTATACGTCTCGGTAAAACCGTGCTCTACCCATTTCTTTCAATGAGAAAATGCTCAGTGGGTTGAGTCAGTGTGCACATGAGTTAATTGAGTTAAAATTTTTAATCAGATTAATCAACAAAATTAATTTAATCCCATTAATTAACTATTTTCAACAGCCTTACTTAATATGAATCATTTATCTGTGAATGTTTTTAGACAGAGAATATGTTAAACACAGCAGTTGTATTTAATCACACCTCAGGTGGACAGAGTTCATGAGAAGCACAGTTAACTATGAATCATCATGAAGACAATCATGAAGTTGTTTTCCTTCTTCCCTTCTTTAGCATTCCACTGAATGTTGACATACATTTCCAGTTCTTTACTGAGCTGTTCTTGATACGTAGTTCTGAATTATGTTGATGAGTACATGTCATTTTTTTTTTATCAGGCTTGACTGTTATTTGTGTATTTTTGCCGATCGACGATCGCTCACAGGCTCCTTCAACTCTCTCCTCTTTTTCTGGCAGGCCATTATAATTGTTGTGACAGTTGCCTTTGTTCAGGTAAGGTGTGTGTGTGTGTGTGTGTGTGTGTGTGTGTGTGTGTGTGTGTGTGTGTGTGTGTGTGTGTGTGTGTGTGTGAGTGTGCGTGCGTGCGTGCGTGCGTGCGTGCGTCTGTGTGTGTGTGTGTGTGTGTGTGTGTGTGTGTGTGTGTGTGTGTGTGTGTGTGTGTGTGTGTGTGTGTGTGTGTGTGTGTGTGTGTGTGTGAATGACGTTCCATCAATTGTGTTATGATATTAATCAGTTATCACAAAATGTTTGAATTACATGGTGATGGAAGTGAGGGGGAAAATGGCCATGTGTAAGGCAAAGTGGTAAGAAAGCACATTGCATTACAATATTGTCTGGTTTGTATGTGTCTTTCTCTATGTGCATATGTGGGGGTGTGCATTGGAAACACATGGCCTGTCAGTGCCAACAAACCTCTCTGCTCATTTATCATGGCTTCATAAATGTGTGTGTTTGTGTGCGCACGTCAGCTTATTTAATTTAAACTATGAAATGGGAGATTTCTGATTTTGAGTTATTATGTAGGAGTACCGTTCAGAGAAGTCCCTGGAAGAACTAGGAAAACTAGTGCCTCCAGAATGCTACTGGTGAGAATCTGTTTTTCTCTCCCTCTCTGTGTGTGTGTCTCTCTCTGTGTCTGTCTGTCTGTCAGATCATGAAGTGAATGATAAAAGCAATGCTTTATTAATACAATTGTAAAGCGACAAACAAAATGTCTCAACCCAAAACCTCTTCTCTTTATCTCTTCTTCATTCCTACCATTATACCTCTCCTCTGTCTCCCTGCTCATGTACTCCATCTTGATCGTTCCATTCATGTCCGTCTCCATCCACCATGCTCATCCTCCAGTATAAGAGAAGGGAAACTGGAGCACCTTTTAGCCAGAGACCTGGTCCCAGGAGACACAGTGTGTCTGTCTGTGGGAGAAAGGGTTCCAGCTGACCTCCGCCTCTTTGAGGTACGCACACACATCATCAGTTGCCATAGATAGCAGTGGTTTTCTACAGCATAGCTTTCATGTCAAGCACCCCCACATTTCTATGCAATTGTATTGGATGTTTAAATAGCAGATGTAATAACTCAGAGCGTGCTTGTAAATTGGCTATTTGCACACATCCTAAGTACTTGGGATTATAGTGAAAGGGGAAAATATCCTGAACCTTTAAAGGAGACCCCTAATTTGACTGGGAAATCTCTATGCCGTGTGTGCCCCTTTGCCAGGTGACTGACTTGTCTGTGGATGAGTCGAGTTTAACAGGAGAGACGGCGCCTTGCCCCAAGAACACCTTTCCCCAGCCTGCTGCCCATAATGGGGACCCGTCCTCCCGCAGCAGCCTGGCGTTCATGGGCACCCTTGTGTGCTGCGGCAAAGCCAAGGTACCAATTAATCAACACCTTACAATCTCTTGCTTCACCTCTCATGAAATGATATGCTCTTCTTGTTACTTTAAATGCTTGTGTTGTATATTTTGTTTTCAATTTTCTTTTGATCTTAATGATGACAAATACACTGGGATTTGCTTGGTGATCTTGGTGCAGAGATACGGTATATTGACAGGGTAACACAGAACATGCTGACACACATAGAACAAGGACAACTAGTCCTTGAGTACAATACAAAGACAATGCACAACACTAAAGAGGGTAGGCTTTACTTATAGGTGAATTCTGCTGTAATCAATGTATTTGGTCTGAAACTAGAACATTATTATAAGCTACATATTTTTATTCTACTGTAATTTAAAATATTTGTTATGCTGGTCACCAAATGGCGTTTCTCTTTGGTTTGCTTTCTTCCAGGGCATTGTCATAGGAACCGGAGAGAATTCTGAATTTGGGGAGGTTTTTAAGATGATGCAAGCAGAGGAGGTATACATTTGCTTTTTACAGGAAAATGTGCAGTAGATCCACTATCTTGTGTAGTGTAAACACCGAAAATGTAATCTTCACCCTTGAAGGTTTCACTGTGTTGACATGCAGTAGGCTAAATAACAGTTCATTGACACACTTCGGCTCAGAATGACCATAGACCATTTATTGCAAAGCTTTTGCATGTTAGTATGGCGGTGTGGCTCTGCTTGTGTGATATCAAATCTATGTAACGAGACATAGGTCTGATATCACATTTGATATCTCAGATTTCTGTGTCTCGGCACCGAGACACAGCTCTGATATTAACAACCCCACCGAGCAGAGCCTAGCATAAACACATTACAACATAGATACAATCATTCCAAACACACACCAAACATATCACAGACCATAGAACACATAATGATCACAGATACCCATAACAGAACTAGACACCACAACGCTATAATCCACAAATCATGATCATCACATAATTAGCCACTCAGAACTAGTGCCACAGGGAGGAGTAAGTAAGTAAGTAAACTTTATTTATATAGCACCTTTCATAGAGAGAGCTCACAAAGTGCTGTACAATGCGATAAAAAAATACAATGATAAAAATAATACTGAAAAGAAAGTGCTACATGAAACAATAAAAACAAAACGAAAAACCACTACAAAAGCATAAAAAGATAAAAGAATAAAATCAAGCTATACCAGCAAATGCTTGTGCAAAGAGGTGAGTTTTTAGGCATTTTTTAAAGGAGTCCACACAGGGGACAGATCTGAGGGCTGGAGGAAGAGAAGTTTGGCTGCTACAGCCTGAAAAGCCCTATCCCATTTGGTCCTCAGTCTGGTGGAGGGTGGATTTAGCAAACCCTGCTCAGCAGATCTGAGGGCCCTACCAGGGGTGTAGCGGGGAACCAGTTCGGACAAATAACCTGACTGCTTATAAAGACACCTGATTGAATGTGGGCGAGAGTGACTTGCTGACAGCCACTGAGACTGAGGGGAGTTAACATGGAGAGAGACTGCTGATTTAAAGAAACAGAATGAATACTGACTGAGGATGATGAGTATAATAAAAAAACATTCTGCCCTCCGTGCCTCCATGAACTATCGCTTACGCTGGATTTATTTTATGTTGTATCCAGGCCCCTAAAACACCTCTACAGAAAAGCATGGACCAGCTGGGGACACAACTCTCTCTATATTCCTTTGGGATAATAGGTTAGCAATGTTTGTTTTCTCGAATTAATATTTTTAATGTATTGTGTCATACTATCATTGTGTGGGATGTCTCCCAGGTCTATTTATAGTATTCTTTACTACCAAAATGCAATGTGTGTCATGTTTCAGGGGTGATCATGCTGGTGGGCTGGCTCCAAGGAAAACGGATATTGGACATGTTCACTATTGGTGTGAGGTACAGTATGCTGCTGCAGCTGGTGATACCTGGTTATTTTCTTTATTTCTCTTTTCTTCTTTTTCCACTTTTATTCAAACAACATTGGACAAGTGCAGCTTTTATGGACCCTTCCCCCTCTCTTTATACCTGTATAGTTTGTACTACGGTGATGGCCAGTGCATAATTTGTGCCTTTTGGTTGGTTTTGTGTGCAGCTGAACTGGTATTGGTTGTACTGATGGTGGATCTGTTTCCTTCCCTCTTCAGCCTGGCAGTAGCCGCCATCCCAGAGGGTCTGCCCATCGTGGTGACCGTAACCCTGGCCCTGGGCGTCATGCGCATGGTGAAGAAAAGAGCCATCATCAAGAAGCTCCCCATTGTGGAAACCCTTGGTATGTTTCTGGTACTTTTATCAAACTCTAGTCTTGTCCCTGTAAGCATGTGCTGTTGGCTAATGGTGAGATTGAGTCAGTTAATACTGGGTAGCCATAGTGCATTCATGGCCCCTATTAGAGCAATGTTTGCTAAAAGTTTCACATGAACAAATGGAAAAATGAGACAGCCATGGTTTATGTGAATCAATGTTTCCTTGGTTGTGGAAAATTGTGCTCTCAGAATGGTTTCCTGAATTGCTTAAGGCATTCAAACAGAGTAATATACAACAATTGTGTGTCTTTGTGTGTCCCAAACTTGCTTCCAGGATGCTGTAATGTGATCTGCTCAGACAAGACGGGCACTTTGACCAAGAATGAGATGACTGTTACTCACCTGTTCACTTCAGATGGATTACATGCTGAGGTCTCATCTACTCCTTTTATGTTCACTTTGAAACATTCAACCAAACTGTAATTGAGTTCAAACTTAGAAGTTCATGTTGTTAAATTGCAAGGAGAGAGAGAACTGAATGTTGAACTTGTGTTATTACTATGCCTTAAGGATGGTGGGGACTGTTTACTCTTTGTAAACACTCACTTCCATTTCCTGTCATCAGGTAGCAGTTTGCATTGCATTACCCCATAGAGTGCAATATAGTATAAATTGCAAAAATGAGAAGAAAATGTAACTGCACGTCACCGATAAAACCGCGAAACCATAATTGTCCTGCTGGGTGTATTAACTGCAGAGAGCACAGCGTTCTCCCTCATTTCCATTAGAAATATCTGATACTTTATTGACCAAGCTGTCCATCCTCAGGTGACGGGTGTTGGCTACAATGGAGCAGGAGAAGTGCTGCTGGATGGAGAGGTTGTTCACGGCTTCTCTAACACTTCTATCACTAAAATAGTAGAGGTGAGTTTTTACAGTGAACATTAGAACATAAAAAAATATTTATTTGTTTATTTATTAACTATGAAACAAAACAAGTCCTGATATTCTTTTGTTGCTTTGAAGACGAATCATCCAGTCGTGCTAATGCTGACTGCATCAGCGTCAATGAGCTACTGTACGGTATACGACTAGGACTGGGAAAGCTTCATTTATTTTTTTGGTAATTGCTCAGCTTCAAAATTAAATTAATCATTATTAATCACCATTCAGACTATGTCCAGCCCCAAATGCTTCTCTTCTAGCTATACTCTTTAGCTCTGGTAACAGGGAGCTACCGTCATGGCTGACGGCTTCCCCTTGCACATAAAGACCAAACATCTCCAAATGTCTGTAAAGTAAGTTGAAATTGACAAAAGTATGTGGTGTCTCAAAAACTTTGTTTTTCTTAATATCTCATTTTAAATAATATATTACAAAGTCAAAACTATTGACACCTTTAATTCCATATTTGGTAGCACATCCTTGGGAGCAAATTACTGCTCTCAAACGCTACGTTTCAATGAGATGACTACACCTCTCTAGGGGAATTTTGGCCGACTCTTCTTTTGCAAACTGCTCCAGTTGACCCAGATTAGAAGGGTGCTTTCTTCCAACTGCCATTTTCAGATGACAGGTGGTCAATGGAATTGAGATTTGGACTCATTGCTGGCCACTTTAGAACAGTCCAGCATTTTCTGTTGAACCATTCCTGGGTGATATTGATGTGTTTTGGGTCATTGTCCTGCTGGAACACCTTCTGTAGGGAGGGCGAGAATCTATGTGATTTACCAAGAAGCTCCAATTTGGTCTCATCTGTCCAAAGGTCAGCTTGAATCCGTTTAGCAGGTTCTTCTGCCACCATTCGAACAATCCTTCTCTGCATTCTTTCGTCCATAATGGACCTTTAGCTAAGCCCCGCCCTCTTGTCCACCCTCGGACACTTTCCAGGCAGGCTCATTCGATCATTCCAATATAAATATCATGGACTTTACACAATAAATACTGGTTCATTTTTGGAACCAGACCTGCAATGTTTTATCATACAGGATACAGCTAAGTATAACATGTGATAGACAAACCTCTCCACCAATAGCGGTGGAGAGGTTTGTCTATCACATGTTATACTTAGCTGTGATTGGTGAAGAGGTTATCTAAAGGTCTATTGGACAATAGCAGTTTAGGAGAGGCTTAGCTAAAGATCCATTCTCTTGTGGCAACTTCTTGGAAGGTTGGCTACCGTACCATGTGGAGGATACAGGAACATGAATGTCTTGTCTCTCGACTTGTAGCCTTGAGATTGTCTATGCTTCTCCTACAATCTCTTTCTTTTACTTCCTCAGAGAATTCTCTGCTTTTTTCCCCTTTTGTCCATGCTCAGTATGGTCATACAGTGACTCACAACAGCAGAATGAGGGTGTTGCTCCTATTAAACTGGTTTTATGACTGATTACTAGATTGCCGTCATTTTTAAACTCACCACAGGTGAGTTCCAGGTGAATGACCTGCTTGAAATTAATTTATTCTTTGCAAATCTAAAAGGTATCAACACTTTTGTCACAGCATTTTCTGTGTAATCTATTTTTTATTTAATTTAAGTTCTGATTAAAAAACAAAGTTCCTAGTTTAAAGACTTTTAGACACCAAATACTTTCATCACTTTCAAGTTATTTTGCAGACATTTGGAGTTGTTGGGCGCCAAAACCTTCAACCATGATGCTATATGTCTCAGTAAAACCGTGCTTTTGTTTGTTTGTTTCTTTGACAAAATGCTCAGTGGCTTTACTCGTTGTGCACATGTGTTAATTGCATTCAAATTTTAAATCAGATCAATCAACAAATGTATTAATGCCATCAACTCATTATTTTCAACAGCTCATTTTAAGTTCTCATTTTGCTAAAGCATAATTGTAAGTGCATTGTGTATCATGAATCTAATTGTAAGTACAGTGAATCGCCAACATGCATGGATCACAAATGATTCAAGATGGGGATATCCACCATTAATGATAGGATCCAACTGGCAGATCCACTTAATAGTCTACACATATTACACAGACAAAAGATCAAAGAAGCCTCCCCAGACACAGTCCAGAGTCATGGTGACCACGATAGGAAGCCACAACCACAGCATATCAAATAGTGGTAACAAAAAATAAATAAATAAAAGGTCTGTACATTTGTAAATTTTATCAAAAACTACCCAAAAAATACCCAATGAATGAAAATGTTCATTAAGAGAAGACCTGAAAAAGCTTCTTGTAAAACAGATTGGATTATTGTGTATGGTTAATCTGTGTTAATCTGTGTTTCTCTAGGCTGGTTGTGTGTGCAATGATGCCATGATCAGGAACAATACACTCATGGGTCAGCCCACCGAGGGATCACTGATCGCCCTGGCCATGAAGGTAGAAATGCAAAGACCAACACTTCTACTTTATTGACTAAAACTTGCTTTATTAAACAAATGGCCACAGGTTCTTTATTTCCCTCAGTGATGCATGGATGGCACTGGCAGCCATTGTGTTTTGAACATTCTTTGTTTGGTTGATTCCACCACAGAGGAACATTAACTAACTCATTTACTTCCAACACCCCTATCTGGTGTCTGAATTGAACATCGAATTTCTCTTATGGACACCTTTTTAGTTTAGTTTAGATGCAGAGGCTATAGAGCAGGATAAGGCTTTTTATGTCTACATGTACTCCTATATGACCACCATTGGCAACAAGTGGACAGGGAGAACAGCGTTGTACATCTCTTATTGTTTACATTGTCGCATGAATTGTATGCAGATGCTGCATGTTGTCTCCTGACTTTTTGGTTCATTGTGGAAACTGCAGCACGCCAGCACCTCTTAATAACTAATAAGCCAGGAATATACTGTATACTACAGGTGTATGGTGTGTGGCGTTTTTCTCTTTCTTGAAACGATTATTTGTTTGCGGTATAAATGCTATTAAACCTCTTGGCCTAAGCACGAGACCAAGAGCCTCTTGGGAGTGGCTGGCTGTGTGCATGCTGCCATGACAACTGATAATGATCTGCTTTTAGATGATTGCCTTAGATAAACATCTTGGTTTGAGCCAGGTAACTGTTTATAAAGCAGACAAACTGGGATGATGTTTGCAATGTGGATGTAATTTGATAGAAGATAGACAGCATAAACTGTATATTACACAGCATTTTTATGTTTGTGTAACAGATATATGAATCTAGTTCCTCAACCAGCAACTCAACTCACCAAGCCAATAAGCCATTGCATTTTAAATGATTGTGTGGTCCTATGTGGCTTGGCACTATGCTTGGACTGACAGGTTTCAATTGCTTCTGGAACCACCCTTGCAAATAAAATTGACTGTTTTGCACTCACAGTATTGTAAAGTACAATGGAAAATTGATCAATGGGATTCTTAGGCTATACCTTGTGGTCTTAAATGAATCTAAAGGCAAAATCTCTGAGCATGTGTAATATCACTTGCATGACACATCACATCTCACATGTCTAACCCCAAATTGCTCCCGATGTGCTGGCTGTGCCTTGCATAGGTTCAGCCATCATCAGTGTGTGAATGGACGAATGTAATCTGCACCATTTATTTATTACGAACATGCTGTGGTAATGTTTCTAAGCTGAAAGAAGGTTGTCCTGGTTACCTGCTATGTGGAAGTTGAACCAGCTATACATTTGGAGTGTCTGTTACTTTCATTCATTCAGAATAGAATAGACTTTTATTTGTCATTGCACACAAAAGTTCACACAATTGCACACAACGAAATTACTAATTCAGAAGGTTATTTAAGGTTATTTAAGGTTATTTACAATTGTCATTGCTCATTGTTAAACTATATACATTTTGGTTTATAATCACATTTAATTCCTGCAATTCATTCTGCATGAATGTTTTTGTGGTTAGTGAAACACAGAACAGCATAAATGTAAAATGGCGAATTTGGCAATGGTTCTTTTTTGTTGTGGATGCATGGATTGTAAAGAAGGTAGTGGAGCTTTTGCTCAGCCATCTACCCTGCTCCTTTTGCATTCCAGATGGGTTTAGAAGGCCTCAAGCAAGAGTATGTGCGTCAGCAAGAACAACCCTTCACCTCTGAGCAGAAGTGGATGTCTGTCCGCTGTGTTCATCACACCCAGCAGGTCTGCGCCCAATACTCAACCTGCTTCTCTTATCAACTTTGTTTTTCTCGATTTTTATTTAGCATCTTTGTTTGTATTTTCTTGCTCATTATTTTTTATTAACTTTGGTTTAGGTGATATTTTATAAATATCTTAAATATAGAGGATGTTTATACATAATAATGATGAATGGATGGAAATATACAATGGAAAAGATACATGATACCATGGATAAGAGTCCTATAAAAGAAAAAACAAAAAACACCCAATTAACCTATTTGATATATCTCAGTCCCGGACAACATTAGAGGTCATATAGGTCAAATGAATACTGAATGATTGGATTTATCCCCTTTGCCCCAGGACAAGCCTGCAGTATATTTCATGAAGGGTGCCTATGAGCAGGTCATCCGTTTGTGCAGCTCATACAACAGCCGGGGAGCTACCCTTCCTCTCAACAACCAGCAAAGGGAGTTCTACCAACAGCAAAAAAGCTACATGGGCACTGCAGGACTCCGAGGTAAGCAGCTTTAATTTAGCCAGTGTTTACTTTATTGGGGGTTCAAATACTGAGACCATATTGCTTTTATGCTGGTTTATTATTTGTGAGAACATTGTACTTTCACTGTACAATATTGGAAGTTGAGTACATTGCTTGAAGGCAAGTTTGTTTGTATAGGATGTTTCACTGTGCTCCTTTGTTTTTCATTTTTAGTATTGGTATGTAAAGTTTATCCCTTTTGACAGTTGTGCCAAGCCCTGGACTTAATTAAACAACGTCTGTCTTTTATCTTTGTAGTTTTAGCATTTGCATCTGGATCAGAGATGGGCAACCTGACTTTCCTTGGCCTGGTAGGCATCATCGACCCACCTAGGTCAGGGGTCAAAGAAGCAGTGGGCACACTCATCGGCTCTGGAGTGGCCATCAAAATGGTCACAGGAGACTCACAGGAGACGGCAATATCCATAGGTGGGTGAATGGGTGTGTAAAGGCATATTTGGATCTGGGCTCTGAATATAACTTAATGTAAAGAGGAAATATCCGCACTCGCATATAGTTCATGAGTTTTCTTTTATTTAGTTTCACAGCAGCATAGTCTACCTAGAGAAACGAACGCGTTTCGGCGCTCACGCGTTCATCAGCGTTTCAAACTGATGAAGGCGTGAGCGCCGAAACGTGTTCGTTTCTCTAGGTAGACTATGCTGCTGTGAAACTATATAAAAGAAAACTCATGAACTATATGCGAGTGCGGATATTTCCTCTTTACATTGATCTTCAAGAATCTGCACCCATCAGCCACTTGAGAACACAAGGTGGACTTTGAGTAGAGCGCGCCTACTATACGGTTCTATTGTTCTGAATATAACTTCTTTTAAGCTTTAAAGTTTAATTAAAAACACTGAAGTATGTCTGTGTGTCTGTTTGTGTGTCCAGCGAGTTGTCTAGGTCTGTACACTAAGGGTTCTCAGTCACTGTCTGGTGAAGAGGTGGATCAGATGGATATCCAGCAGTTGTCACAGATAGTCCACAGGGTAGGCCTCTCGACTGTCCTCACTGTCCAGATCACTGGACCTCACTGTCCAACTAATAAACTAAAATAAACTATTAAGGGATATCATTACTTAATCTATACCTAGTTTGGGGATAGGTAAAATTCAAGATAAAACAAAATTGTTTCCGATATCCAATATACAGGTTGCGGTGCATTGCATTGTGAGCTTGGCTTGTAGATCTACTATTTCCCTTATTTTTGCATGATACTGTTGCATTAAGTTTAAAATTAGGCGCATGGTTTCTGTTCATTAATATATAAAAATGTAAATAAATGAATTTAAAACTGCTTCTCAAGTATTCATTCAATCAAAAAATGTAATCAAAAAAGTAAAAAAGTCCAAATAAAATAATTTATATATAAATTATTTTATTTCAACTATCGTTGCAACCCTGCTGCCCACATCAATAACATATTTACAATGAAATGACTTTGACACAGTAAAATCTTGAGTATTAACGTAACCTTGAGAGTGTGACCTTTTTCCATTTTAATCTTCAATGCAATCTAACACTGCATGTTCCTTTGTAGTGTTTTATATGTATTTGTTAATTTCTTCATAAAGCTATAATGGCTTTGGCCCAGGCAGTTGGCTCAACTGTCTGGGCACCAGCCTGACGGCGTGCCGTGGGTACGACTCCCGAGCCCGACAGCCTTTTCCGCGTGTCACTCCACATCTCTCTCCCCCTTTCCTGTTTATATACTATTCTGTCAATAAAGGCATAAAATGCCCAAAAACAAATATTTAAAAAAAACTATAATGGCTTTAAAGGCTAGAGGTGCTGTAACAGCCTTGAATTTTCTCTCTCCACAGATAGCAGTGTTTTACAGGGCCAGCCCTAGACACAAGCTGAAGATTGTCAAGGTAAGGCATAGTGATGATGGCAATGATTAGACAGTTATGATTTATATATTGTTATTGAAAGCATTAGCTTTAGCTATTGAAAAATCACATATCTACAAGCTCATAGTGTGTCATGAGTTTGTAGATCTGCTATTTTTGGAAAATCACGTTGCAAATCTTTTGAATATTATGTTTTTTCAGAGCTAATGTTATTAACTCAAATCTTTGCTTCTGGGACATGGGTCTGTAGCCAAATGCTGATAATTCTGGAGGTCATTGGCATGAAATATTAGCATTGTTATACTAGCATAGGTACTTCAGAAAAATATTAGGATTTAGAAAACATTTTGTAGAATCTAGTCTCAGGTCAAAATGGTTTAAAGCTGCGGCTTTGTCATCTTATGAAGGTTACACACACCTCCATTTTTTTTTTTTTTCAAAACGCACCATTGTAAGAGACCCGAAGACTCAGTACAAATTTATATTTTTTCAGTAACCTGTGATCATTTTCTGCTTTCCCATTATCCATCCAGTCGCTACAGAACATCGGCGCTGTGGTTGCCATGACAGGGGATGGGGTCAATGATGCTGTGGCTCTGAAAGCAGCAGACATTGGAGTGGCGATGGGCCAGACGGGCACTGATGTCTGCAAAGAAGCAGCAGACATGATCCTTGTCGATGATGACTTTCAGACCATCATGTGCGTGTAACAATGAGTTGTATAGGGACCTCACCTTCATGAAATATCTGAATATTGTGTATAACATAACTATGTTCTGTTTTCCAGACCTAGAAATACTTTTCATAAGGGAGGCATTTGGAAATATCCTCTGAGAATCTGCTCTGCTGTTAGGGTGGTCTGATATGTAAATTAATGTTTTGAAAATTCATGCAATTCATCCCATGCACAGTAAAACAGGTACACTAATCACAACTGCTGATGAAAAACCTTTAACAAAGGTGATGATCAAAATCCCTTAGAGTCTTAGCAGAAGGAAGAACTGGGACATTAAAACGGCAGGGGAAAGGGCATATATTGTGATGAGAAATTAGAGTTTCACGTCTAATCATTTCTCTTGCAAAGGGCTAATTGGAATCATAGGTTTGAGGTATTTATTGCTTTGATTGCTATGTAAATCTGTTTAAATTAGTCTTTATTCCAAAATGTATTTTTGCTCTGTGCTGATGAAGAGAGTGTTTCTTAGGACAAGTCATTGTTAGTGATTTTCTTTATTTAATGACATCCTTGTGTGGTTTGTTCTCAGGTCTGCCATAGAGGAAGGCAAAGGGATATACAACAATATCAAAAACTTTGTTCGCTTCCAGCTGAGCACGTGAGTAACAATTAAAATGAAGTTGATCATATTCTCAATGGAGAAGTTGATATAGGCCCAGACTGTTTTCAATCTTACTACTAGGTTGTACTACCATGATCTATTATCTATTTTTTAAAAATATTTTATTCATGTTAATTAATTAATTAATTAATTAATTAATTAATTAACTAATTACGATAAATTCAAAAACTTGGGGGATATCTTTAATGAATGAATGTACATGTACTAGACATTCTAATAATCACAAAAATATATTTATTGCAGTCATTTTACATTTTTCATTAGGGTTAAAGGCTAAAAGTCAAAGGTTAAAAATCATCCAAAATTGTCCAGAGATTAATTGAAGAGGCTAATGGCAGCCTCTGTGGGGGGTATTGTTATGCAAATATCATGACCATTCAATGAAATTCTAAACAATCAACCTCAACCATGATATGTATGTGAAAAAATAACAAAAAAATAATGATATATATATTTTTTTTAATAATTAAAGGGTTAATGTTGCTAAAAAGCAACACTGGGCCTTCTTTAAAGAAAGTCATGTGCTATAGCAACAAATTAACAAGCCAGGGTCCTCTCCTCTTACTTGGCAATTTATATAAAAATATTGAACATTATTTAATTTTGTGTTTACCATTTACACTTGTAAATTCACACACACACACACACACACACACACACACACACACACACACACACACACACACACACACACACACACACACACACACACACACACACACACACACACACACACACACACAAATTGTCTGTGTGAATTTGTAAGTGGGGGGCATGGTGGCACAGTCTGTCCCTTCGAGCATCACAGTTAGAAGGTTCTGGGTTAGATTCCCATCTTGAAGGTTGTGGGCCCATGAGAAACATGCAGTAATCCTAGTCCCTATACTGCCTTCCCCCTGGTCAGCCTGATGGAGGGGAAAGGAAAAGGTTGGAATTCTGGGTGCTACATTCTACCTGGGAAAGTCCCCCCAGCCAGGTGATAAGAAGCAGCCTGCTCACTCCACACGAAGGAAGGCATTGAAGGAAGCATGAGTTTAGTTGGAGAATTCCCCAGCAGTTTAGACGATTGACACTGGGTGAAAGATAGGTTACAGAAAAATCATGGGATAAAAAATATGAAATGCTTTTTCCTCCTCCTAATCCCTAATGCATTCTGTCCCTCTGGTGGTCCACAGGAGCATCGCAGCTCTGACATTGATTTCGCTGGCAACGCTGATGAACTTCCCTAACCCTCTGAATGCCATGCAGATCCTGTGGATCAACATCATAATGGACGGACCCCCAGCCCAAAGGTACTGTAGCACCTTTATTACTGTAATGGAAAGACATTATTTGGCTCTTTATGGCAATTTTATTGTGTTTTTCATGACTTTTTTTTTTTTTATCCCACAATTTTGTAACCCATTTTTTCACCCAGTGCCAATTCCTAATGTGATCCTGGGCTCTACACATCCTCCACCAACCTGGGGAGGCAGCGGACTGGCCTCATGCTTCCTTCAATGCATGAGGAGTCCAAGCTGCCTTCTTTTCACCCGACAGGGGGGAGTTTCCTTGTTTGGACGTAGCGCGTGGAAGGAACACGTTATTCCAACCAGTTCCAGTCCCCTCCATCAGGCGCCCCGGCTGGCCAGGGGGAGGCAGTTTAGAGTCCAGGATTACAGCATGTTTTTGTGAGGGTATCTACCCTAGGGGACACGGGGAGAACATGCAAACTCCACACAGAAAGGGCCTTTCGTCATTTTTCATGACTTTAATGAACCTAAGGATCTGAATGGTAAAATAAGATCTTAATTAATTTAAAGAAATAAACTGCCATACAACAACAAAGAGCGGAGGAGGAATGCATTGCCATTGGGCCTCAATTTCTCAGATGCCGTAGCAAGCCAATGTGTCAGGTGATTTCTTTTTTCAGTTATGTCATTTGAATGTGTCTTAAAAAAGTCTTAAACACATTAAAATCTGAATGGTGAATTAAACCATGAAAACATAACTTGGCCCATGATGGGATGGAATGTGTTGCCATGCAACAAGTGCATGGGAAAATAAGTCCAAACTTGTAAAAAAAAAAAAAAAAAAAAAAGAGAGCTCTGTCATGTTTAAAAAAGAAGGAAAAAAGTATTCCATTCATATGAGTTGAGAGATTTCCACATGGAGGGAAAGTCAAGTGTCACAGACACAATGGATATTGACTGATACGAATCCTCTCTTTCTTAGCTTGGGAGTTGAACCTGTGGACAGAGACGTAATCCGAAAACCTCCTCGTAATGTCAGAGACAGCATCATCACCCGCAGTCTGCTCATCAAAGTTCTGGTCTCGGCACTCATCATTGTCTGTGGAACACTGTTTGTCTTTTGGAGAGAGGTGAGCTCTTTATTGTGCTGATTTAGCTTGATGTTTTCTTGTTTGATTTCATTATTCGCATATAATGAAGTGCAAAATTGAGCACTGTTTATTACAGCACAGAGCACATAGCATTAGCATAGCATTTGAAATATTTGAAAAAACAGTGATGCTTGGAAAGCACTGCCTCATAAATCTTTTGATCCATTTACAGTAGACCTGAGATCAGATTCTACAAACGTATTCTCAATCCTAACAGTTTTCTGAAAAACGTATCCTTCCATGTCAGTTCGTTTTCAAACAATTTAACGACCCCCAGGGTTATATGTAATTGGCCCCGGACCTATAATATAATGTTACAGGGACCTCCCAGAAGCAAAGATGGATCACTGGGAAAGAATATATATTCAGAGAATTGCAAAACATTGTCACGGTTTTCAAAAATCACTTGGTGCCACACTATGAGCTTGCAAATCTGATATTTTTATAAAGCTAATGTTTAAAATAATTGTTAAAGTGGTTAAACGCTAATATGTGTTCCGAAATGAGTTAACTTCAAATAATACACTGTGTGATCATTTTTGTTGTCTTTTCTGTTTCTGTTACTTTTTGTAACATATAGCTCCAGAACAATGTCATCACTCCACGAGACACAACCATGACATTCACCTGCTTTGTATTCTTTGACATGTTCAGTGCTCTCAGTTCCCGCTCACAGGTACGGTACACATTCTTTTTGGGAAAATATAGGGTTAAATGACCATTATTGAGCATCTTAGATAATACTGCAAACATAAATTGGGCTCCCAGCTTTAACACATGTCCCCTCCCTGTTTCTCAGACCCGTATGGTACATGAAATGGGTCTGTGCAGTAACCCGATGTTCTGCTACGCTGTGATGGGTTCCATTTTGGGACAACTGTTGGTCATCTACTTTCCTCCTCTCCAGAGCGTCTTCCAGACTGAGAGCCTGAGCTTTTTTGGTAAGAGCTAAGGGTCTTGTCAGAGTTGTCATTTGACTGTTAAGAAAATAGTAAAATAAGAAAACATTTACTAACTTACTATGGTGGTCATTGTCAAGCCCTGTTATTTCCCTTGTCTATACATAATCCCATCTTTCCACAATACTACTTCATTCAGTTTACCTTGCTTTTTTCCTTTGTTACTTAGTCCTTGTGATGGAATTGGTAGTCCTCCTGTCAGAGATAGGTAATACATATCAATCACAGGAGCCACAATGAAACCTGTCCTCCATGGTCTTAGTATTACTAGTGAGGATTGTCTGGCCAATCAATAGTCTGCAGCATAGGACAAATCATACAACCACTCCCGACCTGATGTGAGCTTTGTGCGGGTGTGGGTTCAACTTCAAGTTCAAGGCTGGAACGATATATGTCAAACAATGTGGGAATTCTGGTCTACGCCCATTTTTGTGCATACACCACGTTCATAAATGAGGGCCTTAATCGGTTGCTGGGAGAAGACGACTCCATAGTGTCCATTGTATGCATGTGGCTTCATAACTTCTACTTGTGCTTGTCTCCCCCTGTCTACACCTCTGTTCCTTCAGACATGCTGTTCCTACTGGCCCTCACCTCATCTGTCTGTGTCGTCTCTGAAGCTATCAAGAAGGTAGAGAGGTGGAGAGGAGCTGAGAAGACACCTAACATGCCCATCGAGTCCTTCTACGAAGTATGACGCACAAGGACCTCCTGGCCAAAGAACAATAGATTTCTGAGGGCAATTCAGACTCGTTGGATTGATCATTTGATGAGAATGGTAATCGTTGGGGACTGAAATGAGTCAGGTATAACAACCGGCAATCACCAACTGAGGCTCTTGAGAAGCTATAAAGGATCCAGGTGTAACTGATGCTCCAGCCAAGTTGATAGGAAGAGCTTGAGCTTGACGTGGCAGGACAGTGATTGCTGAGAGCTCGCTGTAGACTTGGTAACCAGCCCAGTGGATGACTCTTTCACAGTTCAACGCACCATCTGTCCATGTCTTTTGTTTGACTTGTGCTCTCTTGGCCCCTCTTGTCTGGCTTAAGTTAACAGGTCAACAGGTTAGTACTGATATGGTAGCTTCAGGGTACAACATTACACCTTTTATTATGGCTTTCTCCGTTTCTGTGCCTTAAAAACGTAAATACTTTTTCCTTAACTTTACATCACTGGACAAAAAAAGAAAATCCTTCAATCAATTGTTACCAAAATGGTCAATGGGTAGCTGTGCGACACTTGAAGGGGAAAATAATCAGTCGGCCTCAATAAAATGGACATTTTGGCTTCAAAATATTCAGTTCCTTACAGATAATTGATACGCTTTGTTTGTCAACAATAATGCTAATTTTATTTATCCCACCCATATCGGGCAATACGGGTGGGATGGCTGACATGGAAGGATTTGAACTGAACTAGAATGCTAATGAGAGTGAGACTGCCAGACACAGTTTAATGCTGCACTTTTTACTGTAGCTAGTATTTAGTAGGGTCTACCAGCCACTGTGGTCAGATAGATGACAAGCTACTGCTCTGTTCAAAAAGTCATGTTTTCTTGTTGTTGAGTTGTTGGAAGTAACTTGCCACTTCGTCTGGTGGAAGTTATTTTCACCTCTTTGAGTGTAGTTTCTCTGTCCGTTTTCTGTCTTGAGTCAGCTACTGCTATGTTCTCATGCTACTAGGTGACATGGACATTAGTCAAACGATGAACTCACTCTTTATAATATTTTATTTATAATTTGTGTGTGCAGCACAGGGGAAATGAATATTTTGTCACTGGATGAAAATGTATTCAACACATGCCTTTAACAGCTGCTTTGCCGGTTAAATAGATAACTAAACATATTTTTTCAGGGCATCAAGACTTGTTCTTTTCAGTAAATAAGGCATGTATTGGAAATGATTGCTCCCTAAGCTAAGAAAAGTACAAACCGCTTGAGTTTGGTTGTACAATCCATAATATTGATTATGATATAATAGTAGTCAAAATATTGCAGTCTGGCCAAGTAACACTCTCATTCAAGTCACACAAGCTGCTCATATTGCCATATTGTCAAAACTGTCAATGTAACATAGTAGGCCTATCTTGATATAAGTAAAAGTATCAATACTTTTGATACATCATCTAAAAGCTCACGATGCATCACGTGATAATCCAAAATGTGATGTGAACTTGTTATTTTTGGTGCATGACATCCTTGTATGATGTTTAAAATGGGCTTTAAATGATTTATTCTGAATTAGGATCTAGTTCTCTAGATAGATGACCCTTTTCACTTTCATCATAGGCCTTGGCAACTCGAGGTCTTCCATTGAATTGTGTTTCTCACTTTTGTAATGTTTTCTTATGACTATTATTATTATTATCTCACCATATTTAAATGTTCTTGCTTTTTAAAAACTTTTATCTCTATTTAGAGCAAAGGCACTTCATTTGTAAACAAGAGGCTCTTTTTTCTTTTTTCTCTACTTTTTTCTTTTTAACTATTAAACAGAAATATACACAGAAATATTGTAAGTTGTACAACAATAACCAAACATCCAAACATTTCTACATGTGTGCCTAATTGCTAATCCTTTTTTACACAGCTCTTGCCTTCAAAGACAGTGAATCTTGGGTGTCTTGGTGATACAAGTGTGGATCAATTTGGATAGAGTATACCCAATGTAAATAAATAAATAAAATTAGCATAATTATCATAAATCAAGTTGCAGGCCATTTGGAACACTGGCCTTTTCACACCAGCCCACACTTTCGGGTGAGTTCTTGGTTCTTGGACCTTTGGACCCTGTCTTTGGCCTTGTAGCGTGTTTTTACTGATACAGAATCCCGGTCTGGGTATTCCTCTTGGATCACTGTGTTGCTTTCTTTTTCCAGATCTTCCAGGAGCTGCAGGGCATTGAAGCAAACAGTGAGGTCATCTACTGGCTGGTGTCGCTGTGTAGCTGCCCCTTTCTTCCTGGTCTTATCCTGAGACTGGAGCACAGTAGTAAGCAAGTCCTTGTAGAGTTGCCTTCTGGTCTCCTCCTGCAAAAGCAGCTCCGGGTCCACCCCCTCTCTCAGCCTATGCACCAGGTAGTGGACCAGTGTTCCCTTGTACAACCTAGTCAGACCAGGAATGAAATTCAAAGTATTAGAAAAACAAGAAAAAATAGATTAGGTATATCAGCATGTTTGTTTGAATATCTCTCTACGTTTTTTTAGGGGTGGTAGCCCTCCTATTCCCAGCTTCCCGGGTTTGCGTTAACACAAACATTACAAATATTTTGATTGAAATATTATTGCAATGTTCAATATTATATATTTGTCCATAGTCCATACCTGTATATCATGCAGATATCCTAACTGGTTATTATAGGTTGCTTGTAACTTGAAGGTTGTTGCTCTTATTCTACAAACTACACCATTAAGGAAAGGAATGAAACTGCATGAGGTTAATCTAGGAGCTTCTTAAACTTTATTGACAAGGCCCATACAGAGGCCCATACAGTTAACAGCAATATCCTCATCAGTGTTCATTTAACTGTACAGCGTAAGCAATGCCTTGATGTCTTACCCTGCAATTTGAGGCTCTTGCAGAGGAAAACATAGCAGCTGGTTGAGGTTAATGCTGTCTTTCAAGCAGACCTGCCACTCGTTGTAGGCATGAGTTACATCAAACTCCTGTTTCGGCTGTTCATGTACAGGTATGTCCATTTTCATCTTCCCCATTGTATCTACAACGCACACACAACCATTTAGCTGTATTATAATACAACAGTAAAGCAATTCATTATCACATATGTGATTAACAAGAATGCAAGCTATCTTATACAAGTAATGACATGTTTGTGCACGTAGTATAATTATGCGTGTACAGTAGGCCTACAACTGTAGTTATCTTGTATTTGACTTGAACAGTCCTACCTTGTTGCCCAGCCACTATCCCAAGCAGCAGAGCCTGGATGAGCTTCTCATCTGGGGGAGGACTACTGTGCTGCAACCAGTAGCAAGTGACAGCGACTGGTAGGCACAGGTTGGATGGCACTCCACTCAAAGTGTTGTGGGTCACCCCAAGTGCCTCCAAAAATACCTGTTGATGAACGGACTGCCCAGCCTGTTAACACAGGAATAAAAACAAGGTTAATAATAGGAAGTATTTTTATGTTTGACATCATTTTTTGCTAATTTAATTTCATTTTCTCCTTTATGTTATTTTTAGGCTTAGTTTTAGTGTTAGTTTTAGTGTGTATTCAAATTAGATTAAACGATGTCAGAAGAAGAGCAAAAATGGCAAATCTACAGTACATTACAGGAACTGCTATTCTTGGTATTTAAATTATGTATTAGCTCTAACCACTCAGTGGTTAAATGGCTAGAGTAGGGCAGGATACTTACAAAATTTGTAAGTAATGTATTTAACAGTGATTATACTGGTACACAGATAAAGTGCAGATTTTGTTGTATGTGCACATAATATGCATTGTAAATGTAAACAAATAATCAATAAAGCACATACTATTGGAATTTAACATGATATCTTACCTGATGCAGTAAGTCCAGGGCACTTTTTGTTTTTGATGCAATTGGTTTGACCATGATCTTGGCCAGCTGTGTGCCATCTCTGTCCCATTCCTCCACTCTGCTTCCAGTGTCACAACCTAACAACAGCCCGTACATCACCTGTCGGATAGGACGTGAAGTAATATTGGCACTTGGCCGGTCGGCGTGGTCCACCTGGCAAGGCTGCACCTGTCTTCTGAGCAGCAGCACATCCAGAATGTCAGAGGTCAACCGGCCTTGTGTCAAAGGAAGGCGAGCCCAGTCAGGGACTATGCCCACAGCCTCTGGTTCCAGAGCTTGAGCTTGACGTGGCAGGACAGTGATTGCTGAGAGCTCGCTGTAGACTTGGTAACCAGCCCAGTGGATGACTCTTTCACAGTTCAACGCACCATCTGTCCATGTCTTTTGTTTGACTTGTGCTCTCTTGGCCCCTCTTGTCTGGCTTAAGTTAACAGGTCAACAGGTTAGTACTGATATGGTAGCTTCAGGGTACAACATTACACCTTTTATTATGGCTTTCTCCGTTTCTGTGCCTTAAAAACGTAAATACTTTTTCCTTAACTTTACATCACTGGACAAAAAAAGAAAATCCTTCAATCAATTGTTACCAAAATGGTCAATGGGTAGCTGTGCGACACTTGAAGGGGAAAATAATCAGTCGGCCTCAATAAAATGGACATTTTGGCTTCAAAATATTCAGTTCCTTACAGATAATTGATACGCTTTGTTTGTCAACAATAATGCTAATTTTATTTATCCCACCCATATCGGGCAATACGGGTGGGATGGCTGACATGGAAGGATTTGAACTGAACTAGAATGCTAATGAGAGTGAGACTGCCAGACACAGTTTAATGCTGCACTTTTTACTGTAGCTAGTATTTAGTAGGGTCTACCAGCCACTGTGGTCAGATAGATGACAAGCTACTGCTCTGTTCAAAAAGTCATGTTTTCTTGTTGTTGAGTTGTTGGAAGTAACTTGCCACTTCGTCTGGTGGAAGTTATTTTCACCTCTTTGAGTGTAGTTTCTCTGTCCGTTTTCTGTCTTGAGTCAGCTACTGCTATGTTCTCATGCTACTAGGTGACATGGACATTAGTCAAACGATGAACTCACTCTTTATAATATTTTATTTATAATTTGTGTGTGCAGCACAGGGGAAATGAATATTTTGTCACTGGATGAAAATGTATTCAACACATGCCTTTAACAGCTGCTTTACCGGTTAAATAGATAACTAAACATATTTTTTCAGGGCATCAAGACTTGTTCTTTTCAGTAAATAAGGCATGTATTGGAAATGATTGCTCCCTAAGCTAAGAAAAGTACAAACCGCTTGAGTTTGGTTGTACAATCCATAATATTGATTATGATATAATAGTAGTCAAAATATTGCAGTCTGGCCAAGTAACACTCTCATTCAAGTCACACAAGCTGCTCATATTGCCATATTGTCAAAACTGTCAATGTAACATAGTAGGCCTATCTTGATATAAGTAAAAGTATCAATACTTTTGATACATCATCTAAAAGCTCACGATGCATCACGTGATAATCCAAAATGTGATGTGAACTTGTTATTTTTGGTGCATGACATCCTTGTATGATGTTTAAAATGGGCTTTAAATGATTTATTCTGAATTAGGATCTAGTTCTCTAGATAGATGACCCTTTTCACTTTCATCATAGGCCTTGGCAACTCGAGGTCTTCCATTGAATTGTGTTTCTCACTTTTGTAATGTTTTCTTATGACTATTATTATTATTATCTCACCATATTTAAATGTTCTTGCTTTTTAAAAACTTTTATCTCTATTTAGAGCAAAGGCACTTCATTTGTAAACAAGAGGCTCTTTTTTCTTTTTTCTCTACTTTTTTCTTTTTAACTATTAAACAGAAATATACACAGAAATATTGTAAGTTGTACAACAATAACCAAACATCCAAACATTTCTACATGTGTGCCTAATTGCTAATCCTTTTTTACACAGCTCTTGCCTTCAAAGACAGTGAATCTTGGGTGTCTTGGTGATACAAGTGTGGATCAATTTGGATAGAGTATACCCAATGTAAATAAATAAATAAAATTAGCATAATTATCATAAATCAAGTTGCAGGCCATTTGGAACACTGGCCTTTTCACACCAGCCCACACTTTCGGGTGAGTTCTTGGTTCTTGGACCTTTGGACCCTGTCTTTGGCCTTGTAGCGTGTTTTTACTGATACAGAATCCCGGTCTGGGTATTCCTCTTGGATCACTGTGTTGCTTTCTTTTTCCAGATCTTCCAGGAGCTGCAGGGCATTGAAGCAAACAGTGAGGTCATCTACTGGCTGGTGTCGCTGTGTAGCTGCCCCTTTCTTCCTGGTCTTATCCTGAGACTGGAGCACAGTAGTAAGCAAGTCCTTGTAGAGTTGCCTTCTGGTCTCCTCCTGCAAAAGCAGCTCCGGGTCCACCCCCTCTCTCAGCCTATGCACCAGGTAGTGGACCAGTGTTCCCTTGTACAACCTAGTCAGACCAGGAATGAAATTCAAAGTATTAGAAAAACAAGAAAAAATAGATTAGGTATATCAGCATGTTTGTTTGAATATCTCTCTACGTTTTTTTAGGGGTGGTAGCCCTCCTATTCCCAGCTTCCCGGGTTTGCGTTAACACAAACATTACAAATATTTTGATTGAAATATTATTGCAATGTTCAATATTATATATTTGTCCATAGTCCATACCTGTATATCATGCAGATATCCTAACTGGTTATTATAGGTTGCTTGTAACTTGAAGGTTGTTGCTCTTATTCTACAAACTACACCATTAAGGAAAGGAATGAAACTGCATGAGGTTAATCTAGGAGCTTCTTAAACTTTATTGACAAGGCCCATACAGAGGCCCATACAGT
Organism: Benthosema pterotum; assembly: GCA_039105355.1. Classification (NCBI taxonomy): domain Eukaryota; kingdom Metazoa; phylum Chordata; class Actinopteri; order Myctophiformes; family Myctophidae; genus Benthosema; species Benthosema pterotum. Next base: position 28,534,561 of record CM076967.1, read on the forward strand.
TAACAGCAATATCCTCATCAGTGTTCATTTAACTGTACAGCGTAAGCAATGCCTTGATGTCTTACCCTGCAATTTGAGGCTCTTGCAGAGGAAAACATAGCAGCTGGTTGAGGTTAATGCTGTCTTTCAAGCAGACCTGCCACTCGTTGTAGGCATGAGTTACATCAAACTCCTGTTTCGGCTGTTCATGTACAGGTATGTCCATTTTCATCTTCCCCATTGTATCTACAACGCACACACAACCATTTAGCTGTATTATAATACAACAGTAAAGCAATTCATTATCACATATGTGATTAACAAGAATGCAAGCTATCTTATACAAGTAATGACATGTTTGTGCACGTAGTATAATTATGCGTGTACAGTAGGCCTACAACTGTAGTTATCTTGTATTTGACTTGAACAGTCCTACCTTGTTGCCCAGCCACTATCCCAAGCAGCAGAGCCTGGATGAGCTTCTCATCTGGGGGAGGACTACTGTGCTGCAACCAGTAGCAAGTGACAGCGACTGGTAGGCACAGGTTGGATGGCACTCCACTCAAAGTGTTGTGGGTCACCCCAAGTGCCTCCAAAAATACCTGTTGATGAACGGACTGCCCAGCCTGTTAACACAGGAATAAAAACAAGGTTAATAATAGGAAGTATTTTTATGTTTGACATCATTTTTTGCTAATTTAATTTCATTTTCTCCTTTATGTTATTTTTAGGCTTAGTTTTAGTGTTAGTTTTAGTGTGTATTCAAATTAGATTAAACGATGTCAGAAGAAGAGCAAAAATGGCAAATCTACAGTACATTACAGGAACTGCTATTCTTGGTATTTAAATTATGTATTAGCTCTAACCACTCAGTGGTTAAATGGCTAGAGTAGGGCAGGATACTTACAAAATTTGTAAGTAATGTATTTAACAGTGATTATACTGGTACACAGATAAAGTGCAGATTTTGTTGTATGTGCACATAATATGCATTGTAAATGTAAACAAATAATCAATAAAGCACATACTATTGGAATTTAACATGATATCTTACCTGATGCAGTAAGTCCAGGGCACTTTTTGTTTTTGATGCAATTGGTTTGACCATGATCTTGGCCAGCTGTGTGCCATCTCTGTCCCATTCCTCCACTCTGCTTCCAGTGTCACAACCTAACAACAGCCCGTACATCACCTGTCGGATAGGACGTGAAGTAATATTGGCACTTGGCCGGTCGGCGTGGTCCACCTGGCAAGGCTGCACCTGTCTTCTGAGCAGCAGCACATCCAGAATGTCAGAGGTCAACCGGCCTTGTGTCAAAGGAAGGCGAGCCCAGTCAGGGACTATGCCCACAGCCTCTGGTTCCAGATTCGGCACTGTACCGTTGTTGAAGAAACCGAGAAGGCAGGCTGGAGGGAACTGGTACTCCTTCATTCCCAGAATCAAGGCCTCCCGGACCTCAGCCTCTTTTTGTCTACTTAAGTCACCCATTAGCCTCAACACGGCCTCCAAAGCATCATCAGGACTCTGAAAGTTTTTCAGCCATTGCACTATCCCGTCAAGGCGGCTCATAGACTCCTTTCCTGGTGTGCTGTATTCTGTCCAGCGCAATGAGATTCCCATTTCACGCAGCTTGACATAGTCATTGCCATTCAGTGCAGCCATGAGAGGCAGGAGTTGGAGTTTAATACCAAAATTGGCGTCGAAGCAGGATGCTCTATAGTATTTGCATGGAATATAGCTCTTTCTCGCCTTGCTCTGTGACACCTCGTTCCACTTGAAGTGTGAGATTGGCAGAAACCCTCCGGGGAGGTCAAAGACATAGAAGTCGCTGTCATTGCTCAATACTGGGCACCTCCACTCTCTGGCCAAGGAGGCGATTTGGAGGTCAGCCTCTCCAAAGCACTGTGCGAATGGCACCTTCAGGTTGGTCAGTGTCTGTTTGACCACCATATTAACCAGGATTGGCAGAATCTTCTCGTTTCCACCCATGGCTGCATTCTGGGCTTTCCTAATCCTTTCTTCAGCTCGTTTCCTCAGGGTGTCATATTTCTTATTGGAGCAGTCTGCCCCTCCATCCAGTATGACATAAGGTTGAATCCCACAGTCTCTCAGAGCCTTGACAAACTTTGTAATAACACCCTCAAATGCATCATACTCTCCACCGTGGTTTTGTTCCAAGCCAAGTTCCAAGTTATGATAGAGCAAATGATACAAGTTACAGCCATCAATAACAAGCTTGCTGTTACAGAAATCTCTATTTCTATATATCTTACTGTTGTTCTCAATAAAGGTAAATAAGCCCTGGACACCCATTGTGAGTACAGATTCTGTGCATGTGATACATGGGAACAAGAGTCACAGTATTTATAGCAAGTGTGAGTTTTCTTTTCCTTAAGTTTCATTTTCCTCTTCCCTACTGGTGTCATGAATATGTAATTAGGCTGCAATGCAAAGTGCAATGCAAATAAAATGTCTTCATGAGTTCTTCCTGAAATGTAGGCCTACTGTAAATTTCCAAACTGTTAATATGATTTTGAATCAGTTTAATTGAAAATATTTAATATTGACTAGCATTTATTGACTAGGATTTATTGATATTGATAAGAATAAGATTAGTTGTTAATAGCAGGACCCACACCTTTTTTTGGTTTGAGGGCTACATTCCAGCTTAACAAGATCTAGCAGTCAAAACAAATATTATGCTGAGAATAATTTAAATGTACCTGAGGATTTTTAAAATCGATGGTGTTACTGTAAGAAGAAAGCAGTGCCCGAGGGGATTTCTTGTATTATATAACTTTAGGGGAATGTAGGTTTAACTCAAGAAATGCACATCCTGTGTAATATACAGTGTCTCATTCTACTTTAGCACCTCTGCTGTAGACGCTGGAGGTGGTGGCCAATACTGTCATGTAACTAAAGCTTAAAGGTAGGGTAAGTGATTTGAAATTCATCGTGCAGTACCAGCCTGGTGCACTAGGGGCGCCCGTGAGTAGCTATACACTATGTGAACCTGCTGCTCGATCCTGATTGGAGGAGAATTCACCCTCCACCTGGGGAACTTTTATTAGCTCCTCTGCTAACGTGGGGGAGGGGGGAACTCCATATATGGTAGCACACCTTTTAATAGAGCATTTTAACAGATTTTTTGGGGGTGATAACTGACAAAAGTGAAATCACTTCCCCTACCTTTAAAATAAGACTTTCAGTAGGCTAATATTATTATTTTTGTCTAGTAAATACCAACCTTATGATCAATATAATTAGGTTTATCTTTTCCCAGAATAATATAGCTTAAAGGAAAAGCTTGCTGCCGCTGAAAGGTTAGGCCTAATTCATCATGTCGACTGCAAGGATATTTATATTAGGCGTGTGTGCGTGCGTGCGTGCGTGTTGAAACGCCGTTTCAACACACCGTTCTTATTACAAGAATATTCTTCACCAATGTGTTTCTAACATGTATCCTACTAAAATGTTAAAATAACAACCATTAGTTTTTCCTCAGAAAACAAGTCCTTGGGTTAGAAAAAACATGTGGAACACAGAATTGGCAAAAAACTAAATTGTTTTCGCCACCAAAATGTGTAACAACATAGGAACAGACAAACAGACATACATGACTCCTTTAATTTGAAACTGGCCTCTGTAAAATATGACTCCCAACCCCCTCTTCCACTCGTTGTATATTTTTCTTTTCGCCTTTATCCTCGATTGGCTGCTCGATTGGCTGCTTCTGGCTTACAAAAGTTAATACAGTATTTGTATTTTGTACGGCTTGATGAAATTAGGCTATACCTTCTATTCATAGATAACTTTCTACTAGTATGACAAGTAGGCTAGAAGGTCATATCATATTAGATTACCGTAATTTCCGGACTATAAGCCGCTACTTTTTTCACATGCTTTTGACCCTGCGGCTTATACAACGGTGCGGCCAATCTATGGATTTTTACAGGTAACCGGAGTTTTCAACAGGTGGTCCCATAGGGTTCCAGGTGGTCCCCACACTAAATGATGCAAAGTTGGTTAACCAGATAACAGTAACTCTTAGAGAGCGTAAAAATGAAACCAAATGGACCCTTGCGGGTCCATTTGGTTTCATGTTTACACTCAAGAGTTATGATATTCACCATCTAAATTAGCTCCACTTAATTAATAAGTCATGTTCATTTTGATCTCATTTTGATCTTTTGTGAAAATCCATCCTGGAATTGTGAACATAACCAAAAGAGGTCTTTAGTTTTGGCATCTGTGGGGTGAAGATGTTGAATAAATAGTGGGCCCTGGGATCAAAAAGGTTAAAAAACACTGCTCTAACATGAAGCTTGTTATCTGGTGCGGCTTATAGTCCAGTGCAGCTTATACAAGGAAAAATCAGTATTTCCCCCCAAATTTAGCTGGTGCGGCTTATAGTCCGGAAATTACGGTATTCACGTGTATGTATAAAAACAGATAACATAATATAACAACGTCTCTTTCTTCTTCTGGACTGTTTTCTTTCTCATCAGGACATTGAAATAAAAAAAAATTACACCCATCTCCACAGCCAAAGTGAATGAATGTAGAATCATCAATTTGCATCAATGTGCATCAATTTGAATACCGGTAGTCTAATTTATGATTCAAAAGGAAACAGGAATCCTCCCTCATATGTATGCCAGTGTGCCAATGATCACCCTTTACTGTGCCAATGTTGGCACCCCTGCCTAAGGTTGCCTACCGCTGCTGTAGAATATTGGTACATGGGCAAGGTGGAATTGAGAATGGAGGTGGATTGCTTGAAATTGAAAAGAGAATGACATGTCAAACATCAAACTGTCAACTGTCATCATAGCCAACACAGTCAAACAGCCCGGTCAGCCATATTTTTACAATGAAATATGACATCAATGAGGTAGGGAAAATGAAACTTTAGGAATAGAACATGCCAAGAGCAGCGTGTCATAAACAACCCCGCCTCCATATGTGCCATATGCCTTATGTCCTTTCCTTAAGTTTCACTTTCCTACTCCTACTGATGTCATGCAAACTTGAAGTTTATCTTTTGGACCTTTAGACAAAGGCGCTTCATTTAGGACGAAGATACATTTGAGGTCAAGGAGGTCAAATAGTTGAGCCTGGAGGAGTTTATGAAGGCAACTGGGGGATACTAGTGTTCACTGACGGATCTAGAGATCCCATCAGTATATAGGATGGCATGGTTTAGCGTTTATATAGAGCAGATAGGGTTGGAGTTCAGTATCCGGTAGGTTTCCTGATAACAGCTCAGACTTGGGCAGTTCAAAAGACATGTTTGTGTTTGTGTATCCTGACTCTGCAACAGCACTAGAAGCTCTAAGAGGGGGCAAAGCCTGTCCAGATATAGCTTTGGAAATTCTAAGTGTTATGGGTAGCACTGTTGGGACATGTGCACTACTGTGCACTACTCCACAGTTAAAACAATCTAAAACACATAAAATACATAAAAGGCAGACATCTTGGGACAGACAAGACAAGCAATATGAACAGCAGCCAGAAAGTGCCTGGGCCTTTGTAAAAAGCTAGATGAATAACTAAATATAAGTAGCAGCAGTGTATAAATATGATAAATAACGATAGCAGCAGAATATAAACAAGTCTATCATGATAGAGGTAATGGAGGCCACAGCTCTGTGATAGAAGCTATTTTTTAATCTAGTTTTCATTGTCCTGTATACCTTCTGCCAGATGGTAACAGTTCAAACATGGTGTGTCCGGGGTGTGTGGTGTCCTTGAGGATACTGATGGCTTCCTTATTGAGTCTGTTTGTGTAAATAGTGTCCAGTCCAGGGAGCTCCAGCCTGACAATACGCTGAGCCGCCTTCACCACCCGATTGTGGTGTTCTGCAGCTGTGCAGCTGGCATACCACACAGTGGTGTTGTAGGTCAGGATGGACTCAATAGTGCTCCTATAGAAGTTAAAAAGTAGTTTTTGAGGTAATTTAGCCCTCTTCAGTTTCCTCAGGAAAAAGAGTCTCTGCTGAGCTTTTTTAACCAACTGATAAGTGTTATGTGTCCATGTCAACCGGTTTGACAACGTGACTCCCAGGAACTTCAGTTTATCCACCTCCTCCACAACGTCATCATGTACAGTATATGGAGTGGGGCGTGTGGTTCCACCTTAGTCCTCCGGAAGAAGATGATCATCTCCTTGGTTTTGGCGGTGTTAAGAACCAAGTTGTTATGGCCACACCACTGGGTGAGATGATCCACCTCGTGCTTGTAGGCTGTCTCATCCTTCAGAGATCAGGCCCACTATACGGTCGTGTCATCTGCAAATTTGATGATGGCATTTCAGGGGTGGATGGGGTGCAGTCATGCGTGAACAGTGTGAAGAGCATTCGACTGAGCACGCAGCCCTGTGGAGTCCATGACCCATGCACACAAAGAGGAGCTGATACCCAGTGACCATGCAGTTTGTGAGGGATAACTGGATTAAATGCAGAGCTAAAGTCCACAAATAACATCCTCACATAGGTGTTAGGTGTCTCCAAGTGTGTCAGTGTGGAATGGAGGGCTGTGATGATAACGTCTTCTGTGGGCCTTTTAGTATGCAAACTGGTATTTGTCGAGGTCAGGTGGGATGACAGATTTCAGGTGTGAGAGCTCCAGCCAGTTTTTTGGGGGGATCAGGACGATCGTAGATGTTTTGAGCGATGATGAGACAATAGCTTGTTGTTGTGACAGGTTGAATATGTTGGTAAACACACCTTTAAAACCCGCCCAGTCACACCACCTGGGCCAGCAGCCTTGGCCACGTTGACTCCCCTCAGAGCGGTCCTCACCTGATGTTCTTCCAGGACCAGCACTGGGTCCCCATCCACTGGGGTGAAGAGAGGAACGGCCTCTTCCCTCTGGGTGTTAAAGCGGGCGAAAAACTGGTTTAGGGCATCAGGCAGTGTGGCGTCATCCTCAAGCAACAGGTTGGTGGTTTTATAATCTGTCAGTGCCTTGACGCCATTCCACATGCTGCAGGAGTTGTTGGTATTGAAGTTGTCTTCTATACATTGTTTATACTCCCGCTTTGCCTCCCTGATGCCTCTGTGTAGGTTCCCCCGTGCACCAGTGTAGGCCTGCTGATCTCCTGACCTAAACGCTGCATCCCGCTCTCGCAGTAGTCTTCTCACGTTTGATTGGTTTCTGATTAGGAAACACTTTTATTGTTTTGGATTTGGCCACTGGCCTACGCAGTATTAAATTAATAGTGATACTAAGTATTTAATTATATTATAGTAATATGTAATAGTAATATTAATATATATACACACTTGCTCAGACCGTAATACTGTATGTAATATGAATATATTACTTTGAAATGGAGGTAATGATTATTGATTAATAAGTAATATATTAGAAAAACAGTAATATTCCCAACACTGGAATTGAGTGAGGTGACATTCTGTTGGGTCCCAGGGCATGCAGAAGTGGAAGGAAATAGAGAAGGTGGAGCACCTTGAAAATGGAAGCCCTGCAGGCCAAGGTATATGATGTAAGCAGGTAGTGACACCGACATCATTTTTGTTATCATAAAATTCCAGGTGGCATATTCCTCGCACCATGGAAATTCAACTACTGGAGGAAGTTTGGTGGAATGCATGCATTGGAGTCACAAGCTCAGTGAACCAGCTCATGAACAAACAACATTTCTTAATAACTGAGACCTTTTTGTAAAGTAATCTCATCTGGAAAATAACAATAACATAAAATAAGACATATAACACATTATTGTCTGATGAGTTGACTGATCGTTTCCTGTCTGGTAGCCAAATCTCGCGAGACCTCCAAGACAGAAAATATGCCTGCTGCTGTTTATATCCTGCATAAAATCATGTACTGTAGTAACTGTACATTCTGCAAATCAAATAGCAAGTGATTAGGGAAAGAAACTGTGATATGCATTATTTTATAGTCCTGAACAGATTATATAACACAGGTCTCAGTGGTTCATAAATAATGTTTGTTCATGATCTGTTCCAGCTTGCTCCATTCACACATGCTTAGGGGTATTCATGTAACTAGCTTCTGGCATGAGATTCTCACTCCCATGTAAAATGGTAGGTGTCAGTAATGATTTTTGTCATATATCAGAACCAATGTCATGAACGGGTATATGACACAGGTCTTAGTGGTTCATAAATAATGTTTGTTCATGACCGGTTCCAGTCATGTGCCCTTGGGCCTAAGCAGGGATATAGATGTTCAACTGCCCCCGGGGATGGTGGAACTAAGTAAAGAAGGATTGATAAAGGAATGGCAAGCAGGATGGGAAAAGGATGACAATGGGAGGCATAATTTCCAGGTGCAATCTATAGCAGGGGTAGGCAACCTTAGGCATGGGTGCCAACATTGGCACAGTAAAGGGTGATCACTGGCACACTGGTATACTGTTTCCTTTTGGATCATAAATTAGACTATTCAAATTGATGCAAATCCTGCACACAGTTCTACATTCATTCACATTGAACTTTGGCTGGGGAGATGAGTGTAGTTTTCCTAAAGATGATTTCAATGTCCTGATAAGAAAGAAAACAGTCCAGAAGAAGAAAGAGATGTGTTATGTTATATGTTGTTTTTATGCATATGCGTTCTCAGAATTCAAACTAATGTTGACATGCACACTGACTATCAGGAAAATGAAAATATGGCACTTCATGTCCAAAAGGTTGCCGATCCCTGATCTAGAGAGTGCTTCTCTAAACTATGTAGACCATGTAGAGGTTTTAAATAGAGGAACATCACACATTCTTGTCAGTGTGGGTAGCCAGAAACTGTGAGGCTGTCACAGAAAGACAAATCTCTATTCCTAATGATGGCTATTAAAACATCCGACCAGTGGAGGGCAGTAATGGCACTCGCGGCGTCTACACTGCCGGGAAACGCAAAAGAAGAAGAAGAGGGCACTTGTTTTGCAGCAGTTGGTATTGTCGCACGTTACACTAGAAACTCTCAGGAGCAACAGCAAAACATGTGGGCAGTTTTAACTCAAGTAAGAAATCATTAAATATAAATTGGTCCTGCTAGCTACAGTTGAACGTATACAATACATCCAACTAGCTGGCTGAACCAGCCTGTGGTTATAGTTAAATTACATAATCTCGTGTCGGCACTAATGCTTTAGTGCTTGCTTAGCTCAGGAGTCAACGCGTTCTACAGAGTAGCATTAGATGTCAGTAGTGATTTCTGTACTGTCATTATCGCTAGCCGCTTTCACGACCCCCCCCCCCCCCCCCCCCATTCGTGGACCACTGTGGGGGGTCGTGAAAGCCACGTAACAGCCATAGCCATTGCAACAGCAAGTGATTAGGATCAGGGGAAAAATAGTGGTTAGATCAGAGGATTTCAGTTTTCTATCAGTGGTCATTGACAGGGTTCCAGGTGATTTCTTTTTATTATCTATACTACAATAACCAGAATAGTAACCAGAATAACTGGACAAGGAAGAATGTGGATGAGGCAGCAGCACATCACATTGCACTTAACACACGCCAGGTATTCCTGAACCAGATGCTCAGTATGGCAGTTTGTCACGTTCAGTAGATCATTTGTGGCCAGTTATAATGTCCTGGGGTTTATTAGGACTGTAGTTGATGATACAAAAATAATTTGCTTTAAAAATGTGTAAACAAATATGTATTTAGGACCATGTTCGAATGCCCCATCCTATAGTTAAAATCCCTAAAACTAAAGAAAGCAAAGAATGTAAAACTCATCTTTTACTTTCTCTAATAACAACCTAAAAGATGGACCTTGGTTGGGGAAAAAAGCAAAGTTGTCCTTTAAACTCAAGAGTTAAATTATTGTACATCTGTATTAGGCCTACTTACTTATTTATACCTGTGGTATTGTGGACTAAAATAGAAAGTCTTTGGGAGGCTAAATACCATGAAATGGTGGTCTGTGGCTCAACTCAGCTGCAGAATAAATATCAGGCCCTGCTGGTATCAAAATGGATGAAAACCACAGTTCGACTAGATAACATAGTCTGGTGATAATTACAAAATACCATTGTCAAGGAATGACTTGATTTGTTAAAATTGAATTTGCTGGTACTTATTAATAATGACCTGGCTTTGCCAGATGGAGCGGCATTGATTCACAAGTTAACATTGTGAAACAAATGTGTTTGCAAAACAAATGCCTTCCATCTGGTGCAGTCAGACTACATGAATAATTGTGTGATCTGCTATAACCATTATGTTTGCGTTACAGCTGTTAAATGGAAAACTACAGTAAGGCTAAGACGGTCGAACATCCCTGTCCCTCCCCATTCCCCAATCTCCCCTCCACCACCCCAGAAGTACGGGTCAGAGATGGCAGCAAGATCCGCAACCTAATGCGCTATGCCCTGAGCCGCATGGAGCCCAAACCAAGGGTGGCTGAGGATGAGGAGAAGGGACAGGTTAGAACTGACGAAGGTGATGTATTAGCCATGGAGACTGGAGAAGTGACAGGCCGCTTGCTGACCACTGAGAAGTCCCTCAGTCGGAAGATACTGTTCACGGCGACTGGTAAAGGCGTTTCCAAAGCCATCACGTGTGTGGAGATGATGAAGAGACGCGTGAAGGGGCTACACCAGCACACCAAGCTGCTGTACAGCACAGTGGACGAAGTGTGGGAGCCCTTGGAGCCCACAGCAGGACTGGACAGTCTGACGGTCAGCAGGAACGTGCCGGCCATCTGGATCCTCCTCTCCAGGGACCCTATAGATTCCAGTCTGCCAGGGTACCAGGCTCCAGGGAACTTTGATGCCCTCTGGGCTCATTCTGCCAAAGAAGAGGCCGGGACTTTCGGGGGTCAGAGACATGGACAAAACAAAAGGAAGAGAGGAGGAGGAGGCGGTGGTGGAAGCAATAGCAGCACCAGAGGAAAGGGAGGATCTGGGCGTCATACTGGTCGGCCAAAAGAGCCATTTAAAGGACAGAGTTAATTCAGTCTCTACAGTTTAGAAAAATATATTTAAGTTGAAGAATTGACACCCAGGACACTCAGATATTATTTGCTCAGCCTGAGCCAACTAGGCCATCTTATTTACCACTGCTTGCGGCATGTGATCACTGTAATACGGAATATTGGGGGAAAAAAGCACCATTCTGATATTTGTTCCAAAATTGCATTGTTAGATGCTTTTTTCTTTTCCTAGCCATGCAGACAAAGTTATTTTATTTTTAATGTGTTTTCTTATTTTCATGTGTAAAAACGACAACTACATTCGTTTTCACTTTTAATTTGCTTTTTCTCTGGAATTCACATCAATTTGTTTCAGAAAATGTGCTGAAGGCATATGCCTCAAAGTCTACAGTAATTTTAGTGATTTGTTTGAGAAATAAAATGCAACGATGATTGCTTTATTTTTTGTACAGTCATAAATATATACTGTATGTCCTCAAATATCCTCCTCCTGGTTCATGCCTGGTCAGTGATTCCATACTGAAAAGGCATCCGGGGGGCTCTAATTCTAGCACCAGTGGGCCTTTGCACATCAAGGCTTTGTTTAGTGCTGCACAATTTATTGAAAAACATCTAGAATCAGGCACCCACTTTCCTAAATTTGAGCAAGAATGTTGCAGTACTAGTTGGCTGTACAATTTTACTCATTGCTCAAAATCGCTTGGGATTGGCAGTGCACTTCTGCCATGGCCTAAAACTATACTTTATCATCCAATACCCTGAGTCTACCTTTGTTGGAAAAATAGTGATGGCAGCAGCATTCAAACCCATTAGGTGTGGATTGGGGGTAACAATGCATTCTACCAAGTTAGCTGCAAGAAACTGGATTTATGGTGATAAGACCGATTTATCTCTATAATGAGGCTGTCTTTTTGCGGTATTCCCGGGAGCAACTCGTGCTCCCTGAATTAGTCTGGAAAAAGTATGGAAATTTGAAATTCAAAATGTTTAGGAACCCTGTATAATACAATAATGGATCTACTGCATGATATCAAAGAAATAGGTCCCACGTGTATGGAATTGAATCCTAATTTCTCTAAATTACTATATAATTGCAATGGTTGAGTTTAGAGTCTAAGCCAAAGATCCTAGTGGCAGATGTCAGCGATCTGTGGTGTTCTTGATCCTTTTATCCCCACCTTTTATCCCCACCGCATGGCCTCTTTAATAGCTTGCCGTCAACACAGTTGGCTGGTTATTCTGTAACAAAGGATTAGGGATTCTTTGCAGGGACCGTGTGTTGGATGTACAGGCAAAGTAAATTGAAAGGACAGACGGAAATTGGTCCTGAAGCAGAGTAGATAATGGCTAGTTGGACAGAGGTGGGAGGATTCCTGATATTGGTATCGTTCATGGTATTTCCCTGCTGCTGTGAGATCTATCACCCACTCCCGGTCTTGTGGCTCATGCCAGTCACAGCGCCAGGGCAGAAGAACCTAACTGCAGCAGTGGCACCAGCCATCAAGATGGCCCTGCAAGACCTGAGGAGACAACCTCCTCCACTGGGACGCTATGAGATCCACTTTCAGCTACTAGATTCACAGGTTTGTTTTTCCGTAGTGGTAACAGTGGAAAGTAGCTGTGTTTTTGTGCGTGTAAATAGCCTACTTGTCTGCATTTCTGTGGATTAGACATTGTACACTGTAGATATGTCATTTGCAGATATTGAATTATGTTGAGCATACCTTAGTTTAAACGGTGTGCTTTCAGTTTCCCTGCGTTTATGTATGTTTGCCTTATTTCTGGTTTTCTATTTTTAGTGTGATAGTGCCAAAGGACTAAAAGCCTTGTTTGATGCAGTGTGGACAGGGCCAAAATGCCTCCTGATCTTTGGAGGTGTGTGTTCTTCAGTGATGACGCTCATGGCTCGCCCCCTTCAAGCACTCAACCTCTTGCAGGTATATGGAACTATTATTGAAAGAATAAAATTCTTGTCCAGAAAAAGAACAAAGGGTCCAAATCGAATCCCAGCTCCTGTGATGAATTTTGCACCCCCTCAGTACACATTAAAAACAGTTAACTTAATGATTTGCTTGCATATAGTACCTTTTACCTAAAGTAAAAGGTGTAGTGTATTAGTGTATTTCTTACACTAAGTTCAATTCAATGCAGTTTAATGTTTATACACTGTATAATTGTATGCAGCACCATGCATTTTGTAGTTAATACTAGTCTGTTTTAATTTCACACTAACATACTGTGTATTGAGTTTGACTCTGAGCCAATATTTTGCTTCCAACTACTAATATTCCAGGTGTCTTTTGCTGCCACGTCCCCAGCCCTGTCTGACAGAGGGAAGTATCCTAATTTCTTCAGTACCATTCCATCAGAAAGAACAGTGAATCAAGCTGTAGTGAAGCTCCTTCAGAGATACAGATGGAGCAAAGTTGGAATTCTCACCCAGAAAGGGCAGCAGTTCTCAGAGGTGGTCTCACATACAATTTCAAATGATTTGCTTGTTTTTGTGCCTTTATATTTCTTGTATACAAACAATCTTGGGACAAGAGCATATCTGTTAATTATTTATTTTTTTCTCTATTTTATATGCAGATGAAGACTGACCTTATTAAACAGTTAATCAAGGCTGATATTCAGATTGTTGCAGCAGAAGGTTACTCTAACAACACATGCATGAGCCTCAAGAAACTAAAGGTAGCTGCACTGCAGTTCCAAAGGAACTCACTAAGTCCATTATGAAAATATTTTATAACGTTATTTTGCCTGTTGGGGTTATTAGTTCTGGATTTAATGTATTTCTTTATTCAATGATGATTACACTTTAACAGGACAGTGACACGCGGATAATCATTGGACAGTTTGCAGAACCTTCTGCCTCAAATGTCTTCTGCTGTGTGAGTAGTGAAAATCATTTGTGTTTTTAATTGGGTAAGGATAATAATAGGATGTATATACCTAACTCTGTTTCTTTATTTTATGTACCGGTAATCATGTAAAACCATAAGTGAAGTTGAAATGAATATGACATTAAATTATCACTATTATTTTTTAATCTTGGCCAGGCCACAATAAAATAAAATACCATCCATGTAGACCCAATATAGCCTTTTTCAGGAAGCATGTGAGTGGCAAAACTTTACAGATTGGTATCTTCCATCTTTAAAGTCTTTTGTGATATCTGTTCTGTTAACAGGCGTACAGACTGAACCTGTTTGGAGGTAGCTACCAGTGGATTCTAACCAGTGGCTCTGAGCATGCAGGCTGGAGACTGGCCATGCAGGGTTCAGGATGTACATCACACAGTCTGCTGACTGCCAGGGATGCTTCCATCACCCTGGATGTCACATACCTCAGTGACAGAAACATAAGAGGCATCTCTGGAAGGGTGAGAAGAGCCTTAGTTTCCGCTTTCATTTTTAAACCTTCTAGTCCAGATTTAGTAATGTGGACATGACTTTGAACTTGGGCCACTTTTTGTCTGCTGCAAATCTAGCCGATATAGAAGCTCACAAAGTGTTGTGAGCTCACAGGAGTATTGTGTTTGTGTTTTATATAATTTTCTTCTTCTTCTTAGACCCCCAAGGAATATAAAGAAGCGTATTTGACAGAAGTGAGGCAGGAAGGGGTCAAAGCCAGCTACCTCCATGGCTTTGCCTACGATGGAGTGTGGGTCATAGCCAAAGCTCTAAGCCATGTCATGGAGGCAGTGAGACACAGGGAGAAATACAGTGTTCATCCCAACGTCACCGTCACAGAGAAGGAGATGGGACGAATGCTGCTGGATTCTATGAAGCAGCTGCAGTTTGAAGGAGTAACAGTAAGCCTCATTTGTACTTTGTCATTGACAAATAATTCTGTTGTTTTCAGTGACTGACAAATTATGAGTTACTATAGACTTAAACAATACACATACTTGAGCACACTGACAAAAATGCTGTTATCTTTTTAGGGTCGAATCTTATTCAGAAATGGGGAGCGTATGGCATTGATTGAATTGAGACAGTTTCAGGGTATGTTCTGATACCGATAAAACTTACTTTGTCATTCCCATTAGTATAAAATCATAATGTATATTGTACTGTATGGTTTTATACTAACTGCTAATTTTATTTTCATACCTCCAATGAGGTGTTTCCACAGATACAAGACGGGTGGTAGTGGGACAGTATAATACCCATACAAAACAACTTCAAATGATTCAACACAAAATACAGTTTAAAGGTATCAGATCTCCCATGGTATGAAATCTTGGTGTGTGTGTGTGTGTGTGTGTGTGTGTGTGTGTGTGTGTGTGTGTGTGTGTGTGTGTGTGTGTGTGTGTGTGTGTGTGTGTGTGTGTGTGTGTGTGTGTGTGTGTGTGTGTGTGTGTGTGTGTGTGTGTGTGTGTGTGTGTGTGTGTGTGTGTGTGTGTGTGGTGTGTGTGTGTGTTGGGGGGGGGGGGACATATGGAACATTATGCTAATGTCCACAATGTACACATTTTAATGGCTTGATTCAATCTTTTTGATATTTGATATATTTTAACTCAACTTGAATTGAATTTCAATGTTATTTTTATGTTGTACTGTAGATGGCAGGCCAGCCAAAGACCAGACACTTGTACTGCGAAGTAGAAGGCACATCAGTCCTGCTCTGTACATAACCTTGTCATCAGTGACCGCTTTGGCCATCTTCATCATTCTCGTTGTCTTCTGCTTCATTGTGAAAAACAGCAAATCCTGGTACCTTACTTGTAAAAAATGTAAAAATGTAAATGGTGCATTTATATAGCGCCTTTATCCAAGGCGCTTTACATAGCTTCTGCATCACATTCACCCATTCACACACACATTCATCCACTGATGGCAGTGGAAACCATGCAAGTACTAGCGCATCAGGAGCAATTAGGGGTTCAGTGTCTTGCTCAAGGACACTCCGACAGTAACTCTGCTGGAGCCCGGGATCGAACTGGCGACCTTGCAGTTACCATCTGGTGACTCTACCCCTGAGCCATTGCCGCCCTTACTTGTCAAACATATATGTTTTTACTCCCAAATGCACTGAGATATTTTTCCAGGGCCACCTACTATATTTCTGTAAAATCTGTGGGTTTAAACCAGGCAGCATCATTGATTTGAGTTATACCCTGATACAATAAAGGCTTTATAACTTGTATCCATGCTCATCTGGCGTGTTAAAAGAGAATATTTAGAATATTTATTCCTCTTGTTTTTTGAGAATATATTACTGGCAATATAAGTCCTTTAATTTGGTAGTGATGAGCAATTTCTGTGTTAGAATGTAGTATGTGCCTGTTGGATATTGTTGGATGAGAAGACTATTGTGTTCTCTCCTCCTGCAGGCAGCAGATAGGGTCCAGTCCACCTCAGGACAGTGTCCTCCTCCTGGCCATGCTGTTGTCTTCCTGCTCTGTCTTCATCCATAGTCTAGATGGAGCCTTGAAGTCTGACTCTGTGGCTGACACTCTCTGCTCTGTCTGTCCTCTCCTGGTTCTTTTTGTTCGTTTGATAGTACTGTAGTGGCACAGATTATACTCTCAGGAGGAGATGTGCCCAATGGGTTAAAGCTCTTAAACAGGATGCAATGTTTTAACCATGTACAGTATGTCATATAGGTCATCTCTAAGAAAACAATGTTCTAGTCAACCAATGCCTTCTGTACCCTTTGCAGAAAATATGCACATTTCATTGACATTGTTAATACATTTGAACTAAACAGTTTTGTCATTGACTCCCCCACAGGTTCACCTGTGGCTTCTCTCACTAGGTCACACCGTGGGCTTTGGGACCTTGTGTTTCAAGATGTGGAGAATCCTATCAATTTACATTCACAATGGAATAGAGGGAAAGGTACGCTGTCAAATGGTTTGGTTCTTCTGAATTGTTTGATTTAAGCAATTATTATCAGATATCTAAACTAATAAACAGTTGAGTGTAAATAAAGATAGATACCCAGGCTTCTTACTACTAGTGAATTAACAGTATTGTAAGCTTTGTGCACTCTCTAGACTATATGATACACACCTAGTTTTGATGAACAAACATGCATTTGATTGTAATGCATACACAATGATAATACACAATGTTTGTATAGTGAAACAGTGTCAAACCAAACAACAATACCAAAATAATCTTAGATTTATTGAAGCTACGCAACAATTTGTGAGGCCTTATTTATTCATTCATTGTACTTGTGTCACCCTCTCAGAAGACCTGGATGCAGCAACCACACTGGGTGATGGCTGGGCTGTTGTTGCTGGATGTGTTTGTTTTAACTTCCTGGCAGATCATGGACCCTGTCAAAAGGGTGATGTCAGAGCACAGCTTGGAGGTAACAATTAACAGTAATTGTCACTGTCGCCAAAAACATTACTTTTATGTTATGGGGAAAATAACATGTGTTCCAATGAATCCAATGTACAGTAGGTTTCCTCTGAAATATTTCATTGGTTCAATATAAAATCTACGGAGGAGAGGTCCTGCCTCCCCCTTGTCAACTTGGCGAATGATTGAAATATTATTTTTCAGAAATATTCAATAACACACACACACACACACACACACACACACACACACACACACACACACACACACACACACACACACACACACACACACACACACACACACACACTTATTTTTATTATTATTATTATTATTTATTTATTTATTTTTTCAGACTGCTCCAAATGGAGAAGACATAATCAAGCCTTACTCAGAGCAATGTGGTAGCATCAAGACAGACCTGTTCATGGCTGTAATGTATATCTACAAAGGACCTCTTTTGGTGAGGAGTGGATTATTGTGAATTCTAACCCCTTAATATCCACAACCATCTCAACATAATACAAGCTAGTGCCTAGTGCATGTGGTCTTATATTTTCCCTCCAGGGTCTTGGATGTTTTCTTGCTTGGAAAATAAGTGACTCAGAGGTATTACACCCTCCTGACAATAACATGTACCTACCACTGAGCGTGGGTGCTGTGGTGATCAGCAGTATGCTTGGAGTGCTGGGATCTTCGCTGACCTTGCATCAGCCTAATATTCAGTTTTGTCTGACGACCATTGCTATTCTTTTCTGCAACACAACAATTCTGGCCTTGGTGTTCAGGCCAAAGGTTAGTGTGCTGTGTGGGGGAACATTGGGTCAGCAACATGCAGCTTAACTTGCCCAACACTGTAGATAACGATGAATCAATAATAGGCTAGACCTGTAGTTTACTCCACTTGTACTCCTTGCAACTTACATATTTGAGAACCATGGCTCATGGATAATTGTGACACTGCTACAACACTAAGGGTATTTAGAACGGATGCGAGTGGACTCACTTGCACTGTGAGTTTGTATATCTGCTATTTTCACCAAATGTTAGCTAATTATAACATGCCGATGGCACAGGTTCTTGAAATGAAGTTGCTAATGTATGCCCTTCCAGCATTTCATGTTTTTTTCTGGGGTTTCATTAGGTTGTGTACATCAGTGCAAAGGTTAGTGAGGTGGCACATACTTCAGACTCTTCAGAGCGTGGTCCTAACCAGGAGACCTGTGAGGATGTTGATGGGTCTCCGAAGGACAATGTCAACATAAGCAACAGGGAAGCAGAATGTTTCCACAGTGAGAACCATCAGCTGAGGCGAAGGATAGCACAGGTCATTTAAGTTTTGCATGCTAGCATGAGTGTGGGGGGCATTGTGTGTGTGTTTGTGTGTGTGGGAGGGGGTGGGGGGTGTTGGGGTGTTTGTAAGTAATCTGTGTTTGTTCCTTGTAGCTTGATGTGGAGTTGGAGACTATTAGTATGCAACTTCATGAAATTCCCGCGTCAAGTCCCTCTGGTGCAGAGGGACAATACCACACAAGCCCAGACATTAACAATGGTAAGGATAACCTGAGACAGTGTGATAAATCTGTGAGTATATGAACCCATAGTCATTCTTAGCTAATAGAGATGCGCAGTGACGTCACCGCCCCGGTTCCGGAAGTCTTTTCCTCATTCATTTTTCTCATAGACTTTTCGAAAATGGTTAATAAAAACACGATTGCGCCGCGGCCAAAGCCAACTCGGGTCGTGACAAATCATGACAACAAACACAATATCGTCATATAATATATAATTAGGAAGAAGTAGAAAACGGCATGATACAAGACTTTTTGTTTCGTTTTTCATCTTAGAAATTATTTTATTGTCCCAAAAGTTTGTGTGTGTCATCATGATTCGTCACGACTCGAGTTGGCTTTGTCCGCGGCTTAATCGTCTTGATATTATTTTCGAAAAGTCTATGAGAAAAATGAATGGGGAATCCGTTTCTGGAACATCTCACATTTTCTAATAGTTGTTACCCACAGTGTAACACATAAGTAACACAATAAACTACACGATTGACGTGATCTTATGTCTGTATATCTCATTCATAGTGGTAAATGTTGAATGATGATGGGAGACAGGACACAGCTATTAGCTACACTGCCAACTGATGTAGAGCATATTGTCCAGCTTCAAGTGTGACTACAAAACCTGATCTAAAAATATAATAATCTTCATAAATTAACTGCACAGATTCTTTGCCTTGTATCAATTGTTTTCTTCTATGATTAATTTTCAACATATATACCTCAGCCCTTACTGAAATACAGAGGTTTTAGATATAATTGGTCTCATCTTACAGTGATCATTACTGAAGAGTGAGGGCCGGTCGATACAGTATATGGGGATAATGTTAAAAGCATAAATTATTTGACACCAATAGAACTTTAGTTGACTAAACAAAATTTACTTTGTGTTTTCCCAAGCAGAAGATAACAGATCTCTAGTCAGCAGACCGTTAAAGCTGACCCACCAAGCCCAGATTTGTTCAGAGAGGTCTGCAAAGAAAGATGACATAAACTCACCTGAACAGTAAGACTATCATGTACACTAATACACTGTATTATAGGACCACTTCACCACTTTTCAACCTACTGTATCTTCATATAATTAATTGGTCTTCACTTATGACCATGATAAAATACCACTATTTATTTTCTACTCTGTCTGTGTCTCACTGTATGGCTGTGGGCATTTCCGAAACCTGTATTCATGTGCATCATTGTTTGGCAGATTTTTTAAAACAATATTTCATTGAAAAAATATATATTCTTATTACCGGGAGAACAACGGTTTCCATTTTCAAATTGCAACTTTTCATTAATAGAAAGCCTGCAGTTTCTAGCTTGGATTCCCCATCAATGGTGCGCATTGAAGGCTGGTTCCCATGCCCTCCTGTGAGATACAGACAGAGTAGAATGGTGTTATTTTATCATGTACATTAGTGCGGGCCTATTATATGAAGATACACTGAAAAGTGGTCAAGTGGTCCTAAGTTATATTATTTAATGCAACATCAAGAGTGGTCGGGGTACCTAAAACAAACTGAAATAGGCTATATTATTATGCCAAAAGGCTAAACACCACCAAAAACAAATAAAAAGACAAACCAAACAGTTAATTAATTAATATAGAAAAGTATGCGTTTGCTCATTATTGCATTTTTACAGTTATGTACAGTATATTCTTACTGATGTGCATATCCTTTTATTTAATTGTGCTGTTATGGTTTAAATTGTTTTTGTTTTGTTTGTTGTTTGTGTGTTTGTTGCAGTTTACATCGAAGGCTGTCGATACAGCTGCCCATTCTGCACCATGCCTACCTCCCAGTTATCGGCGGAGCAACCAGCTGTTCCAGTCTGTGTGATGGGCCAGACACTAATATTTACTAGCATTGACAGACTTGGGACTCTACCATATAACTGCCAGAATCATGTTGATTCACCTCACCCCTACCCTAGTAATTATTTAATGATTCTCAACCTTTTTTGAGCCAGAACACACTATCCAACATCCAGGCCCCACCACCCAATTGAAATGTAAGCTTTACTTTTATTGTTTATTGTGTTCATTGTATAATTTACAAAATGTCTCACTGATTTCTAAACATCTGATTTTACATTAAACCAGGCTTGTGGATGCATGTCAATGTGTCCTTGAGAAAGACACTGAACCCCTATTTGGGGTTCCTGCTGAACAGCCCAGATAGCAAACAATTGGATAACTGTAACTTTGCACACTGGGCAATCCAAGTCAATCAGGGTAACAGTGGGCCTGATATGAACCAAATTTGTTTAAAAGTCGTTTTCAAATGAAGATGAAAAAATTGCACCCGTGTGAAGTGAAGTGCTGCGACTGCCTTTTGAGAGGGAGACACAACCATCTATGAACACAATGCCAGAGCGCTCTGCCTTGTGAAATTGTTGATAGAATTAAAATGATAAAATATCTACTATGAACCCATAGTCATTCTTAGCTAATAGAGATGCGCAGTGACGTCACCGCCCCGGTTCCGGAAGTCTTTTCCTCATTCATTTTTCTCATAGACTTTTCGAAAATGGTTAATAAAAACACGATTGCGCCGCGGCCAAAGCCAACTCGGGTCGTGACAAATCATGACAACAAACACAATATCGTCATATAATATATAATTAGGAAGAAGTAGAAAACGGCATGATACAAGACTTTTTGTTTCGTTTTTCATCTTAGAAATTATTTTATTGTCCCAAAAGTTTGTGTGTGTCATCATGATTCGTCACGACTCGAGTTGGCTTTGTCCGCGGCTTAATCGTCTTGATATTATTTTCGAAAAGTCTATGAGAAAAATGAATGGGGAATCCGTTTCTGGAACAGGGGCGGTGACGTGACTGCGCAGGTCTATTTGAGGCGTTTTTGTTCCATTGTACAGGCTAGTGAATAGTGTATTTAGAATAGAGATACCGTAGATAGATTTCCTGCCTCATCAGTTAGAGCAGCTACTGCTGCAGGATAGAAGCTGTTGCCAAACCGGCAACTAAAATTGGACTTTGCACATATCACTTTAGAATGGCCCTTTTCTTTTTACTTTTCAAGCAAGTAGGGGCAAGTAGGACGTGACCTGTACATGATGGATACTGTATTGACAGGATCAAACGTTTAGTCTCCTTCATCATCTGTTTATAAATAACCAATATGAGCTTGCAGATCAACTATTTTCAGCAACACCCTTTTGTGTACTTTAATGATAATGAAGTTACATTAACAGTTATAAAAAGCTACACACCTTGACTCAACATTAAATGCATGAAACAATTTTGGTGAAACATTGGCAATAAAATGCCTAGTGCAGTCCACCTTGAGAGAAGAGGGTAGTTCACACCTGGGATTTGGCCTAGTTCAAGACTAGGCCAGATCAAAGCCCATATGGGGGTGATCTTTACGTCATACCCAGGACATCTTCAACAACTTAAATTATAACTCTTATTCTGGGACAGATCTGACTAGTTATGATTTATTTAAGTTAGTCTGTCCTCAATTTTACTCTTATTCACCCAGGGGAGTGGGTCTTTAGTGGTCAGGATATGTCTTGGTTGAAATCAGGTATTCTGGGACAGATTTGACTAGTCTTGGATTGCTTGATCTGGCCACAGTAAAGTCATGGTTCTCACCGTGTTTACTGGGTATAGTATGACTATTTCGATGTTTTTTGAAAAAATATGAAAAATAATGGACTATGTTCTTGGAAGACATACAGTATAATCCATGGTTTTCAGTCGTTCTCGATGATTTTCATCATTTTTCCTTGATTTGGTCATTTTTCAAATTCATGTACTGTAAATTATGGTTATTTCTGTTGAACCTGTGAATGACAACAAAACAAAAACTATGGCACTGGTTGGAGTACTTCTGGTTTACCGGAACAGGGTTCAACTCCCTGCGGTGCCCTGCTCAACATGTTGTATTTACATGGTTTATTTTTTATATCATGGTCATTGTGTTGACAGAAAACAGACAGTTCATGTCTTGGACAGCATACTATAGTGTGTTGTTTTTCAACGCTTTTGAGGCTTTTTGAAAAATGAAATCAATGAAAAATGTAAGACTATAGTCCATTGTCTCGGACGGCATACTATAGTATTTTTGAGGATTTTTGGAAAAATGTCTAAATCAAGGGAAAACCAAACTAAAGGCTATAGTATATAATCTCGGACGCCATGCTATAGTATGCCGTTTTTCATCCTGAGAATTTTTGAAAAAATGTCAAAATCGAAGAAAAAACAAAGGCTATAGTACATGGTCTCGGTTGACGTAGAATAGTATGCCGTTTTTCATCGTTTTTGAGGATTTTGGAAAAAATGTCTAAATCAAACAAAAACCAAAGGCTATAGTACATGGTCTCGGACGACACACTATAGTATGCCGTTTTTCATCGTTTTTGAGGATTTTTGAAAAATGTCTAAATCAAACAAAAACCAAAGGCTATAGTACATGGTCTCGAACGGCGTACTATAGTATGCCGTTTTTCATCGTTTTTGAGGATTTGGGAAAAAATGTTTAAATCGAGGAAAAACCAAAGGCGTTAGTATATAGTCTTGGACGCCATGCTATAGTATGCCGTTTTTCATCCTGAGGATTTTTGAAAAAATGTCAAAATCGAAGAAAAAAACGAAGGCTATAGTACATGGTCTCGGACGACACACTATAGTATGCAGTTTTTCACTGTTTTTGAGGATTTTGGAAAAATCGAAGACAAAGCAAAGACTATAGTCCATCGTCTCGGACGGCATACTATAGTATTTTTGAGGATTTTTGAAAAAAATGTCTAAATCGAGGAAAAACCAAAGGCTATAGTACATGGTCTCGGTCGACGTAGAATAGTATGCCGTTTTTCATCGTTTTTGAGGATTTTGGAGACCATGGGGGTCGGACAACATACTATAGTATGTCGTTTTTCCTCGTTTTTGAGGATTTTGGAAAAACCAAAGACAAAGCAAAGGCTATAGTACATGGTCTCGGACAACATAGTATAGTATGCCGTTTTTGAGAATTTTTGAAAAATGTCGAAATCGAAAAAAAAAAACAAAGGCTATAGTACATGGTCTCGGACGGCATACTATAGTATGCCGTATTTCATCATTTTTGAGGATTTTGGAAAAAATGAAGAAATCTAAGAAAAAGCAAAGGCTATACTACATGGTCTCGGACGCCAAACTATTGTATACCGTTTTTCATCATTTTTGAGGATTTTGGAAAAAATGACGAAATCGAAGAAAAAGCAAAGGCTATAGTACATGGTCTCGGACGACATACTATCGTATGCTGTTTTTCATAGTTTTTGAGGATTTATGAAAAATGTCGAAGTTGAAGGAAAACCAAAGGCTATAGTACATGGTCTCATACGACATACTATAGTATGCTGTTTTTCATCGTTTTTGAGGATTTTTTGAAAAAAATGTCTTAATCAAAGAAAAAACAAAGGCTATAGTACATGGTCTCGTACGACATACTATAGTATGCCTTTTTTATCGTTTTTCAGGATTTTTCAAAAAATGTCGAATTCGAAGAAAAACCAAAGGCTATAGTACATGGTCTCGGACGACATACTGTAGTATGCCATTTTTCATCGTTTTTCAGGATTTTTGAAATATGACAAAATCGAAGAAAAACCCCAGGCTATAGTACATGGTCTCGGAAGACATTCATCGTTTTTGAGGATTTTTGAAAAATGTCGAAATCGAAGGAAAACCACAGGCTTTAGTACATGGTCTCGGACGACATACTATCGTATGCCCTTTTTCATCGTTTTTGAGGATTTTTAAAAAATGACGAAATCGAAGAAAAGCCAAAGGTTATAGTACATGGTCTCGGACGCCAAAGTATAGTATGCCGTTTTTCATCATTTTTGATGATTTTTGAAAAAATGACGAAATCGAAGAAAAACCAAAGGCTATAGTACATGGTCTCGGATGGCATAATATAGTATGTCGTTTTTCGTCATTTTTGAGGATTTTGGAAAAAATGACGAAATTGAAGAAAAAGCAAAGGCTATAGTACATGGTCTCGGACGACATACTACAGTATGCCGTTTTTCATCGTTTTTGAGGATTTTTGAAAAAGGTTGAAATTGAAGAAAAACCAAAGGCTATAGTACATGGTCTCGTACGACATAGGACATACTATAGTATGCTGTTTTTCATCGTTTTTGAGGATTTTTGAAAAATGTCGAAATCGAAGGAAAAGCAAAGGCTACAGTACATGGTCTTGGACTACCTAGTATAGTATGCCATTTTTCATCGTTTTTGAGGATTTTTGAAAAATGTCGAAATCGAAGAAAAAGCAAAGGCTACAGTACATGGTCTCGGACGACATACTACAGTATGCCATTTTTCATCGTTTTTGAGGATTTTTGAAAAATGTCGAAATCAAAGAAAAAACAAAGGCTATAATACATGGTCTTGTTGACATACTATAGTATGCCGTTTTTCATCGTTTTTGAAGATTTTTGAAAAATGTCGAAATCGAAGAAAAAACAATTGCTATAGTACATGATCTCGGTTGGCATACTATAGTATGCCGTTTTTCATCATTTTTGAGGATTTTGGAAAAAATGACGAAATCGAAGAAAAAGCAAAGGCTATAGTACATGGTCTCGGACGCCAAACTATATACTGCCGTTTTTCATCGTTTTTGAGGATTTTTGAGAAATGTTGAAATCGAAGGAAAACCAAAGGCTATAGTACATGGTCTCGGACACCAAACTATAGTCTGCCGTTTTTCATCGTTTTTGAGGATTTTTGAAAAATGTCGAAATCGAAGAAAAAACAAAGGCTATAATACATGGTCTTGTACGACATAGGACATACTATAGTATGCCGTTTTTCATCGTTTTTCGAGGATTTTTGAAAAAATGTCAAAATTGAAGAAAAAGCAAAGGCTATAGTACATGGTCTCGGACGACATACTATAGTAGGCCGTTTTTCATCGTTTTTGAGGTTTTTTGAAAAAATGTCAAAATCGAAGAAAAGCCAAAGGCTATAGTACATGGTCTCGGACGCCATAGTACAGTATGCCATTTTTGATGATTTTTGAAAAAATGACGAAATCGAAGAAAAACCAAAGGCTATAGTACATGGTCTCAGATGGCATACTATAGTATGCCGTTTTTCGTCATTTTTGAGGATTTTGGAAAAAATGACGAAATTGAAGAAAAAGCAAAGGCTATAGTACATGGTCTCGGACGACATACTATAGTAGGCCGTTTTTCATCGTTTTTGAGGATTTTTGAAAAATGTCTAAATCGAAGAAAAACCAAAGGCTAAAGTACATGGTCTCGGACGACAAAGTATAGCATGCCGTTTTTCATCGTTTTTGAGGATTTTTGAAAAATATCAAAATCGAACAAAAACCAAAAGCTATAGTACATGGTCTTGAACGCCAAACTATAGTATGCCATTTTTCATAGTTTTTGATGATTTTGGAAAAAATGATGAAATTGAAGAAAAAGCAAAGGCTATAGTACATGGTCTCGGATGACATACTATAGTATCTGTTTTTCATCGTTTTTGAGGATTTTTGAAAAAATGATGAAATTGAAGAAAAAGCAAAGGCTATAGTACATGGTCTCAGACGACATAGTATAGTATGCCGTTTTTCATCGTTTTTGAGGATTTTTGAAAAAATGACGAAATCGAAGAAAAACCAAAGGCTATAGTACATAGTCTTGGGCGAATACTATAGTATGCTGTTTTTCATGATTTTTTAAAAATGTTGAAATCTAAGGAAAACCAAAGGCTATAGTACATGGTCTTGTACGACATACTATAGTATGCCGTTTTTCATCGTTTTTGAGGTTTTTTGAAAAATGTCGAAATCGAAGAAAAGCCAAAGGCTATAGTACATGGTCTTGGACGACATACTATAGTATGCCGTTTTTCATCGTTTTTCAGGATTTTTGGAAAAATGTCAAAATCGAAGTAAAACCAAAGGCTATAGAACATGGTCTCGGATGCCAAACTATAGTATGCCGTTTTACATTGTTTTTTATGATTTTTGAAAAAATGACGGAAACAAAGAAAAACCAAAGGCTATAGTACATGGCCTCGGACGACATACTATAGTATGCCGTTTTTTAAAAATCATTTTTCAGGATTTTTGAAAAAATGTCAAAATCAAAGAAAAACCAAAGGCTATAGTACATGGTCTCGGACGCCAAAGTAAAGTATGGCGTTTTTCATTGTTTTTGAGGATTTTTGAAAAAATTACGAAATCGAAGAAAAACCAAAGTCTATAGTACATAGTCTCGTACGACATACTATAGTATGCCGTTTTTCATCGTTTTTCAGGATTTTTGAAAAAATGTCAAAATCGAAGAAAAACCAAAGGCTATAGTACATGGTCTCGGACGCCAAAGTATAATATGGCGTTTTTCATTGTTTTTGAGGATTTTTGAAAAAATGACAAAATCGAAGAAAAACCAAAGGCTATAGTACATGGTCTCGGACGACATACTATCGTGTGCCGTTTTTCATCGTTTTTGAGGATTTTTGAAAAAATGACGAAATCGAAGAAAAACCAAAGGCCTCGGATGCCAAAGTACATGGTCTTGGGCGAATACTATAGTATGCTGTTTTTCATGATTTTTTAAAAATGTCGAAATCGAAGGAAAACCAAAGGCTATAGTACATGGTCTCGGACGCCAAACTATAGTATGCCGTTTTTAATCGTTTTTCAGGATTTTTGAAAAAATGTCAAAATCGAAGAAAAAACAAAGGCTATAGTACATGGTCTTGTACGACATACTATAGTATGCCGTTTTTCATCGTTTTCCAGGATTTTTGAAAAATTACGAAATCGAAGAAAAACCAAAGGCTACAGTACATGGTCTCGGATGCCAAACTATATACTGCCGTTTTTCATCGTTTTTGAGGATTTTTGAAAAATGTTGAAATCAAAGGAAAATCAAAGGCTATAGTACATGGTCTCGGACACCAAACTATAGTATGCTGTTTTTCATCGTTTTTGACGATTTTTGAAAAATGTCGAAATCGAAGAAAAAGCAAAGGCTATAGTACATCGTCTCGTACGACATACTATAATATGCCGTTTTTCATCCTTTTTCAGGATTTTTGAAAAAATGTCAAAATCGAAGAAAAACCAAAGGCTATAGTACATGGTCTCGGACGCCAAATTATAATATGGCGTTTTTCATTGTTTTTGAGGATTTTTGAAAAAATGACGAAATCGAAGAAAAACCAAAGGCTATAGTACATGGTCTCGGACGCCAAAGTATAGTATGGCGTTTTTCATTGTTTTTGAGGATTTTTGAAAAAATGACGAAATCGAAGAAAAACCAAAGGCTATAGTACATGGCCTCGGACGACATACTATAGTAGGCCGTTTTTCATCGTTTTTGAGGATTTTTGAAAAATGTCTAAATCGAAGAAAAACCAAAGGCTAAAGTACATGGTCTCGGACAACAAAGTATAGCATGCCGTTTTTCATCGTTTTTGAGGATTTTTGAAAAATATCAAAATCGAACAAAAACCAAAGGCTATAGTACATGGTCTCGAACGCCAAATTATAGTATGCCGTTTTTCATAGTTCTTGATGATTTTGGAAAAAATTATGAAATTGAAGAAAAAGCAAAGGCTATAGTACATGGTCTCGGACGACATACTATAGTATGCCGTTTTTCATCATTTTTGAGGATTTTTGAAAAATGTCGAAATCGAAGAAAACCAAAGGCTATAGTACATGGTCTCGGACGGCATACTATAGTATGCCGTTTTTCATCATTTTTGAGGATTTTTGAAAAAATGTCAAAATCGAAGAAAAACCAAAGGCTATAGTACATGGTCTCGGACGCCAAAGTATAATATGGCGTTTTTCATTGTTTTTGAGGATTTTTGAAAAAATGACGAAATCGAAGAAAAACCAAAGGCTATAGTACATGGTCTCGGACGACATACTATCGTGTGCCGTTTTTCATCGTTTTTGAGGATTTTTGAAAAATGTCGAAATCGAAGGAAAACCAAAGGCTATAGTACATGGTCTCGTACGGCATACTATAGTATAATGTTTTTCATCGTTTTTGAGGATTTTTGAAAAATGTCGAAATCGAAGAAAAAACAAAGGCTATAGTACATGGTCTCGGACGCCAAAGTATAGTTTGCCGTTTTCATTGTTTTTGATGATTTTTCAAAAAATGACGAAATCGAAGAAAAACCAAAGGCTATAGTCCATGGTCTCGGACGGCATACTATCGTATGCCGTTTTTCATCATTTTTGAGGATTTTGGAAAAAATGACGAAATCGAAGAAAAAGCAAAGGCTATAGTACATGGTCTCGGACGCCAAACTATAGTATGCCGTTTTTCATCATTTTTGAGGATTTTGGAAAAAATGACGAAATCGAAGAAAAAGCAAAGGCTATAGTACATGGTCTCGGACGCCAAAGTATAGTATGCCGTTTTTCATCGTTTTTGAGGATTTTTGAAAAAATGACGAAATCGAAGAAAAACCAAAGGCTATAGTACATGGTCTCAGATGACATACTATAACTATAGTATGCCGTTTTTCATCGTTTTTGAGGATTTTTGAAGAATGACGAAATCGAAGAAAAACCAAAGGCTATAGTCCATGGCCTTGTATGACATACTATAGTATGCCGTTTTTCATCGTTTTTGAAGATTTTTGAAAAATGTCGAAATCGAAGAAAAACCAAAGGCTATAGTACATGGTCTCAGACGACATACTATAGTTTGCCGTTTTTCATCGTTTTTGAGGATTTTTGAAGAATGACGAAATCGAAGGAAAACCAAAGGCTATAGTACATGGTCTCGGACGACATACTATCGTATGCCGTTTTGCATCGTTTTTGAGGATTTTTGAAAAATGTCGAAATCGAAGGAAAACCAAAGGCTATAGTAGTGGCTGAAAATGACTTCCAATAAATCACTCATGCCGGCAGGCTAAGCCTGGGAGTTATACAAGCTATATGACGCGCAACATCATACACTGACCCAGTGATAAGAATGATCCACACAAGGAAATACGTTTATGCTTGTGTTTACTGTATCAGTGCACCAAATATTACAATTATTAAATTCAATAAATAAATCGCAATAAATATGTGCAAATCTACAAAACAGTGAGTAAATGCTATAGAATCAAATTATCAAAGTGCCAAGTGCTATAAAGTGCGTACGGTCAACAAATTATGTAGCCTCCCAGCTCACCCTGCCTCCAGGAACCAAAGCCATCCATGAAGTGAGCTGGGAATGACCATGCACTTGTAGCCTACGGTGGCCACCCACAGAGGTGCTTCGACCAATGAACGAAGCCCTGATGCGGTGCGCACCTCACCAACCCAGTGAACATGCACGTAGCCACAAACCATGTCATTTTGGCTCCTACATTCCGGCCCCTAATTATGCCTGGGCATTAATTACAACTATCATTAATATCTAGGACAGGGGTGGCCAACCGGTCGCAGACTAAGAGCCACGTTTTTCACTGTGTTACGGCAAAGAGCCACATCAAATGGTCACAACGGTTAGAAAACCGCTGCGACGGCCGTCACGGCCGTCACGGTCGCAAATAGAAACATACAGACATGTATTTTGAAACGGGGTTTACAATCCAAAAAAGTATATGACATTCTCAACAGTTAAAATATTCATCATGTGAATTAGCCCAAGTCTACACTGCTAGAGAATGTGGAAGATTAATGGTCATTTTGATCTGTATGTTTCACTGTTTTGTTTTCTCTGAAATTCAGCCTGGAATTGTTGACACAAGTAAAGGAAATCTTTAGCTTTGGGGTCTATGGAGCTAAAATGGTGGTCTGTGGCTCAAATTCTGAATAAATGGTGGGCCCTGGTAGAAAAAAAGGTTGAAAACCACTGGTATAGGGAATGAATGACTGTGCCATGAGGCCAAGCGTTTTTGACAGCTTCATGTGGAAGCCCCTTAAGAGCCGCATGTAACCAGCTGAAGAGCCGCATGAGGCTCGCGAGCCTCAGGTTGGCCACCCCTGATCTAGGAGCTCGAAATATCCTTAGCAAAATACAAGAAAATAGAATAGAAAATTCAATGCAATTCTATGCAAATTAGTCAATCATAATGCATCATCGTCTCTCTTATAGGATCTTCGTTCATCCATATTATCTGCAAAACAGGGAAATAAGAGTGGGAGAGAGAGAGAGTTCAAAGAGCTCGAGAGCTCCAAGCGAGAAAGGATCCATAGAGCATGAGCTCTCCATGTGAGACTTCAAGGCCCCTCTGCTTCCTGAAGCACGTCAATCTGCGTCTCTCTCTGCACACTGAAGCTTCAGTGGTCTGGATGCTCTCACGTAGTTTCTCTTCATCAAGATCTGGCTGCGCAAGAAGCCTCCTGCTCTGAGCCAGGTCCAACATCTTCCTGACCCCAAGAGGCCAACTGACCACTTCTCCCAACCAGAACCAAGGCGGGATGCAACTGGTAAACGGCACGTTTTTCTCTGCATGAACTGCCCTCATGGAGACGTCTTTTGGAGAGACCTGCACAGAACGAGCGGATAGGTCTCGAGACTCCATTTCAGCTTGCACCCGGTTGTTGGACGTCAAGGACTCCACACCGGCTTCACTGTCTGCCAAGCTCCTGCACACACAGAGCTCTTCAGTGAGATGAGGCTTGGTAGAGCCAGGCTACCCATTGCTGAGCAGCAGTTATAGGCAACGCCTCACCTCTGCATGTCTGATCTTCACTGAGATGAAGTTCCTGGTGCCGGGCTGCCCATTGCTGGACAGCACTTATCGACAAAACCTCACCCCAGCTCGGCTTAGCTCTGCGTATGCCTTGCAGATGTTTCTCAGTGCCCAGCACCACAGGTCCAATAAATCCTGTGCGATCTTCCTCGAGATGAAGCTCTAAGCGCCGGGCTGTCCATTGCTGGACAGCACTTATCGGCAACGCCTCATCCCGGCCTAACTGATGTCTGCACTGCGTTTCCTTGGTACTGCACAACGCAGGTGCGGTGAAACCTGTGAGATGTTCGACCACCTTCTTGTTCTGTTCATGGACACCAACCAACTGAACAGACTTTGGACAGACCCTGAACTAAGATCTTCTGTAGCCAAGCCAAGCTGTTCATCATTCACACATCCAGGGACGTCTGACTTCGCCTGCTGCTCCCACAGCTGGTCAACTCTGGCAACTGCAATACGGTTCACAGTGACGGGATTCATCTGTGTTGTGAGATCTGCCGCCTCCTCCAAGGGGACCATTCACAGTCCAACCCAAGATGGTCCTGACCGCATAAGGACCACCACCAACACTCCTAACACCTCCATGGCTCTAGAGCCTCAGGAACATTGGTACCAATAAGAAGATCCACCCCCGAGTCGATCTCTGTGATCTTGAGGTGTTCAAGATGTGGCCATTTCCGCAAGTCTTCCTGCCTCGGGGATGTTACCTTGATGCACAGGCATGCTCTCCTGTGCGAACACTGTAGGTAGCTCACAGAAACCATCTGTGTCCAACCCAGCTACTTCCAGGTCCAACACAACTCTACTACTGACCACCTTCTCCTGACCCATTGTCCTTAGAAGAATGTCAGTCTTCTTTCCTGAGAGGTTCAGCCTGTCCATGAGCCCCTCCGTGCAGAATGAAGCTGAGCTCCCAGGATCAAGAAAAGCATAGGTCACCAACGTCTGACCTTTCTTAGACTTCACTCGAACGGGAAGTATGGCAAGAGTGCAGTCAGTCTCTCCGGCCCAGTAAGACCACCGGACTGCACTGTGATCGAATTGTTCTCGTCTGTTGTCTCCAACTCTTCTGGCGCTTGCACTGGACTCTGCTCTTCAGGGTAGACATGCAACAAGGTAGGATGCCTCTTACCGCACACTTTGCACACCAGACGTGCATTGCATTCACGGCTTCTGTGCCCAATGCACATACATCCAAAGCACAACCTCTTCTCCCTCAAGAAGGACATCTTCTCTTCATGCGTCTTCCTTTCCAATAGACGACATGTGTCCAAGGAATGCCCAGCTCCACAAAGCAAGCAAGTCTTGACGACAGACAAACCAAGTTCTCTCTTCGGTCCAGTGTCAACCCTTTGTCGACTGTAGCGACAGTAGTCGCAAAGCTACTTCTGTTTACTTCTGCAAAGTACTGAGGTTTAGCAGGCCTCACTTCTTTCTTCGACACTGTAGGGGTAGAATCCTGGATATCCCCAAACAGTGGGTCGCTCGCAATCTTCACCTGCCATTCAATGAATTCAACGATATCACCAAACGTGGCTCTGCGACGGTTTGTCTCCTGCAAGCTACAAGCAACATCTCTCCACTTCTCCCTGAGCTTATAGGGCAACTTCTTGACAACAGCCTGCATGTTAGCAGGAACATCCAACTCGTATGTGGATTCAAACTCCCCAAGAGCATTGAAGCAGGACCGCAGCAAGAAGCTGTAAGACTGAAGTGCATCGACATCCTCTGCCTTTATCACTGGCCACAAGAACACCTTGTTCATGTACGCAGAGGTGATCTTCAATGAGTTGCCGAAATGCTCTTGCAACAAGGATTTGGCTGTGGCATAGCCAGTTTCGGAGGACATATGTAGACAACTGCGAACCATGTCTCTGGGCTTCCCTTTTGTGTACTGCTCGAGAAAGTACAAGCAATCCTTGGCACTGGAGTTTTCTCCTCGATGCAGTGTTCAAAGGCTCTCATGAAGGTTTGGTACTCCAAAGGGATCACCATCAAAGGTTTGCATGTCACGTCGTGGCAGAAAGAACAAAGACTGCTGTTTAGCAAGCAAGAGGTTATCTTGTTTTTGCTCCTTAAGACAGAGATCAACTGATCATGATTGACCCCATCTTGGACTAAGGGTGCAGGCTGCCGCAACTGCGGACTGAGGACGAACTTGAGGATCGGGCCATCCACTTTGCCACACTGTAGCTGCCTCAGGCCTTGGCTGCGATTGCAAACCTAGACAAGTCACCTTAGACCGAGCATCCAAAGATGGAGGATGTAGCCACTCACGTTGAGCATTCAAGGATTGTGAACGTGGATGCTGTTCACCGCTGAACTGTACTTATATGGCTGCTCTACATGCTGCCCCATGTTCTTCACCACCGCAGGTCGAGAACCAAACAAAGAAGGATGTGTAACTGACTGCTTAGGCCGTGCATCAATCAGATGTGAAGTGACTGTGGTTCACCCAATGCAGCATGCTGAGAGAGAGCCCCCCGACGGAGGAACAAAGGTTTCAGCATCGGGATCCACGCCTGAGTAAGCTTCTCTTCCCCTTTCTCAACACAGGAATTCGTCCCATCTGACCTGCTGGCTGAAGAACCAGACACCTGAGAGGATGAGGCCTTCAAGACGTTGAGCTTAGCTGCTGATGCCTCTATCTCTGCTTCCAACTCTAGCTGTTCTTTCCTTCTTTTTAGTTGTGCCTCTTGCTCTTCACGAGCTCTTCTGAGCTGTTCTAGAGCCTGTCTGGACTGTGCCTCTTGCTCTTCTAGAGCCCTTCTAGACTGTGCCTCTTGCTCTTCACGAGCTCTTCTGAGCTGTGCCTCTTGCTCTTCTAGAGCCCTTCTGGACTGCGCCTCTTGCTCTTCTAGAGCCTGTCTCTCTTTGAGCTTCTTCTGGCGAGCGAGAAGAGCTGCCATGTCTGCTTCTGCTATCAGGCGTGCGGATGCAGCAGAAGAAGTAGTGGACCTACACTTACTACCTGCAGTGCTTCTTTCTTTGAAGGCTCAACTGACACATATAGATACTATCATCTGGGTTAACATCATCAATGACTGAAGCTGGCCACACCCCCACGGTCATCTGGAACACAGGAAGCATTTGGGTTATTCACTGCATTAGATGTTTCAACAAGATGTGGGGGTACATAGAAAGGTATAATAGCCTCTTCCTGTAAGCGCTGTACTTTGAATGGAAAGATTTTGCGAGAGCCATTTGTTTGCATTTTCAGTAAAATTAACTTTGCGTTTTTGTATGTCTGAAAACCAATTGTTTTGTCTCTCTTGTTCCTCTGGGGAAGCAAGGGAATAACTGCATCATGGAGATGGCTTGCTTCATCGTACAGAGCAGATACATTGAAAAGATTGAACTGGACAGCCTTTGCATTTCAGAGCTTTGCATGAGGTCATTAATTGCTTTTACAAGTCGTTCAATTTTGTTAACCTTAGCTTTGCGTTCGTTTTTGAAGTTGTTCAATTTTGTTTGATAGTGCTTTTGCAGTGAGCATTGATTGCCGTTTTGGCTCGTTTGCACTGGCAGTAGAACCTGGCCTTGATGAACTAGACATTTTGAATTTGAATTATTAAAATGATCAAAGTCGAATCATTTGCATCCAAATCGAAGCCCAAAATACACCGCAACAGCCCTAGTAGTTGTGGTGTGTGTGAATGCGTGGCTATTGTTCCCCACTAAACTGCCTAACGCCCGTAAACTACCGAATGCAGACCCTGTGTCTTCAGCATGTAACGATAGGTACTTATGTGCCTATATATCTCTATAAAGAGACGGCACCCCTGGGCCACCCGTTCCACGGGTTTTAGAATGCGGGCCCGAAACCGTTCATGCACATGAAAAAAACAACAAACAATAGCCTACAGCCAAAGCTATAGGCTAAAGCCGCTTCGCCTACACAGGGGAACAATAGAGTGTGTGTGTGTGTGCGTGCAACAAGTGTGTGTTTGGGGCGGGCCGCTATGCGATGTGTAGAACACAACGTGGACTCGAAAAGCAAATGGATTAAACAATAGCTGAGTGCAACCATAATGCCGCGGTGCACGTATGTGTGCGCGATTTCATTGTTTAAACGCCGCGGGGAACAGGTAGGGTTAAACACCCAACACCAATAGCGATCCAGAATGATACAATTTGTTGACAATGTAGTGGCTGAAAAGACTTCCAATAAATCACTCATGCCGGCAGGCTAAGCCTGGGAGTTATACAAGCTATATGACGCGCAACATCATACACTGACCAGTGATAAGAATGATCCACACAAGGAAATACGTTTATGCTTGTGTTTACTGTATCAGTGCACCAAATATTACAATTATTCAATTCAACAAATAAATCGCAATAAATATGTGCAAATCTACAAAACAGTGGGTAAATACTATAGAATCAAATTATAAAAAGTGCAAGTGCCACAAAGTGCGGTCAACAAATTATGTAGCCTCCCAGCTCACCTGCCTCCAGGAACCAAAGCCATCCATGAAGCGAGCCGGGAATGGACCATGCACCTGCAGCTACGGTGGCACCCACAGAGGTGCTTCGACCAATGAACGAAGCCCTGATGCGGTGCGCACCTCACCAAACCAGTGAACATGCACGTAGCCACAAACCATGTCATTTTGGCTCCTACAGCTATAGTACATGGCCTCGGACGACATACTATAGTATGCCGTTTTTTTTTTTTTTATCATTTTTCAGGATTTTTGAAAAAATGTCAAAATCAAAGAAAAAACCAAAGGCTATAGTACATGGTCTCGGACGCCAAAGTAAAGTATGGCGTTTTTCATTGTTTTTGAGGATTTTGAAAAAATTACGAAATCGAAGAAAAACCAAAGGTATAGTACATGGTCTCGGACGCCAAAGTATAATATGGCGTTTTTCACTGTTTTTGAGGATTTTTGAAAAATGTCAAAATTCGAAGAAAAACCAAAGGCTATAGTACATGGTCTTGTACGACATACTATAGTATGCCGTTTTTCATCGTTTTCCAGGATTTTTGAAAAATGACGAAAAGAAGAAAAACCAAAGGCTACAGTACATGGCCTCGGATGCCAAACTATATACTGCCGTTTTCATCGTTTTTGAGGATTTTTGAAAAATGTTGAAATCAAAGGAAAACCAAAGGCTATAGTACATGGTCTCGGACAACAAAGTATAGCATGCCGTTTTTCATCGTTTTTGAGGATTTTTGAAAATATCAAAATCGAACAAAAACAAAGGCTATAGTACATGGTCTCGAACGCCAAAATTATAGTATGCCGTTTTTCATAGTTCTTGATGATTTGGGAAAAAATGATGAAATTGAAGAAAAAGCAAAGGCTATAGTACATGGTCTCGGACGACATACTATAGTACCTGTTTTTCATCATTTTTGAGGATTTTTGAA
The DNA here is from genome assembly GCA_039105355.1 of Benthosema pterotum. Classification (NCBI taxonomy): domain Eukaryota; kingdom Metazoa; phylum Chordata; class Actinopteri; order Myctophiformes; family Myctophidae; genus Benthosema; species Benthosema pterotum. The sequence continues at coordinate 28,571,434 of CM076967.1, forward strand.
AAAAATGTCAAAATCGAAGAAAAACCAAAGGCTATAGTACTTGGTCTCGGACGACATAGTATAGTATGCGTTTTCATCGTTTTTGAGGATTTTTGAAAAATGTCGAAATCGAAGAAAACAAAGGCTATAGTACATGGTCTCGGACGGCATACTATAGTATGCCGTTTTCAGCATTTTTGAGGATTTTTGAAAAAAATGGCGAAATCGAAGAAAAACCAAAGGCTATAGTAACATAGTCTTGGGTGAATACTATAGTATGCTGTTTTTCATGATTTTTTAAAAATGTTGAAATCTAAGGAAAACCAAAGGCTATTGTACATGGTCTCGTACGACATACTATAGTATGCCGTTTTTTCATTGTTTTTGAGGTTTTTTGAAAAATGTCGAAATCGAAGAAAAGCCAAAGGCATAGTACATGGTCTTGGACGACTACTATAGTATGCCGTTTTTCATCGTTTTTCAGGATTTTGAAAAAAATGTCAAAATCGAAGCAAAACCAAAGGCTATAGTACATGGTCTTGTACGACACACTATAGTATGCCGTTTTTCATCGTTTTTCAGAATTTTTGAAAAAAATGACGAAATCGAAGAAAAAACCAAAGGCTACAGTACATGGTCTCGGATGCCAAACTATATATGCGTTTTTCATCGTTTTTGAGGATTTTTGAAAAATGTTGAAATCAAAGGAAAACCAAAGGCTATAGTACATGGTCTCGGACACCAAACTATAGTATGCTGTTTTTCATCGTTTTTGACGATTTTTAAAAATGTCGAAATCGAAGAAAAAACAAAGGCTATAGTAAATCGTCTCCTACGACATACTATAGTATGCCGTTTTTCATCGTTTTTCAGGATTTTTGAAAAAATGTCAAAATCGAAGAAAAACCAAAGGCTATAGTACATGGTCTCGGACGCCAAAGTATAATATGGCGTTTTTCATTGTTTTTGAGGATTTTTGAAAAAATGACGAAATCGAAGAAAAACCAAAGGCTATAGTACATGGTCTCGGACGCCAAAGTATAGTATGGCGTTTTTCATTGTTTTTTGAGGATTTTTGAAAAATACGAAATCGAAGGAAAACCAAAGGCTATAGTACATGGTCTCGGACGCCAAAGTATAGCATGCCGTTTTTCATCGTTTTTGAGGATTTTTGAAAAATGTCGAAATCGAAGGAAAACCAAAGGCTATAGTACATGGTCTCGTACGACATACTATAGTATGCTGTTTTTCATCGTTTTTGAGAGGTTTTTTGAAAAATGTCGAAATCAAAGAAAAACCAAAGGCTATAGTACATGGTCTCGGACGCAAACTATAGTATGCCGTTTTCATCGTTTTTTCAGGATTTTTGAAAAAATGTCAAAATCGAAGAAAAACCAAAGGCTATAGTACATGGTCTTGTACGACATACTATAGTATGCCGTTTTGCATCGTTTTTGAGGATTTTTGAAAAATGTCGAAATCGAAGGAAAACCAAAGGCTATAGTACATGGTCTCGGACGCCAAACTATAGTATGCCGTTTTTCATTGTTTTTCAGGATTTTTGAAAAAATGTCAAAATCGAAGAAAAACCAAAGGCTATAGTACATGGTCTCGGACGACATACTATCGTATGCCGTTTTGCATCGTTTTTGAGGATTTTTGAAAAATGTCGTAATCGAAGGAAAACCAAAGGCTATAGTACATGGTCTCGTACGACATACTATAGTATGCCGTTTTTCATCGTTTTTCAGGATTTTTGAAAAAATGTCAAAATCGAAGAAAAACTAAAGGCTATAGTACATGGTCTCGAACGCCAAAGTATAATATGGCGTTTTTTAGTTTTTTTTTGAGGATTTTTGAAAAAATGACGAAATCGAAGAAAAACCAAAGGCTATAGCACATGGTCTCGGACGACATACTATCGTGTGCCGTTTTTCATCGTTTTTGAGGATTTTTGAAAAAATGACGAAATCGAAGAAAAACCAAAGGCCTCGGACGCCAAAGTACATGGTCTTGGGCGAATACTATAGTATGCTGTTTTTCATGATTTTTTAAAAATGTTGAAATCGAAGGAAAACCAAAAGCTATAGTACATGGTCTCGTACGACATACTATAGTATGCCGTTTTTCATCGTTTTTGAGGTTTTTTGAAAAAATGTCAAAATCGAAGAAAAACCAAAGGCTATAGTACATGATCTTGTACGACATACTATAGTATGCCGTTTTTCATTTTTTTTCAGGATTTTTGAAAAATGACGAAATCGAGAAAAACCAAAGGCTACAGTACATGGTCTCGGACGCAAAACTATAGTATGCAGTTTTTCATCGTTTTTGAGGTTTTTTGAAAAATGTCGAAATCGAAGAAAAACCAAAGGCTATAGTACATGGTCTTGGACCCAACTATAGTATGCTGTTTTTCATCGTTTTTCAGGATTTTTGAAAAAATGTCAAAATCGAAGAAAAACTAAAGGCTATAGTACATGGTCTGTACGACATACTATAGTATGCCGTTTTTTTTTTTTTTTTCAGGATTTTTGAAAAATGACGATATCGAAGAAAATCCAAAGGCTACAGTACATGGTCTCGGACGCCAAAGTATAGTATGCCGTTTTTCATCGTTTTTGATGATTTTTCAAAAATGACGAAACCGAAGGAAAACCAAAGGCTATAGTACATGGTCTCGGACACCAAACTATAGTCTGCCCGTTTTTATTGTTTTTGAGGATTTTTGAAAAATGTCGAAATTGAAGGAAAACCAAGGCTATAGTACATGGTCTCGTACGACATACTATAGTATGCCGTTTTTCAGGATTTTTGAAAAAATGTCAAAATCGAAGAAAAACCAAAGGCTATAGTACATGGTCTCGGACGCCAAAGTATAGTATGCCGTTTTTCATTGTTTTTGATGATATTTCAAAAATGACGAAATCGAAGAAAAACCAAAGGCTATAGTACATGGTCTCGGACGGTATACTATCGTATGCCGTTTTTCATCGTTTTTGAGGATTTTTGAAAAATGTCGAAATCAAAGGAAAACCAAAGGCTATAGTACATGGTCTCGTACGACATACTATAGTATGCTGTTTTTCATCGTTTTTCAGGATTTTTGAAAAAATGTCAAAATCGAAGAAAAACCAAAGGCTATAGTACATGGTCTCGGACGCCAAAGTATAGTATGCCGTTTTTCATTGTTTTTGATGATTTTTCAAAAAATGACGAAATCGAAGAAAAATCAAAGGCTATTATACATGGTCTCGGACGGCATACTATCGTATGCCGTTTTTCATCATTTTTGAGGATTTTTGAAAAAATGTCAAAATCGAAGAAAAACCAAAGGCTATAGTACATGGACTCGGACGCCAAACTATAGTATGCCGTTTTTCATCGTTTTTCAGGATTTTTGAAAAATGACGAAATCGAAGAAAAACCAAAGGCTATAGTACATGGTCTCGGACACCAAACTATAGTCTGCCGTTTTTCATTGTTTTTGAGGATTTTTGAAAAATGTCGAAATTGAAGGAAAACCAAAGGCTATAGTACATGGTCTCGGACACCAAACTATCGTATGCCGTTTTTCATCGTTTTTGAGGATTTTTGAAAAATGTCGAAATCAAAGGAAAACCAAAGGCTATAGTACATGGTCTCGGACACCCAACTATAATATGCTGTTGTTCATCGTTTTTGAGGATTTTTGAAAAATGTCGAAATCGAAGAAAAACCAAAGGCTATAGTACATGGTCTCGGACGGCATACTATCGTATGCCGTTTTTCATCATTTTTGAGGATTTTGAAAAAGTGTCAAAATCGAAGAAAAACCAAAGGCTATAGTACATGGACTCGGACGCCAAAACTATAGTATGCCGTTTTTTCATCGTTTTTCAGGATTTTTGAAAAATGACGAATTCGAAGAAAAACCAAAGGCTATAGTACATGGTCTCGGACACCAACTATAGTCTGCGCTGCCGTTTCATTGTTTTTTTTGAGGATTTTTTGAAAATGTCGAAATTGAAGGAAAACCAAAGGCTATAGTATATGGTCTCTACGACATACGATAGTATGCTGTTGTTCATCCTTTTTGAGGATTTTTGAAAAATGTCAAAATCGAAGAAAAAACAAAGGCTATAGTACATGGTCTCGGACGGCATACTATCGTATGCCGTTTTTTCATCATTTTTGAGGATTTTTGAAAAAATGTCAAAATCGAAGAAAAACCAAAGGCTATAGTACATGGTCTTCGGGACCACCAAACTATAGTATGCCGTTTTTCATCGTTTTTCAGGATTTTTGAAAAATGACGAAATCGAAGAAAAACCAAAGGCTATAGTACATGGTCTCGGACACCAAACTATAGTCTGCCGTTTTTCATTGTTTTTGAGGATTTTTGAAAAATGTCGAAATTGAAGGAAAACCAAGGCATAGTACATGGTCTCGTACGACATACTATAGTATGCCGTTTTCATTGTTTTTCAGGATTTTTGAAAAAATGTCAAAATCGAAGAAAAACCAAAGGCTATAGTACATGGTCTCGGACGGCAAAGTTATAGTATGCCGTTTTTCATTGTTTTTGATGATATGTCAAAAAATGACGAAATCGAAGAAAAACCAAAGGCTATAGTACATGGTCTCGGACGGTATACTATCGTATGCCGTTTTTCATCGTTTTTGAGGATTTTTGAAAAATGTCGAAATCGAAGGAAAACCAAAGGCTATAGTACATGGTCTCGTACGACATACTATAGTATGCTGTTTTTCATCGTTTTTGAGAATTTTTGAAAAATGTCTAAATCGAAGAAAAAACAAAGGATATAGTACATGGTCTCGTACGACATACTATAGTATGCCGTTTTTCATCGTTTTTCAGGATTTTTGAAAAAATGTCAAAATCGAAGAAAAAACAAAGGCTATAGTACATGGTCTCGGACGGCATACTATCGTATGCCGTTTTTCATCATTTTTGAGGATTTTTGAAAAAATGTCAAAATCGAAGAAAAACCAAAGGCTATAGTACATGGTCTCGGACGCCAAACTATAGTATGCCGTTTTTCATCGTTTTTCAGGATTTTTGAAAAATGACGAAATCGAAGAAAAACCAAAGGCTATAGTACATGGTCTCGGACACCAAACTATAGTCTGCCGTTTTTCATTGTTTTTGAGGATTTTTGAAAAATGTCGAAATTGAAGGAAAACCAAAGGCTATAGTACATGGTCTCGTACGACATACTATAGTATGCCGTTTTTCATCGTTTTTCAGGATTTTTGAAAAAATGTCAAAATCGAAGAAAAACCAAAGGCTATAGTACATGGTCTCGGACGCCAAACTATAGTATGCCGTTTTTCATCGTTTTTCAGGATTTTTGAAAAATGACGAAATCGAAGAAAAACCAAAGGCTATAGTACATGGTCTCGGACGCCAAAGTATAGTATGCCGTTTTTCATTGTTTTTGATGATTTTTCAAAAAATGACGAAATCGAAGAAAAATCAAAGGCTATTATACATGGTCTCGGACGGCATACTATCGTATGCCGTTTTTCATCATTTTTGAGGATTTTTGAAAAATGTCGAAATCGAAGAAAAACCAAAGGCTATAGTACATGGTCTCGGACACCAAACTATAGTCTGCCGTTTTTCATTGTTTTTGAGGATTTTTGAAAAATGTCGAAATTGAAGGAAAACCAAAGGCTATAGTATATGGTCTCGTACGACATACGATAGTATGCTGTTGTTCATCCTTTTTGAGGATTTTTGAAAAAATGTCAAAATCGAAGAAAAAACAAAGGCTATAGTACATGGTCTCGTACGACATACTATAGTATGCCGTTTTTCATCGTTTTTCAGGATTTTTGAAAAAATGTCAAAATCGAAGAAAAACCAAAGGCTATAGTACATGGTCTCGGACGCCAAAGTATAGTATGCCGTTTTTCATTGTTTTTGATGATATTTCAAAAAATGACGAAATCGAAGAAAAACCAAAGGCTATAGTACATGGTCTCGGACGGTATACTATCGTATGCCGTTTTTCATCGTTTTTGAGGATTTTTGAAAAATGTCGAAATCGAAGGAAAACCAAAGGCTATAGTACATGGTCTCGTACGACATACTATAGTATGCTGTTTTTCATCGTTTTTGAGAATTTTTGAAAAATGTCTAAATCGAAGAAAAAACAAAGGATATAGTACATGGTCTCGTACGACATACTATAGTATGCCGTTTTTCATCGTTTTTCAGGATTTTTGAAAAAATGTCAAAATCGAAGAAAAAACAAAGGCTATAGTACATGGTCTCGGACGGCATACTATCGTATGCCGTTTTTCATCATTTTTGAGGATTTTTGAAAAAACGTCAAAATCGAAGAAAAACCAAAGGCTATAGTACATGGTCTCGGACGCCAAACTATAGTATGCCGTTTTTCTCATCGTTTTTCAGGATTTTTGAAAAATGACGAAATCGAAGAAAAACCAAAGGCTATAGTACATGGTCTCGGACACCAAACTATAGTCTGCCGTTTTTCATTGTTTTTGAGGATTTTTGAAAAATGTCGAAATTGAAGGAAAACCAAAGGCTATAGTACATGGTCTCGTACGACATACTATAGTATGCCGTTTTTCATCGTTTTTCAGGATTTTTGAAAAAATGTCAAAATCGAAGAAAAACCAAAGGCTATAGTACATGGTCTCGGACGCCAAAGTATAGTATGCCGTTTTTCATTGTTTTTGATGATTTTTCAAAAAATGACGAAATCGAAGAAAAATCAAAGGCTATTATACATGGTCTCGGACGGCATACTATTGTATGCCGTTTTTTCATCATTTTTGAGGATTTTTGAAAAAATGTCAAAATCGAAGAAAAAACCAAAGCTATAGTACATGGACTCGGACGCCAAACTATAGTATGCCGTTTTCATCGTTTTTTCAGGATTTTTGAAAAATGACGAAATCGAAGAAAAACCAAAGGCTATAGTACATGGTCTCGGACACCAAACTATAGTCTGCCGTTTTTCATTGTTTTTGAGGATTTTTGAAAAATGTCGAAATTGAAGGAAAACCAAAGGCTATAGTATATGGTCTCGTACGACATACGATAGTATGCTGTTGTTCATCCTTTTTGAGGATTTTTGAAAAATGTCAAAATCGAAGAAAAAACAAAGGCTATAGTACATGGTCTCGGACGGCATACTATCGTATGCCGTTTTTCATCATTTTTGAGGATTTTTGAAAAAATGTCAAAATCGAAGAAAAACCAAAGGCTATAGTACATGGTCTCGGACGCCAAACTATAGTATGCCGTTTTTCATCGTTTTTCAGGATTTTTGAAAAATGACGAAATCGAAGAAAAACCAAAGGCTATAGTACATGGTCTCGGACACCAAACTATAGTCTGCCGTTTTTCATTGTTTTTGAGGATTTTTGAAAAAATGTCAAAATCGAAGAAAAACCAAAGGCTATAGTACAATGGTTTCGTACGACATACTATAGTATGCCGTTTTTCATCGTTTTTCAGGATTTTTGAAAAAATGTCAAAATCGAAGAAAAACCAAAGGCTATAGTACATGATCTCGGACGCAAAAGTATAGTATGCCTTTTTCATTGTTTTTGATGATTTTTCCAAAAAATGACGAAATCGAAGAAAAATCAAAGGCTATTATACATGGTCTCTCGGACGGCATACTATCGTATGCCGTTTTTCATCATTTTTGAGGATTTTTGAAAAAAATGTCAAAATCGAAGAAAAACCAAAGACTATAGTACATGTCTCGGACGCCAAAAACTATAGTATGCCGTTTTTCATCGTTTTTCAGGATTTTTGAAAAATGTCGAAATCGAAGAAAAACCAAAGGCTATAGTACATGGTCTCGGACGCCAAAGTATAGTATGCCGTTTTTCATTGTTTTTGATGATATTTCAAAAAATGACGAAATCGAAGAAAAACCAAAGGCTATAGTACATGGTCTCGGACGGTATACTATCGTATGCCGTTTTTCATCGTTTTTGAGGATTTTTGAAAAATGTCGAAATCGAAGGAAAACCAAAGGCTATAGTACATGGTCTCGTACGACATACTATAGTATGCTGTTTTTCATCGTTTTTGAGAATTTTTGAAAAATGTCTAAATCGAAGAAAAAACAAAGGATATAGTACATGGTCTCGTACGACATACTATAGTATGCCGTTTTTCATCGTTTTTCAGGATTTTTGAAAAAATGTCAAAATCGAAGAAAACAAAGGCTATAGTACGTGGTCTCGGACGGCATACTATCGTATGCCGTTTTCATCATTTTTTGAGGATTTTTGAAAAAAATGTCAAAATCGAAGAAAAACCAAAGGCTATAGTACATGGTCTCGGAACGCCAACTATAGTATGCCGTTTTTCATCGTTTTTGAGGATATTTCAAAAAATGACGAAATCGAAGAAAAACCAAAGGCTATAGTACATGGTCTCGGACACCAAACTATAGTCTGCCGTTTTTCATTGTTTTTGAGGATTTTTGAAAAATGTCGAAATTGAAGGAAAACCAAAGGCTATAGTACATGGTCTCGTACGACATACTATAGTATGCCGTTTTTCATCGTTTTTCAGGATTTTTGAAAAAATGTCAAAATCGAAGAAAAACCAAAGGCTATAGTACATGGTCTCGGACGCCAAACTATAGTATGCCGTTTTTCATCGTTTTTCAGGATTTTTTGAAAAATGACGAAATCGAAGAAAAACCAAAGGCTATAGTACATGGTCTCGGACGCCAAAGTATAGTATGCCGTTTTTCATTGTTTTTGATGATTTTTCAAAAAATGACGAAATCGAAGAAAAATCAAAGGCTATTATACATGGTCTCGGACGGCATACTATCGTATGCCGTTTTTCATCATTTTTGAGGATTTTTGAAAAATGTCAAAATCGAAGAAAAACCAAAGGCTATAGTACATGGTCTCGGACACCAAACTATAGTCTGCCGTTTTTCATTGTTTTTGAGGATTTTTGAAAAATGTCGAAATTGAAGGAAAACCAAAGGCTATAGTATATGGTCTCGTACGACATACGATAGTATGCTGTTGTTCATCCTTTTTGAGGATTTTTGAAAAAATGTCAAAATCGAAGAAAAAACAAAGGCTATAGTACATGGTCTCGTACGACATACTATAGTATGCCGTTTTTCATCGTTTTTCAGGATTTTTGAAAAATGTCAAAATCGAAGAAAAACCAAAGGCTATAGTACATGGTCTCGGACGCCAAAGTATAGTATGCCGTTTTTCATTGTTTTTGATGATATTTTTCAAAAAATGACGAAATCGAAGAAAAACCAAAGGCTATAGTACATGGTCTCGGACGGTATACTATCGTAATGCCGTTTTTCATCGTTTTTGAGGATTTTTGAAAAATGTCGAAATCGAAGGAAAACCAAAGGCTATAGGACATGGTATCGTACGACATACTATAGTATGCTGTTTTTCATCGTTTTTGAGGATTTTGAAAAATGTCTAAATCGAAGAAAAAAAACAAGGATATAGTACATGGTCTCGTACGACATACTATAGTATGCCGTTTTTCATCATTTTTCAGGATTTTTGAAAAAATGTCAAAATCGAAGAAAAAACAAAGGCTATAGTACATGGTCTCGGACGGCATACTATCGTATGCCGTTTTTCATCATTTTTGAGGATTTTTGAAAAAATGTCAAAATCGAAGAAAAACCAAAGGCTATAGTACATGGTCTCGGACGCCAAACTATAGTATGCCGTTTTTCATCGTTTTTCAGGATTTTTGAAAAATGACGAAATCGAAGAAAAACCAAAGGCTATAGTACATGGTCTCGGACACCAAACTATAGTCTGCCGTTTTTCATTGTTTTTGAGGATTTTTGAAAAATGTCGAAATTGAAGGAAAACCAAAGGCTATAGTACATGGTCTCGTACGACATACTATAGTATGACCGCGTTTTTCATCGTTTTTCAGGATTTTTGAAAAAATGTCAAAATCGAAGAAAAACCAAAGGCTATAGTACATGGTCTCGGACGCCAAAGTATAGTATGCCGTTTTTCATTGTTTTTGATGATTTTCAAAAAATGACGAAATCGAAGAAAAATCAAAGCTATTATACATGGTCTCGGACGGCATACTATTGTATGCCGTTTTTCATCATTTTTGAGGGATTTTTTGAAAAAATGTCAAAATCGAGAAAAACCAAAGGCTATAGTACATGGACTCGGACGCCAAACTATAGTATGCCGTTTTTCATCGTTTTTCAGGATTATTGAAAAATGACGAAATCGAAGAAAAACCAAAGGCTATAGTACATAGTCTCGGACACCAAAATATAGTCTGCCGTTTTTTTCATTGTTTTTGAGGATTTTTGAAAAATGTCGAAATTGAAGGAAAACCAAAGGCTATAGTATATGGTCTCGTACGACATACGATAGTATGCTGTTGTTCATCCTTTTTGAGGATTTTTGAAAAATGTCAAAATCGAAGAAAAAACAAAGGCTATAGTACATGGTCTCGGACGGCATACTATCGTATGCCGTTTTTCATCATTTTTGAGGATTTTTGAAAAAATGTCAAAATCGAAGAAAAACCAAAGGCTATAGTACATGGTCTCGGACGCCAAACTATAGTATGCCGTTTTTCATCGTTTTTCAGGATTTTTGAAAAATGACGAAATCGAAGAAAAACCAAAGGCTATAGTACATGGTCTCGGACACCAAACTATAGTCTGCCGTTTTTCATCGTTTTTGAGGATTTTTGAAAAAATGTCAAAATCGAAGAAAAACCAAAGGCTATAGTACATGGTCTCGTACGACATACTATAGTATGCCGTTTTTCATCGTTTTTCAGGATTTTTGAAAAAATGTCAAAATCGAAGAAAAACCAAAGGCTATAGTACATGATCTCGGACGCCAAAGTATAGTATGCCGTTTTTCATTGTTTTTGATGATATTTCAAAAAATGACGAAATCGAAGAAAAACCAAAGGCTATAGTACATGGTCTCGGACGGCATACTATCGTATGCCGTTTTTCATCATTTTTGAGGATTTTTGAAAAAATGTCAAAATCGAAGAAAAACCAAAGACTATAGTACATGGTCTCGGACGCCAAACTATAGTATGCCGTTTTTCATCGTTTTTCAGGATTTTTGAAAAATGACGAAATCGAAGAAAACCAAAGGCTATGTATATAGTACATGGTCTCGGACGCCAAAGTATAGTATGCCGTTTTTCATTGTTTTTGCTGATATTTCAAAAAATGACGAAATCGAAGAAAAACCAAAGGCTATAGTACATGGTCTCGGACGGTATACTATCGTATGCCGTTTTTCATCGTTTTTGAGGATTTTTGAAAAATGTCGAAATCGAAGGAAAACCAAAGGCTATAGTACATGGTCTCGTACGACATACTATAGTATGCCGTTTTTCATCGTTTTTCAGGATTTTTGAAAAATGTCGAAATCGAAGAAAAACCAAAGGCTATAGTACATGGTCTCGGACGCCAAAGTATAGTATGCCGTTTTTCATTGTTTTTGATGATATTTCAAAAAATGACGAAATCGAAGAAAAACCAAAGGCTATAGTACATGGTCTCGGACGGTATACTATCGTATGCCGTTTTTCATCGTTTTTGAGGATTTTTGAAAAATGTCGAAATCGAAGGAAAACCAAAGGCTATAGTACATGGTCTCGTACGACATACTATAGTATGCTGTTTTTCATCGTTTTTGAGAATTTTTGAAAAATGTCTAAATCGAAGAAAAAACAAAGGATATAGTACATGGTCTCGTACGACATACTATAGTATGCCGTTTTTCATCGTTTTTCAGGATTTTTGAAAAAATGTCAAAATCGAAGAAAAAACAAAGGCTATAGTACATGGTCTCGGACGGCATACTATCGTATGCCGTTTTTCATCATTTTTGAGGATTTTTGAAAAAATGTCAAAATCGAAGAAAAACCAAAGGCTATAGTACATGGTCTCGGACGCCAAACTATAGTATGCCGTTTTTCATCGTTTTTCAGGATTTTTGAAAAATGACGAAATCGAAGAAAAACCAAAGGCTATAGTACATGGTCTCGGACGCCAAAGTATAGTATGCCGTTTTTCATTGTTTTTGAGGATTTTTGAAAAATGTCGAAATTGAAGGAAAACCAAAGGCTATAGTACATGGTCTCGTACGACATACTATAGTATGCGTTTTTCATCGTTTTCAGGATTTTTGAAAAAATGTCAAAATCGAAGAAAAACCAAAGGCAATAGTACCTGGTCTCGGACGCCAAACTATAGTATGCCGTTTTTCATCGTTTTTCAGGATTTTTGAAAAATGACGAAATCGAAGAAAAACCAAAGGCTATAGTACATGGTCTCGGACGCCAAAGTATAGTATGCCGTTTTTCATTGTTTGATGATTTTTCAAAAAATGACGAAATCGAAGAAAAATCAAGGCTATTATACATGGTCTCGGACGGCATACTATCGTATGCCGTTTTTCATCAATTTTTTGAGGATTTTTGAAAAAATGTCAAAATCGAAGAAAAACCAAAGGCTATAGTACATGGTCTCGGACACCCAAACTATAGTCTGCTGTGTTTTCATTGTTTTTGAGGATTTTAGAAAAATGTCGAAATTGAAGGAAAACCAAAGGCTATAGTATATGGTCTCGTACGACATACGATAGTATGCTGTTGTTCAAACCTTTTTGAGGATTTTGAATGAAAATGTCAAAATCGAAGAAAAACCAAAGGCTATAGTACATGGTCTCGTACGACATACTATAGTATGCCGTTTTTCATCGTTTTTCAGGATTTTTGAAAAAATGTCAAAATCGAAGAAAAACCAAAGGCTATAGTACATGGTCTCGGACGCCAAAGTATAGTATGCCGTTTTTCATTGTTTTTGATGATATTTCAAAAATGACGAAATCGAAGAAAAACCAAAGGCTATAGTACATGGTCTCGGACGGTATACTATCGTATGCCGTTTTTCCATCGTTTTTTGAGGATTTTGAAAAATGTCGAAATCGAAGGAAAACCAAAGGCTATAGTACATGGTCTCGTACGACATACTATAGTATGCTGTTTTTTCAATCGTTTTTGAGGATTTTGAAAATGTCTAAATCGAAGAAAAAACAAAGGATATAGTACATGGTCTCGTACGACATACTATAGTATGCGTTTTTCATCGTTTTTTTCAGGATTTTTGAAAAAATGTCAAAATCGAAGAAAAAACAAAGGCTATTAGTACATGGTCTCGGACGGCATACTATCGTATGCCGTTTTTCATCATTTTTGAGGATTTTTGAAAAATGGATCAAAATCGAAGAAAAAACCAAAGGCTATAGTACATGGTCTCGGACGCCAAACTATAGTAATGCCGTTTTTCATCGTTTTTCAGGATTTTTGAAAAATGACGAAATCGAAGAAAAACCAAAGGCTATAGTACATGTCTCGGACACCAAACTATAGTCTGCCGTTTTCATTGTTTTTGAGGATTTTTGAAAAATGTCGAAATTGAAGGAAAACCAAAGGCTATAGTACATGGTCTCGTACGACATACTATAGTATGCCGTTTTTCATCGTTTTTCAGGATTTTTGAAAAAATGTCAAAATCGAAGAAAAGCCAAAGGCTATAGTACATGGTCTCGGACGCCAAGTATAGTATGCCGTTTTTCATTGTTTTTGATGATTTTCAAAAAATGACGAAATCGAAGAAAAATCAAAGGCTATAGTACATGGTCTCGTGCGACATACTATAGTATGCTGTTTTTCATCGTTTTTGAGGATTTTGAAAAATGTTGAAATCGAAGAAAAAACAAAGGCTATAGTACATGGTCTCGGACGCCAAAGTATAATATGCCGTTTTTCATCGTTTTTGATGATTTTTTAAATAATGACGAAATCGAAGAAAAAACAATGGAATAGTACATGATCTCGGTTGGCATACTATAGTATGCGTTTTTCATCATTTTTGAGGATTTTGGAAAAAATGACGAAATCGAAGAAAAAGCAAAGGCTATAGTACAATGGTCTCGGACACCAAACTATAGTCTGCCGTTTTTCATCGTTTTTGAGGATTTTTGAGAAATTGTCGGAATCGAAGGAAAACCAAAGGCTACAGTACATGGTCTCATACGACATACTATAGTATGCCGTTTTTCAGGATTTTTGAAAAATGTCAAAATCGAAGAAAAACCAAAGGCTATAGTACATGGTCTCGTAAACATACTTATAGTATGTCGTTTTTCATCGTTTTTCCAGGATTTTTGAAAAAATGTCAAAATCGAAGAAAAAATTAAAGGCTATAGTACATGGTCTTGTACGACATACTATAGTATGCCGTTTTTCATCGTTTTTGATGATTTTTCAAAAAATGGACGAAATCGAAGAAAAACCAAAGGCTATAGTACATGGTCTCGGGATGGCATACTATAGTATGCCGTTTTTCATTATTTTGAGGATTTTGGAAAAAATGACGAAATCGAAGAAAAAGCAAAGCCTATAGTACATGGTCTTGGGCGACCTAGTATAGTATGCCGTTTTTCATCGTTTTTGAGGATTTTTGAAAAATGTTTGAAATCGAAGAAAAAACCAAAGGCTATAGTACATGGCCTCGGACGCCAAAGTATAGTATGGCGTTTTTCATTGTTTT
>CM076967.1:28586539-28834039 GCA_039105355.1 Benthosema pterotum
CTCGGACACCAAAACTATAGTTCTGCCGTTTTTCATTGTTTTGAGATTTTTGAAAAATGTCGAAATTGAAGGAAACCAAAGGCTATAGTACATGGTCTCGGTACGACATACTATAGTATGCCGTTTTTCATCGTTTTTCAGGATTTTGAAAAAATGTCAAAATCGAAGACAAAAGCCAAAGGCTATAGTACATGGTCCTCGGACGCAAAGTATAGTATGCCGTTTTTCATTGTTTTTTGATGATTTTTCAAAAAATGACGAAATCGAAGAAAAACCAAAGGCTATTATACATGGTCTCGGACGGCTACTATGTATGCCGTTTTTCATTGTTTTTGATGATTTTTCAAAAAAAATGACGAAATCGAAGAAAAATCAATGGCTATTATACAAGGTCTCGGAGGCATACTATCGTAAGCCGTTTTTTCATCATTTTGGAGGATTTTTGAAAAATGTCGAAATCGAAGGAAAACCAAAGGCTATAGTACATGGTCTCGGACGCCAAAATAGTATGCCGTTTTTCATCGTTTTTCAGGATTTTGAAAAATGTCGAAATCGAAGAAAAACCAAAGGCTATAGTACATGGTCTCGGACACCAAAACTATAGTCTGCCGTTTTTCATTGTTTTTGAGGATTTTTTGAAAAATGTCGAAATTGAAGGAAAACCAAAGGCTATAGTACATGGTCTCGTACGACATACTATAGTATGCCGTTTTTCATCGTTTTTCAGGATTTTGAAAAAATGTCAAATCGAAGAAAAAAACCAAAGGCTATAGTACATGGTCTCGGACGCCAAAGTTTAGAGGTATGCCTTTTTCATTGTTTTTGATGATTTTCAAAAAATGACGAAATCGAAGAAAACCAAAAGGCTATAGTACATGGTCTCGGACGGTATACTATCGTATGCCGTTTTTCATCGTTTTTTGAAGGATTTTAAAAAATGTCGAAATCGAAGAAAAACAAAGGATATAGTACATGGTCTCGTACGAACAGGCTATAGTATGCCGTTTTTCATCGTTTTTCGGATTTTTGAAAAATGTCAAAAATCGAAGAAAAACCAAAGGCTATTAGTACATGGTCTTTCGACATACTAAAGTATTATGCCGTTTTTCATCATTTTTGAGGATTTTTGAAAAAATGTCAAAATCGAAGAAAAACCAAAGGCTATAGTACATGGTCTCGGACGCCAAAGTATAGTATGCCGTTTTTCATTGTTTTTGATGATTTTCCAAAAAATGACGAAATCGAAGAAAAACCAAAGGCTATAGTACATGGTCTCGGACAACAAACTATAATATGCTGTTGTTCATCGTTTTTGAGGATTTTTGAAAAATGTCGAAATCGAGGAAAAACCAAAGGCTATAGTACATGGTCTCGGACGGCATACTATCGTATGCCGTTTTTCATCATTTTTGAGGATTTTTGAAAAAATGACGAATTCGAAGAAAAAGCAAAGGCTATAGTACATGGTCTCATACGACATACTATAGTATGCTCTTGTTCATCGTTTTTGAGGATTTTTGAAAAATGTTGAAATCGAAGAAAAACCAAAGGCTATAGTACATGGTCTCGGACGCCAAAGTATAGTATGCCGTTTTTCATTGTTTTTGCTGATATTTCAAAAAATGACGAAATCGAAGAAAAACCAAAGGCTATAGTACATGGTCTCGGACGGTATACTATCGTATGCCGTTTTTCATTGTTTTTGAGGATTTTTGAAAAATGTCGAAATCAAAGGAAAACCAAAGGCTATAGTACATGGTCTCGTACGACATACGATAGTATGCTGTTGTTCATCCTTTTTGAGGATTTTTGAAAAATGTCAAAATCGAAGAAAAAACAAAGGCTATAGCACATGGTCTCGTACGACATACTATAGTATGCCGTTTTTCATCGTTTTTCAGGATTTTTGAAAAAATGTCAAAATCGAAGAAAAACCAAAGGCTAAAGTACATGATCTCGGACGCCAAAGTATAGTATGCCTTTTTTCATTGTTTTTGATGATATTTCAAAAAATGACGAAATCGAAGAAAAACCAAAGGCTATAGTACATGGTCTCGGACGGCAAACTATAGTATGCCGTTTTTCATCATTTTTGAGGATTTTGGAAAAAATGACGAATTCGAAGAAAAAGCAAAGGCTATAGTACATGGTCTCGGACGACATACTATAGTATGCCATTTTTCATCGTTTTGAGGATTTTTGAAAAATGTTGAAATCGAAGAAAAACCAAAGGCTATAGTACATGGTCTCGTACGACATACTATAGCATGCTGTTGTTCATCGTTTTTGAGGATTTTTGAAAATGTCGAAATCGAAGAAAACCAAAGGCTATAGCACATGGTCTCGTACGACATACTATAGTATGCCGTTTTTCATCGTTTTTCAGGATTTTTGAAAAATGTCAAAATCGAAGAAAAACCAAAGGCTATAGTACATGGTCTTGGACGCCAAAGTATAGTATGCCGTTTTTCATTGTTTTTGATGATATTTCAAAAAATGACGAAATCAAAGAAAAACCAAAGGCTATAGTACATGGTCTCAGACGGTATACTATCGTATGCCGTTTTTCATCATTTTTGAGGATTTTGGAAAAAATGTCAAAATCGAAGAAAAACCAAAGGCTATAGTACATGGTCTCGGACGCCACAACTATAGTATGCCGTTTTTCATCGTTTTTCAGGATTTTTGAAAAATGACGAAATCGAAGAAAACCAAAGGCTATAGTACATGCTCTCAGACACCAAACTATAGTCTGCCGTTTTTCATCGTTTTTGAGGATTTTTGAAAAATGTCGAAATTGAAGAAAACCAAAGGCTATAGTACATGGTCTCGTACGACATACTATAGTATGCTGTTTTTCATCCTTTTTGAGGATTTTTGAAAAATGTCAAAATCGAAGAAAAAACAAAGGCTATAGCACATGGTCTCGAACGACATACTATAGTATGCCGTTTTTCATCGTTTTTCAGAATTTTTGAAAAAATGTCAAAATCGAAGAAAAACCAAAGGCTATAGTACATGGTCTTGGACGCCAATGTATAGTATGCCGTTTTTCATTCTTTTTGATGATATTTAAAAAAATGACGAAATCAAAGAAAAAACAAAGGCTATAGTACATGGTCTCGGACGGTATACTATCGTATGCCGTTTTTCATCATTTTTGAGGATTTTGGAAAAAATGTCAAAATCGAAGAAAAACCAAAGGCTATAGTACATGGTCTCGGACGCCAAACTATAGTATGCCGTTTTTCATCGTTTTTCAGGATTTTTGAAAAAATGTCAAAATCGAAGAAAAACCAAAGGCTATAGTACATGGTCTTGGACGCCAAAGTATAGTATGCCGTTTTTCATTGTTTTTGATGATATTTCAAAAAATGACGAAATCAAAGAAAAACCAAAGGCTATAGTACATGGTCTCGGACGGTATACTATCGTATGCCATTTTTCATCATTTTTGAGGATTTTGGAAAAAATGACGAAATCGAAGAAAAAGCAAAGGCTATATAGTACATGGACGGACGACACGGACGACATACTATAGTATGCCATTTTCATCATTTTGAGGATTTTTGAAAAATGTCGAAATCGAAGGAAAACCAAAGGCTATAGTACATGGTCTCATACGACATACTATAGTATGCCGTTTTTCATCGTTTTTCAGGATTTTTGAAAAAATGTCAAAATATAGAAAAAACAAAGGCTATAGTACATGGTCTCGGACGCCAAAGTATAGTATGCCGTTTTTCATTGTTTTTGATGACTTTTCAAAAAATTACGAAATCGAAGAAAAATCAAAGGCTATTATACATGGTCTCGGACGGCATACTATCGTATGCCGTTTTTCATCATTTTTGAGGATTTTTGAAAAAATGTCAAAATCGAAGAAAAACCAAAGGCTATAGTACATGGTCTCGGACGGTATACTATCGTATGCCGTTTTTCATCGTTTTTGAGGATTTTGGAAAAAATGTCAAAATCGAAGAAAAAACAAAGGCTATAGTACATGGTCTCAGACGACACACTATAGTATGCCGTTTTTCATCGATTTTGAGGATTTTTTTAAGAATGTCGAAATCGAAGAAAAACAAAGGCTATATACATGGTCTCGGACATCAAACTATAGTCCGCCGTTTGTCATCGTTTTTGAGGATTTTGAAAAAATGTCGAAAATCGAAAGAAAACCAAAGGCTATAGTACACGGTCTGGACGACATACTATAGTATGCCGTTTTTCATCGTTTTTCAGGATTTTTGAAAAAATGTCAAAATCGAAGAAAAACCAAAGGCTGTAGTACATGGTCTGGGACGCCAAACTATAGTATGCCGTTTTACATCGTTTTTGATGATTTTTGAAAAAATGACGGAAACGAAGAAAAACCAAAGGCTATAGTACATGGTCTCAGACGACATACTATAGTATGCCGTTTTTCATCGTTTTTGATGATTTTTGAAAACTGTCGAAATCGAAGACAAAGCAAAGGCTATAGTACATGGTCTCGGACACCAAACTATAGTCTGCCGTTTTTCATTGCTTTTGAGGATTTTTGAAAAATGTCGAAATTGAAGGAAAACCAAAGGCTATAGTACATGGTCTCGTACGACATACGATAGTATGCTGTTGTTCATCCTTTTTGAGGATTTTTGAAAAATGTCAAAATCGAAGAAAAAACAAAGGCTATAGTACATGGTCTCGGACGGCATACTATCGTATGCCGTTTTTCATCATTTTTGAGGATTTTTGAAAAAATGTCAAAATCGAAGAAAAACCAAAGGCTATAGTACATGGTCTCGGACGCCAAACTATAGTATGCCATTTCTCATCGTTTTTCAGGATTTTTGAAAAATGCCGAAATCGAAGAAAAACCATAGGCTATAGTACATGGTCTCGGACACCAAACTATAGTCTGCCGTTTTTTATTGTTTTTGAGGATTTTTGAAAAATGTCGAAATTGAAGGAAAACCAAAGGCTATAGTACATGGTCTCGTATGACATACTATAGTATGCCGTTTTTCATCGTTTTTCAGGATTTTTGAAAAAATGTCAAAATCGAAGAAAAACCAAAGGCTATAGTACATGGTCTCGGACGCCAAAGTATAGTAGGCCGTTTTTCATTGTTTTTGATGATATTTCAAAAATGACGAAATCGAAGAAAAACCAAAGGCTATAGTACATGGTCTCGGACGGTATACTATCGTATGCCGTTTTTCATCGTTTTTGAGGATTTTTGAAAAATGTCGAAATCAAAGGAAAACCAAAGGCTATAGTACATGGTCTCGTACGCCAAACTATAGTATGCCGTTTTTCATCGTTTTTCAGGATTTTTGAAAAATGACGAAATCGAAGAAAAACCAAAGGCTATAGTACATGGTCTCGGACACCAAACTATAGTCTGCCGTTTTTCATTGTTTTTGAGGATTTTTGAAAAATGTCGAAATTGAAGGAAAACCAAAGGCTATAGTACATGGTCTCGTACGACATACTATAGTATGCCGTTTTTCATCGTTTTTCAGGATTTTTGAAAAAATGTCAAAATCGAAGAAAAGCCAAAGGCTATAGTACATGGTCTCGGACGCCAAAGTATAGTATGCCGTTTTTCATTGTTTTTGATGATTTTTCAAAAAATGACGAAATCGAAGAAAAATCAAAGGCTATTATACATGGTCTCGGACGGCATACTATCGTATGCCGTTTTTCATTGTTTTTGATGATTTTTCAAAAAATGACGAAATCGAAGAAAAATCAAAGGCTATTATACATGGTCTCGGACGGCATACTATCGTATGCCGTTTTTCATCCTTTTTGAGGATTTTTGAAAAAATGTCAAAATCGAAGAAAAACCAAAGGCTATAGTACATGGTCTCGGACGCCAAACTATAGTATGCCGTTTTTCATCGTTTTTCAGGATTTTTGAAAAATGACGAAATCGAAGAAAAACCAAAGGCTATAGTACATGGTCTCGGACACCAAACTATAGTCTGCCGTTTTTCATTGTTTTTGAGGATTTTTGAAAAATGTCGAAATTGAAGGAAAACCAAAGGCTATAGTACATGGTCTCGTACGACATACGATAGTATGCTGTTGTTCATCCTTTTTGAGGATTTTTGAAAAATGTCAAAATCGAAGAAAAAACAAAGGCTATAGTACATGGTCTCGGACGGCATACTATCGTATGCCGTTTTTCATCATTTTTGAGGATTTTTGAAAAAATGTCAAAATCGAAGAAAAACCAAAGGCTATAGTACATGGTCTCGGACACCAAACTATAGTATGCCGTTTTTCATCGTTTTTCAGGATTTTTGAAAAATGACGAAATCGAAGAAAAACCAAAGGCTATAGTACATGGACTCGGACGCCAAACTATAGTATGCCGTTTTTCATCGTTTTTCAGGATTTTTGAAAAATGTCAAAATCGAAGAAAAACCAAAGGCTATAGTACATGATCTCGGACGCCAAAGTATAGTATGCCGTTTTTCATTGTTTTTGATGATATTTCAAAAAATGACTAAATCGAAGAAAAACCAAAGGCTATAGTACATGGTCTCGGACGGCATACTATGTATGCCGTTTTTCATCATTTTTGAGGATTTTGGAAAAATGACGAATTCGAAGAAAAGCAAAGGCAGACAATTGCACGAGTCCCTCCGAGCCGAGTCTCAAGCAAGCGCAAGTCATTTGGTCCCAAGTCTCAAGCAAGCAAGTTTTTTTAGGTAGTGGGTGAGTCAGTCGAGTCGAGTCCACACGTTGGGCGAGTCAAGTCGAGTCAAGTGCATGGTGATCGAGTCGCGTCGAGTCACAATGTTTTCAAGTCGAGTCACTGGTTTTCAGTCAAGTCACAGGTTACAACTTCCTACGGTCAAATGTAAAATATCAGTTTTATCAGATTTTTGAAAAATGACGAAAATGAAGAAAAACCAAGGCTATAGTACATGGTCTCGTACGACATACTATAGTATGCCGTTTTTCATCGTTTTTTCAGGATTTTTGAAAAATGTCAAAATCGAAGAAAAACAATCAAAGGCTATAGTACATGATCTCGGACGCCAAAGTATAGTATGCCGTTTTTCATTGTTTTTGATAATATTTCAAAAAATGACGAAATCGAAGAAAAACAAAGGCTATAATACATGGTCTCGGACACCAACTATAGTCTGCCGTTTTTCATTGTTTTTGAGGATTTTTGAAAAATGTCAAAATCGAAGAAAAAACAAAGGCTATAGCACATGGTCTCGTACGACATACTATAGTATGCCGTTTTTCATCGTTTTCAGGATTTTTGAAAAAATGTCAAAATCGAAGAAAAATCAAAGGCTAAGTACATGATCTCGACGCCAAAGTATAGTATGCCGTTTTTCATTGTTTTTTGATGATATTTCAAAAAATGACGAAATCGAAGAAAAACCAAAGGCTATAGTACATGGTCTCGGACGGCATGATATCGTATGCCGTTTTTCATCGTTTTGAGGATTTTGGAAAAAATGTCGAATTCGAAGAAAAAGCAAAGGCTATAGTACATGGTCTCGGACGACATACTATAGTATGCCATTTTTCATCGTTTTGAGGATTTTTGAAAAATGTTGAAATCGAAGAAAAACCAAAGGCTATAGTACATGGTCTCGTACGACATACTATAGTCATGCTGTTGTTCATCGTTTTTGAGGATTTTTGAAAAATGTCGAAATCGAAGAAAAACAAAGGCTATAGTACATGGTCTCGTACGACATACTATAGTATGCGTTTTTCATCGTTTTTCAGGATTTTTGAAAAATGTCAAAATCGAAGAAAAACCAAAGGCTATAGTACATGGTCTCGGACGCCAAAGTATAGTATGCCGTTTTTCATTGTTTTTGGGATATTCAAAAAAATGACGAAATCGAAGAAAAACCAAAGGCTATAGTACATGGTCTCAGACGGTATACTATCGTATGCCGTTTTTCATCATTTTTGAGGATTTTGGAAAAAATGTCAAATCGAAGAAAAACCAAAGGCTATAGTACATGGTCTCGGACGCCAAACTATAGTATGCCGTTTTTCATCGTTTTTCAGGATTTTTGAAAAATGTCGAAATCGAAGAAAAACCAAAGGCTATAGTACATGGTCTCGGACACCAAACTATAGTATGCCGTTTTTCATCGTTTTTGAGGATTTTTGAAAAATGTCGAAATCGAAGAAAAACCAAGGCTATAGTACATGGTCTCGTACGACATACTATAGTATGCTGTTGTTCATCCTTTTTGAGGATTTTGAAAAAATGTCAAAATCGAAGAAAAAAACAAAGGCTATAGTACATGGTCTCGAACGACATACTATAGTATGCCGTTTTTCATCGTTTTTCAGGATTTTTGAAAAAATGTCAAAATCGAAGAAAAACCAAAGGCTATAGTACATGGTCTCGGACGCCAAAGTATAGTATGCCGTTTTTCATTGTTTTTGATGATTTTAAAAAAAATGACGAAATCAAGAAAAAACAAAGGCTATAGTACATGGTCTCGGACGGTATACTATCGTATGCCGTTTTTCATCATTTTTGAGGATTTTTGAAAAAATGTCAAAATCGAAGAAAAACCAAAGGCTATAGTACATGGTCTCGGACGCCAAACTATAGTATGCCGTTTTTCATCGTTTTTCAGGATTTTTGAAAAAATGTCAAAATCGAAGAAAAACCAAAGGCTATAGTACATGGTCTTGGACGCCAAAGTATAGTATGCCGTTTTTCATTGTTTTTGATGATATTTCAAAAATGACGAAATCAAAGAAAAACCAAAGGCTATAGTACATGGTCTCGGACGGTATACTATCGTATGCCATTTTTCATCATTTTTGAGGATTTTGGAAAAAATGACGAAATCGAAGAAAACAAAGGCTATAGTACATGGACGGACGACACGGACGACATACTATAGTATGCCATTTTCATCATTTTGAGGATTTTTGAAAAATGTCGAAATCGAAGGAAAACCAAAGGCTATAGTACATGGTCTCATACGACATACTATAGTATGCCGTTTTTCATCGTTTTTCAGGATTTTTGAAAAAAAGTCAAAATCGAAGAAAAAAACAAAGTACATGGTCTCGGACGCCAAAGTATAGTATGCCGTTTTTTCATTGTTTTTGATGATTTTTCAAAAATTTCGAAATCGAAGAAAAACCAAAGGCTATAGTACATGGTCTCGGACGGCATACTATCGTATGCCGTTTTTCATCTTTTTGAGGATTTTTGAAAAAATGTCAAAATCGAAGAAAAACCAAAGGCTATAGTACATGGTTCGGACGGATACTATAGTATGCCGTTTTTCATCGTTTTTGAGGATTTTGGAAAAAATGTCAAAATCGAAGAAAAAACAAAGGCTATAGTACATGGTCTCGGACGACACACTATAGTATGCCGTTTTTCATCGATTTGAGGATTTTTTTTAAAAATGTCGAAAATCGAAGAAAAACCAAAGGCTATAGTACATGGTCTCGGACATCAAACTATAGTATGCCGTTTTTCATCGTTTTTGAGGATTTTTGAAAAATGTCGAAATCGAAGGAAAACCAAAGGCTATAGTACATGGTCTCGGACGACATACTATAGTATGCCGTTTTTCATCGTTTTTCAGGATTTTTGAAAAAATGTCAAAATCGAAGAAAAACCAAAGGCTATAGTACATGGTCTCGGACGCCAAACTATAGTATGCCGTTTTTCATCGTTTTTGATGATTTTTGAAAAAATGACGGAAACGAAGAAAAACCAAAGGCTATAGTACATGGTCTCAGACGACATACTATAGTATGCCGTTTTTCATCGTTTTTGATGATTTTTGAAAACTGTCGAAATCGAAGACAAAGCAAAGGCTATAGTACATGGTCTCGGACACCAAACTATAGTATGCTGTTTTTCATCGTTTTTGAGGATTTTTGAAAAATGTCGAAATCGAAGAAAAACCAAAGGCTATAGTACATGGTCTCGTACGACATACGATAGTATGCTGTTGTTCATCTTTTTGAGGATTTTTGAAAAAATGTCAAAATCGAAGAGAAAAACCAAAGGCTATAGTACATGGTCTCGTACGACATACGATAGTGATGTGTTTTTCATCATTTTTGAGGATTTTTGAAAAAATGTCAAAATCGAAGAAAAACCAAAGGCTATAGTACATGGTCTCGGACGCCAAACTATAGTATGCCGTTTCTCATCGTTTTTCAGGATTTTTTAAAAATGCCGAAATCGAAGAAAAACCAAAGGCTATAGTACATGGTCTCGGACACCAAACTATAGTCTGCCGTTTTTTATTGTTTTTGAGGATTTTTGAAAAATGTCGAAATTGAAGGAAAACCAAAGGCTATAGTACATGGTCTCGTACGACATACTATAGTATGCCGTTTTTCATCGTTTTTCAGGATTTTTGAAAAAATGTCAAAATCGAAGAAAAACCAAAGGCTATAGTACATGGTCTCGGACGCCAAAGTATAGTATGCCGTTTTTCATTGTTTTTGATGATATTTCAAAAAATGACGAAATCGAAGAAAAACCAAAGGCTATAGTACATGGTCTCGGACGGTATACTATCGTATGCCGTTTTTCATCGTTTTTGAGGATTTTTGAAAAATGTCGAAATCGAAGGAAAACCAAAGGCTATAGTACATGGTCTCGTACGCCAAACTATAGTATGCCGTTTTTCATCGTTTTTCAGGATTTTTGAAAAATGACGAAATCGAAGAAAAACCAAAGGCTATAGTACATGGTCTCGGACACCAAACTATAGTCTGCCGTTTTTCATTGTTTTTGAGGATTTTTGAAAAAATGTAACGAAAAAAACCAAAGGCTATAGTACATGGTCTCGTACGACATACTATAGTATGCCGTTTTTCATCGTTTTTCAGGATTTTTGAAAAAATGTCAAAATCGAAGAAAAGCCAAAGGCTATAGTACATGGTCTCGGACGCCAAAGTATAGTATGCCGTTTTTCATTGTTTTTGATGATTTTTCAAAAAATGACGAAATCGAAGAAAAATCAAAGGCTATTATACATGGTCTCGGACGGCATACTATCGTATGCCGTTTTTCATTGTTTTTGATGATTTTTCAAAAAATGACGAAATCGAAGAAAAATCAAAGGCTATTATACATGGTCTCGGACGGCATACTATCGTATGCCGTTTTTCATCATTTTGGAGGATTTTTGAAAAAATGTCAAAATCGAAGAAAAACCAAAGGCTATAGTACATGGTCTCGGACGCCAAACTATAGTATGCCGTTTTTCATCGTTTTTCAGGATTTTTGAAAAATGACGAAATCGAAGAAAAACCAAAGGCTATAGTACATGGTCTCGGACACCAAACTATAGTCTGCCGTTTTTCATTGTTTTTGAGGATTTTTGAAAAATGTCGAAATTGAAGGAAAACCAAAGGCTATAGTATATGGTCTCGTACGACATACTATAGTATGCTTTGTTCATCCTTTTTGAGGATTTTTGAAAAATGTCAAAATCGAAGAAAAAACAAAGGCTATAGTACATGGTCTCGGACGGCATACTATCGTATGCCGTTTTTCATCATTTTTGAGGATTTTTGAAAAAATGTCAAAATCGAAGAAAAACCAAAGGCTATAGTACATGGTCTCGGACACCAAACTATAGTATGCCGTTTTTCATCGTTTTTCAGGATTTTTGAAAAATGACGAAATTGAAGGAAAACCAAAGGCTATAGTACATGGTCTCGTACGACATACTATAGTATGCCGTTTTTCATTGTTTTTCAGGATTTTTGAAAAAATGTCAAAATCGAAGAAAAACCAAAGGCTATAGTACATGGTCTCGGACGCCAAAGTATAGTATGCCGTTTTTCATTGTTTTTGATGATATTTCAAAAAATGACGAAATCGAAGAAAAACCAAAGGCTATAGTACATGGTCTCGGACGCCAAACTATAGTATGCCGTTTTTCATCGTTTTTCAGGATTTTTGAAAAAATGTCAAAATCGAAGAAAAACCAAAGGCTATAGTACATGATCTCGGACGCCAAAGTATAGTATGCCGTTTTTCATTGTTTTTGATGATATTTCAAAAAATGACTAAATCGAAGAAAAACCAAAGGCTATAGTACATGGTCTCGGACGGCATACTATCGTATGCCGTTTTTCATCATTTTTGAGGATTTTGGAAAAAATGACGAATTCGAAGAAAAAGCAAAGGCCAGACAATTGCACGAGTCCCTCCGAGCCGAGTCTCAAGCAAGCGCAAGTCATTTGGTCCCAAGTCTCAAGCAAGTCAAGTTTTTTTTAGGTTGTGGGCGAGTCAAGTCGAGTCGAGTCCACACAGTTGGGCGAGTCAAGTCGAGTCAAGTCGCATGGTTGTTTCGAGTCGCGTCGAGTCACAATGTTTTCAAGTCGAGTCACTGGTTTTCAAGTCAAGTCACAGGTTACAACTTCCTACGGTCAAATGTAAAATATCAGTTTTATCAGATTTTTGAAAAATGACGAAATTGAAGGAAAACCAAAGGCTATAGTACATGGTCTCGTACGACATACTATAGTATGCCGTTTTTCATCGTTTTTCAGGATTTTTGAAAAAATGTCAAAATCGAAGAAAAACCAAAGGCTATAGTACATGATCTCGGACGCCAAAGTATAGTATGCCGTTTTTCATTGTTTTTGATAATATTTCAAAAAATGACGAAATCGAAGAAAAACCAAAGGCTATAATACATGGTCTCGGACACCAAACTATAGTCTGCCGTTTTTCATTGTTTTTGAGGATTTTTGAAAAATGTCGAAATTGAAGGAAAACCAAAGGCTATAGTACATGGTCTCATACGACATACTATAGTATGCCGTTTTTCATCGTTTTTCAGGATTTTTGAAAAAATGTCAAAATCGAAGAAAAACCAAAGGCTATAGTACATGGTCTCGGACGCCAAAGTATAGGATGCCGTTTTTCATTGTTTTTGCTGATATTTCAAAAAATGACGAAATCGAAGAAAAACCAAAGGCTATAGTACATGGTCTCGGACGGTATACTATCGTATGCCGTTTTTCATCGTTTTTGAGGATTTTTGAAAAATGTCGAAATCAAAGGAAAACCAAAGGCTATAGTACATGGTCTCGTACGACATACTATAGTATGCTGTTTTTCATCGTTTTTGAGAATTTTTGAAAAATGTATAAATCGAAGAAAAAACAAAGGATATAGTACATGGTCTCGTATGACATACTATAGTACATGGTAGTACATGGTCTCGGACGGCATAATATCGTATGCCGTTTTTCATCATTTTTGAGGATTTTGAAAAAATGACGAATTCGAAGAAAAAGCAAAGGCTATAGTACATGGTCTCATACGACATACTATAGTATGCTCTTGTTCATCGTTTTTGAGGATTTTTGAAAAATGTTGAAATCGAAGAAAAACCAAAGGCTATAGTACATGGTCTTGGACGCCAAAGTATAGTATGCCGTTTTTCATTGTTTTTGCTGATATTTCAAAAAATGACGAAATCGAAGAAAAACCAAAGGCTATAGTACATGGTCTCGGACGGTATACTATCGTATGCCGTTTTTCATTGTTTTTGAGGATTTTTGAAAAATGTCGAAATCAAAGGAAAACCAAAGGCTATTATACATGGTCTCGTACGACATACGATAGTATGCTGTTGTTCATCCTTTTTGAGGATTTTTGAAAAATGTCAAAATCGAAGAAAAAACAAAGGCTATAGCACATGGTCTCGTACGACATACTATAGTATGCCGTTTTTCATCGTTTTTCAGGATTTTTGAAAAAATGTCAAAATCGAAGAAAAACCAAAGGCTAAAGTACATGATCTCGGACGCCAAAGTATAGTATGCCTTTTTTCATTGTTTTTGATGATATTTCAAAAAATGACGAAATCGAAGAAAAACCAAAGGCTATAGTACATGGTCTCGGACGGCATAATATCGTATGCCGTTTTTCATCATTTTTGAGGATTTTGGAAAAAATGACGAATTCGAAGAAAAAGCAAAGGCTATAGTACATGGACTCGGACGACATACTATAGTATGCCATTTTTCATCGTTTTGAGGATTTTTGAAAAATGTTGAAATCGAAGAAAAACCAAAGGCTATAGTACATGGTCTCGTACGACATACTATAGCATGCTGTTGTTCATCGTTTTTGAGGATTTTTGAAAAATGTCGAAATCGAAGAAAAAACAAAGGCTATAGCACATGGTCTCGTACGACATACTATAGTATGCCGTTTTTCATCGTTTTTCAGGATTTTTGAAAAATGTCAAAATCGAAGAAAAACCAAAGGCTATAGTACATGGTCTTGGACGCCAAAGTATAGTATGCCGTTTTTCATTGTTTTTGATGATATTTCAAAAAATGACGAAATCAAAGAAAAACCAAAGGCTATAGTACATGGTCTCAGACGGTATACTATCGTATGCCGTTTTTCATCATTTTTGAGGATTTTGGAAAAAATGTCAAAATCGAAGAAAAACCAAAGGCTATAGTACATGGTCTCGGACGCCAAACTATAGTATGCCGTTTTTCATCGTTTTTCAGGATTTTTGAAAAATGACGAAATCGAAGAAAAACCAAAGGCTATAGTACATGCTCTCAGACACCAAACTATAGTCTGCCGTTTTTCATCGTTTTTGAGGATTTTTGAAAAATGTCGAAATTGAAGGAAAACCAAAGGCTATAGTACATGGTCTCGTACGACATACTATAGTATGCTGTTGTTCATCCTTTTTGAGGATTTTTGAAAAATGTCAAAATCGAAGAAAAAACAAAGGCTATAGCACATGGTCTCGAACGACATACTATAGTATGCCGTTTTTCATCGTTTTTCAGAATTTTTGAAAAAATGTCAAAATCGAAGAAAAACCAAAGGCTATAGTACATGGTCTTGGACGCCAATGTATAGTATGCCGTTTTTCATTCTTTTTGATGATATTTCAAAAAATGACGAAATCAAAGAAAAACCAAAGGCTATAGTACATGGTCTCGGACGGTATACTATCGTATGCCATTTTTCATCATTTTTGAGGATTTTGGAAAAAATGACGAAATCGAAGAAAAAGCAAAGGCTATATAGTACATGGACGGACGACACGGACGACATACTATAGTATGCCATTTTCATCATTTTGAGGATTTTTGAAAAATGTCGAAATCGAAGGAAAACCAAAGGCTATAGTACATGGTCTCATACGACATACTATAGTATGCCGTTTTTCATCGTTTTTCAGGATTTTTGAAAAAATGTCAAAATCATAGAAAAAACAAAGGCCATGGTCTCGGACGCCAAAGTATAGTATGCCGTTTTTCATTGTTTTTGATGACTTTTCAAAAAATTACGAAATCGAAGAAAAATCAAAGGCTATTATACATGGTCTCGGACGGCATACTATCGTATGCCGTTTTTCATCATTTTTGAGGATTTTTGAAAAAATGTCAAAATCGAAGAAAAACCAAAGGCTATAGTACATGGTCTCGGACGGTATACTATCGTATGCCGTTTTTCATCGTTTTTGAGGATTTTGGAAAAAATGTCGAAATCGAAGAAAAAACAAAGGCTATAGTACATGGTCTCAGACGACACACTATAGTATGCCGTTTTTCATCGATTTTGAGGATTTTTTTTAAGAATGTCGAAATCGAAGAAAAACCAAAGGCTATAGTACATGGTCTCGGACATCAAACTATAGTCCGCCGTTTGTCATCGTTTTTGAGGATTTTTGAAAAATGTCGAAATCGAAGGAAAACCAAAGGCTATAGTACACGGTCTTGGACGACATACTATAGTATGCCGTTTTTCATCGTTTTTCAGGATTTTTGAAAAAATGTCAAAATCGAAGAAAAACCAAAGGCTGTAGTACATGGTCTGGGACGCCAAACTATAGTATGCCGTTTTACATCGTTTTTGATGATTTTTGAAAAAATGACGGAAACGAAGAAAAACCAAAGGCTATAGTACATGGTCTCAGACGACATACTATAGTATGCTGTTGTTCATCCTTTTTGAGGATTTTTGAAAAATGTCAAAATCGAAGAAAAAACAAAGGCTATAGTACATGGTCTCGTACGACATACTATAGTATGCCGTTTTTCATCATTTTTGAGGATTTTTGAAAAAATGTCAAAATCGAAGAAAAACCAAAGGCTATAGTACATGGTCTCGGACGCCAAACTATAGTATGCCGTTTCTCATCGTTTTTCAGGATTTTTGAAAAATGCCGAAATCGAAGAAAAACCAAAGGCTATAGTACATGGTCTCGGACACCAAACTATAGTCTGCCGTTTTTCATTGTTTTTGAGGATTTTTGAAAAATGTCGAAATCGAAGGAAAACCAAAGGCTATAGTACATGGTCTCGTATGACATACTATAGTATGCCGTTTTTCATCGTTTTTCAGGATTTTTGAAAAAATGTCAAAATCGAAGAAAAACCAAAGGCTATAGTACATGGTCTCGGACGCCAAAGTATAGTAGGCCGTTTTTCATTGTTTTTGATGATTTTGAAAAATGACGAAATCGAAGAAAAACCAAAGGCTATAGTACATGGTCTCGGACGGTATACTATCGTATGCCGTTTTTCATCGTTTTTGAGGATTTTTGAAAAATGTCGAAATCAAAGGAAAACCAAAGGCTATAGTACATGGTCTCGTACGCCAAACTATAGTATGCCGTTTTTCATCGTTTTTCAGGATTTTTGAAAAATGACGAAATCGAAGAAAAACCAAAGGCTATAGTACATGGTCTCGGACACCAAACTATAGTCTGCCGTTTTTCATTGTTTTTGAGGATTTTTGAAAAATGTCGAAATTGAAGGAAAACCAAAGGCTATAGTACATGGTCTCGTACGACATACTATAGTATGCCGTTTTTCATCGTTTTTCAGGATTTTTGAAAAAATGTCAAAATCGAAGAAAAGCCAAAGGCTATAGTACATGGTCTCGGACGCCAAAGTATAGTATGCCGTTTTTCATTGTTTTTGATGATTTTTCAAAAAATGACGAAATCGAAGAAAAATCAAAGGCTATTATACATGGTCTCGGACGGCATACTATCGTATGCCGTTTTTCATTGTTTTTGATGATTTTTCAAAAAATGACGAAATCGAAGAAAAATCAAAGGCTATTATACATGGTCTCGGACGGCATACTATCGTATGCCGTTTTTCATCATTTTTGAGGATTTTTGAAAAAATGTCAAAATCGAAGAAAAACCAAAGGCTATAGTACATGGTCTCGTACGACATACGATAGTATGCTGTTGTTCATCCTTTTTGAGGATTTTTGAAAAATGTCAAAATCGAAGAAAAAACAAAGGCTATAGCACATGGTCTCGTACGACATACTATAGTATGCCGTTTTTCATCGTTTTTCAGGATTTTTGAAAAAATGTCAAAATCGAAGAAAAACCAAAGGCTATAGTACATGATCTCGGACGCCAAAGTATAGTATGCCGTTTTTCATTGTTTTTGATGATATTTCAAAAAATGACGAAATCGAAGAAAAACCAAAGGCTATAGTACATGGTCTCGGACGGCATAATATCGTATGCCGTTTTTCATCATTTTTGAGGATTTTGGAAAAAATGACGAATTCGAAGAAAAAGCAAAGGCTATAGTACATGGACTCGGACGACATACTATAGTATGCCGTTTTTCATCGTTTTTGAGGATTTTTGAAAAATGGAATCGAAGAAAAACCAAAGGCTATAGTACATGGTCTCGTCGACATACTATAGTATGCCGTTTTTCATCGTTTTTCAGAATTTTGGATGCCAATGTATAGTATGCTGTTTTTCATTGTTTTTGATGATATTTCAAAAATGACGAAATCAAAGAAAAACCAAAGGCTATAGTACATGGTCTCGGACGGCATAATATCGTATGCCGTTTTTCATCATTTTTGAGGATTTTGGAAAAAATGACGAATTCGAAGAAAAAGCAAAGGCTATAGTACATGGACTCGGACGACATACTATAGTATGCCGTTTTTCATCGTTTTGAGGATTTTTGAAAAATGTCGAAATCGAAGAAAAACAAAGGCTATAGTACATGGTCTCGTACGACATACTATAGTATGCTGTTTTTCATCGTTTTTGAGGATTTTTGAAAAATGTCGAAATCGAAGAAAAAACAAAGGCTATAGCACATGGTCTCGAACGACATACTATAGTATGCCGTTTTTCATCGTTTTTCAGAATTTTTGAAAAAATGTCAAAATCGAAGAAAAACAAAGGCTATAGTACATGGTCTGGACGCCAATGTATAGTATGCCGTTTTCATTCTTTTTGATGATATTTCAAAAAATGACGAAATCGAAGAAAAAACCAAAGGCTATAGTACATGGTCTCGGACGGTATACTATCGTATGCCGTTTTTCATCATTTTTGAGGATTTTTCAAAAAAATGTCGAAATCAAAGAAAAAACAAAGGCTATAGTACATGGTCTCGGACGCAAACTATAGTATGCCGTTTTCATCGTTTTTCAGGATTTTTGAAAAAATGTCAAAATCGAAGAAAAACCAAAGGCTATAGTACATGGTCTTGGACGCCAAACTATAGTATGCCGTTTTTCATTGTTTTTGAGGATTTTCAAAAAATGACGAAATCGAAGAAAAACCAAAGGCTATAGTACATGGTCTCGGACGCCAAACTATCGTATGCCGTTTTTCATCATTTTTGAGGATTTTGGAAAAAATGACGAATTCGAAGAAAAGCAAAGGCTATAGTACATGGGTCTCGGACGACATACTATAGTATGCCAGTTTTTCATCGTTTTTGAGGATTTTTGAAAAATGTTGAAATCGAAGAAAAACCAAAGGCTATAGTACATGGTCTCGTACGACATACTATAGTATGCTGTTTTCATCGTTTTGAGGATTTTTGAAAAATGTCAAAATCGAAGAAAAAACAAAGGCTATAGCACATGGTCTCGTACGACATACTATAGTATGCCGTTTTCATCGTTTTTCAGGATTTTGAAAAATGTCAAAATCGAAGAAAAAACCAAAGGCTATAGTACATGGTCTCGGACGCCAAACTATAGTATGCCGTTTTTCATTGTTTTTGATGATATTTAAAAAAATGACGAAATCAAAGAAAAACCAAAGGCTATAGTACATGGTCTCGGACGGTATACTATCGTATGCCGTTTTTCATCATTTTTGAGGATTTTGGAAAAAATGTCAAAATCGAAGAAAAACCAAAGGCTATAGTACATGGTCTCGGACGCCAAACTATAGTATGCCGTTTTTCATCGTTTTTCAGGATTTTGAAAAAAATGTCAAAATCGAAGAAAAACCAAAGGCTATAGTACATGGTCTCGGACACCAAAGTATAGTATGCCGTTTTTCATTGTTTTTGATGATATTTCAAAAATGACGAAATCAAAGAAAAACAAAGGCTATAGTACATGGTCTCGGACGGTTACTATCGTATGCCGTTTTTCATCATTTTTGAGGATTTTGGAAAAAATGACAAAATCGAAGAAAAACAAAGGCTATAGTACATGGACGGACGCACGCGACATACTATAGTATGGCATTTTCATTGTTTTGAGGATTTTTGAAAAATGTCGAAATCGAAGGAAAACCAAAGGATATAGTACATGGTCTCGTACGACATACTATAGTATGCCGTTTTTCATCGTTTTTCAGGATTTTTGAAAAAATGTCAAAATCATAGAAAAAACAAAGGCTATAGGCCATGGTCTCGGACGCCAAAGTATAGTATGCCGTTTTTCATTGTTTTTGATGATTTTTCAAAAAATGACGAAATCGAAGAAAAATCAAAGGCTATTATACATGGTCTCGGACGGCATACTATCGTATGCCGTTTTTCATCATTTTTGAGGATTTTTGAAAAAATGTCAAAATCGAAGAAAAACCAAAGGCTATAGTACATGGTCTCGGACGCCAAACTATAGTATGCCGTTTTTCATCGTTTTTGATGATTTTGCAAAAAATGACGAAATCGAAGAAAAACCAAAGGCTATAGTACATGGTCTCGTACGCCAAACTATATACTGCCGTTTTTCATCGTTTTTGAGGATTTTTGAAAAATGTTGAATTCGAAGGAAAACCAAAGGCTATAGTACATGGTCTCGGACACCAAACTATAGTCTGCCGTTTTTAATTGTTTTTGAGGATTTTTGAAAAAATGATGAAATCGAAGAAAAACCAAAGGCTATAGTACATGGTCTCGTACGACATACTATAGTATGCCGTTTTTCATCGTTTTTGATGATTTTTGAAAACTGTCGAAATCGAAGACAAAGCAAAGGCTATAGTACATGGTCTCGGACGACATAGTATAGTATGCTGTTTTTCATGGTTTTGATGATTTTTGAGAAAATGACCAAAAAAAAAACAAAAAACAAGGCTATAGTACATGGTGTCGGACAACATACTATAGTACGCCGTTTTTCATCATTTTTGATGATTTTTGAAAAAATGTCAAAATCGAAGAAAAAACAAAGGCTATAGTACATGGTCTCAGACGACACACTATAGTATGCCGTTTTTCATCGATTTTGAGGATTTTTTTTAAGAATGTCGAAATCGAAGAAAAACCAAAGGCTATAGTACACGGTCTTGGACGACATACTATAGTATGCCGTTTTTCATCGTTTTTCAGGATTTTTGAAAAAATGTCAAAATCGAAGAAAAACCAAAGGCTGTAGTACATGGTCTGGGACGCCAAACTATAGTATGCCGTTTTACATCGTTTTTGATGATTTTTGAAAAAATGACGGAAACGAAGAAAAACCAAAGGCTATTATACATGGTCTCAGACGACATACTATAGTATGCCGTTTTTCATCATTTTTGAGGATTTTTGAAAAATGTCGAAATCGAGAAAAAAAGACATACTATAGCATGTCGAAAATCGGCGTTTTCAGAGATTTAAAAAAAATGAAGAAAAAAGACAGACTATAATGCATGGTTTATAATATGCCCTTTTTCATTGTTTTGAGGATTTTCGAAAAATGACGAAATCGAAAAAAGAAACAAAAAACGACTATCGTAGACTATAGTAAATGGTCTTGGAGAACATGTTATAGTGTGTCATTTTTCATTGCTTTTGAGGTTTGAGGAAGATGTCATACTATGGTATGCTGTTTCCATTGTTTTTGCGGATTTTTTTCCCAAAAATGCTGAAACCGCTGAAAAACGGCATACTATATGTATGCCGTTTTTATTGCTTTCAAGGCTTTTCAAAAAATTATGAAATCGGTGAAAAACGACAGGCTATAGCACATGACATTCTATAGTATGTTGTTTTATGAGTTTTTGAGGAATTTCAAAAAATGTCGAAATTGAAGAAAAACGACATACTATATGCTATTTTTCATAATTTTTGAAGATTTTCAAAAAATTACAAAACCTGAGAAAAACAAAAAACAAGGCTATAGTACATGGTCTCTGACAACATATAGTATGCCGTTTTCCATTGTTTTTGCGGATTTTCAAAAAAGTTTGAAATCGAGAAAAAACGAAATACTATAGTATGCCCTTTTTCATCATTTACGAGGATTTTTGAAAAAGGACAAAAATTAGGAAAAATGACAGGCCATAGTACATTATATGTAAACATATGGGACAAAATATGAAACATTGAGCTCAAACCGCAGGGATTCGAACCCTGTGCCTGGAACCAGAAGTTCGCAGGAGTACCGACTACCGGTATGTTGTGCATATTCACATCATGTCCTACATGATAAAACCATCCAAATATATAGTACCTACTACAGAAGAGTAACAGGTACAGCAAAAACCCAAATCATTGGGTTCAGAGGACACTAGTAAAGATTTGATTTGTTTGATCCAGAGAAAAAGATAAAATAAAAGTAAATAATAAAATTGAAGTAAAAAAAAAAACTTTGGCAATAGTGGGACATCCAGGGATTGCATCAGCTAAGCCCAAATATAACATATGTGTTTAGATAACTGGATTACGTAATATATTGGATTTTCAATCTGATGCATGCCTGTACTTTCCAGGGGCAAATTCCATTCTACAAACACACTGACGCACAGAACAAGCTGAGGCACATTGGACTATAAAAAATGAAACCTAACATTTCAGGACAACAACTTTGTGCTCAAGCAAGCAAAAAATTACCAGCCATGTTCTGCAATAAAATGCTTATCTTACCTTTCCTGTCTGTGGTGCTGGTGGTTGCTGTGGAGTCATCTTCTGGTGGTGGTAAGTTGTTAGTTTTTAATTTATTTCATGACACACACACGCACACGCACACACAATAACAAATCAAAGAGTAATGCACAGTGTTTAACTTGTGTCTGAAATGGTCTCTACATGGACTCCCCTGTATTTTTTTAATTGTTGACACCCCCTCTAACATTTAAATTGTGGCCAGTTTAACCGTGTAAACTGCATTCTTTTCAGGAGGTTCTCGATCCTACAATTATGACCTATCCAATGCATCAGACCTGAGGAGGCTGTATAACTCTGCTGTGTACAAGGCAGAAAGAATGAAGAGACCTTTGGATGGGATGCCTGTTCGAGTTGGAGTTTTAAGCCACTCTGGAGTCAGGTCAGTCCTCTAAACTGTAGGCTGTCAAATGGCCCTAATACCAAATCACATACTAGGCCACACCCATTCAATTTCTAATAGCATATGTCTACATCTAACAATAAGGCATATGAACAGGTGCATAGGTCAGTGGACATCAAATACTGTAAGTAACAACAGTAGTAGGCATTGTTTTATATTATTGGCATTGTTGTTTAAGTCAGTTTAACTAAACTATATGGACAAAAAAATGACACACACACACACACACACACACACCCACAAACACACCCACACCACACACACACACACACCACACACACACACACACACACACACACACACACACACACACACACACACACACACACACACACCACACACACACACACACACACACACACACACACACACACCCTACTGTAGATAATAACAGCAGTGTATTGTATGTGTTTTATAGAGTAACACTGGCTGATGGCTCCAAGTGGCTTGTCCACAAGGGAGATGGATTTGGAGTGAGCTCTCAGACGGTGGTGGTGGATGCTCGCCATATGAGCTCTGACTGGACGGTAAGGAGCAAAAAATATATATATTTTTTTATAACAATACAATATTGCATTCAAAACAAAGAAGGATTTATGGTGAAGTTACACTCTCATGAAATAGTTGTTTTAAAGTTATAAAGACTGTTTGACAAAATGACAATTCCTTTTAGATACTGTCATATTTTAATGATTAAATAATTAGAATGTATACAAATGCATTAATAATAGCATAATAACAGCAGATAACAAAATTGTTTATTATTATTATTATTTATTATATTGTCACTGAGACTGAAAATGTCTTCCTTTTCTTCTTGTAGATTATTGAAACCAAAGACTTCAGGGGGAGCAAGACCGTTTCCGATTTTGTCAGAGCTGGTGGCACTGATTACAGTTTAATCTTTGATAATTGTCATCTTGGTGCTGGCCGAATGATGAATCAATAAACATGACCATTGTTTTTGATGTATTAAAACATGCAATGTAAGTTTGTATGACATTAAATTGACTAAATAAAATGTAACCCTGATGTTGGTTTGGGACCTCAGTCACTAGATTTTTTTACTGACAACTACTTCCTACAACGTATTTAATGTGATGAAAATAGCCAGTGTATGGAGATATTACCTGCAGATTTATGTTTTCAAGATTAGGAAGGAGTGTAATATATTTATAAAAATGTGTTTGGCAATGGTAAAAAAACCTAATCTTCAAATATTTGGCCCTCACTAGTCAATAATGGTAATGATAAAATTGCACTGACCGCATCGATGGGAAGAAAAATAGAAACTAGATTTCTAGTCAACAACACCAACAGGCTATAGTACCTGGTCTCTGATAACATACCGTACTATAGTATGTTGTTGTAGTAGTATGGAGTTTCCTGACGTTTTCAAGGATTTTCAAAAAATTACGAAATTGGGGGTAAAAGTAAGGCTATAGTACATGGTCTGGTTTGAGGATTTTCAAAAAATGTTGAAATCGAAGAAAAACGACAGGCTATAGTACTAAGTACATGGTCTCAGATAATTTGGCATTCTCTTCCAAGCAAGCTTAAAGGTAGGGGAAGTGATTTCACTTTTGTCAGATATCACCCAAAAAATATTTTTTTCTGTTAAAATGCTCTATTATAAGGTGTGGAAACCACATATGGAGTTTCCCCCTCCCCCACGTTAGCAGAGGAGCTAATAGAAGTTCCCCAGGTCACCACAATTCTCCTCCAATCAGGAGAGAGCAGCAGGTTCACATAGTGTAGCTACTTTTGGGGGCCCCTAGTGCACCAGGCTGGTACTACACCATGAATTTCAAATCA
The DNA here is from genome assembly GCA_039105355.1 of Benthosema pterotum. NCBI lineage: Eukaryota > Metazoa > Chordata > Actinopteri > Myctophiformes > Myctophidae > Benthosema > Benthosema pterotum. The sequence continues at coordinate 28,610,907 of CM076967.1, forward strand.
CTTCCCCTACCTTTAAATCTATTTCCATGATAAAAAATAAATAAAAAAGTAATATTAAACAGATAAGCTAACATGAGTGTTTATGTATGTGTGTTTGGCATGGTGTGTATGAAGTCCAGATGCAATCTTGCATGTGTGTGTGTGTGTGTGTGTGTGTGTGTGTGTGTGTGTGTGTGTGTGTGTGTGTGTGTGTGTGTGTGTGTGTGTGTGTGTGTGTGCAGCACTATATGAGGCTGTGGGCCACTCTTCTCTGTGTGTGCAATAATATAATAATGTTATAAGATGCAACGCAATAATTTTGCATCAGTCATTGCTCAACGAATAGTAACCACAATTATGCAGTTCTCATTCTCCTGTTTTACTACCGGTATATACTGTACTGCTGTACAGCTTTTAGATCATTGTGGGTGGCTGTCATCCTCTTTGGAATCAAACATGTTACTGGTGATTAAATGATGTAGTGTTTAGGTGGCAATAGTTCCAGGCCTATAGAAGCGAGGAGGAAACCTCAATCCCCAGAACATAAGTCCCAGCAGTAAGAGGAAGGACAGAAGGAAGATCGGTACTGGCAGCAGATAGGACTGCCAGGACACCATGGGGCTCTGTTGACCTGATACATCCACCATACTGTGGGAGGAAACACAAGACAGTGAGAAGGCTGCAGAAAATGCAAACCGTATCCACTTTATCGCTTTAAATCAGGGATTTTCAACCTTTTTCATCCCAGGGCCCACCATTTATTCAGCAATTGAGACACGGACCACCAATTGAGGATGTTCTTTAGACCTACAGACCCCAAAACTAAAGATTTCTTGTGCTTCTTTCTGTCCATGGCCATTATAATCTTCTAGTTGTGTAGATTTGGACTAATTCGCATATGGTGGATATTTTAACTATGGAGAGAGTAAAAATGAAACCAAATGGACCCGCCAGGGTCCATTTGGTTTCATTTTTACGTTCTCAGGAGTTACATTTGGTTAACCAACTTAGCTGGGGACCACCTGGAACCCTCTCAAGGACCACTGGTGGTCCCCGGACCACCTGTTGAAAACCCCTGCTTTACATAATAGACTTAGTAGTAATAGATATCTATCACTTTAAACTACGACTTTCATTTTTTAAGACAGAGGGAATTTGGCTTCAGTGAATATGGAGAGGACTCACTGTTCAGATATGATGGAGTCTGCTGTACTAAGTTCAGAGGGTGTCTCCATGGACTCCCCTGACTCTGGCCCCAAGTCTTCAGCTTTCTTTGAATTGTTGTCACCTCCCAAAATGGCTGACCGATGTCTGTGGCGCAGTGACACCTGTTGAGGACTGACAAACAGAACTACATTCAATACAAAATTGTGCCCCTACGGGGCACAGGTCTCCACCTGCTGCACGAACAAGGGCGTTTATACCTATGACCTATGACCTTCATACCTATGACCTCATCATGACGTCATCTCAGCTTCTCAAGCTCAGGGGTCCTCCTAGAGACCTGTACAGGTCTCCACGTCTGTGCTCAGGTTTGAACGTGCACTGTATGGTACTAGTGTATCAACTATAACGTCGTCATGACGTCATGACGAACGGGCTGCGTGCACGACAGTCTGGGACGGACAGATCTGTCTGTCCGTGGTGCATGAACAGACAGTCGTGGACGGACAGACTCAGGACGTGCACGGAAGAGGGCGTTTTATAGTCCCCACCTTCGGTGGAGACAAACAGAACTACATTCAATACAAAGACACTGGTATAATTTACACTGTGCCAGAGCACTCAGAGATGCTTACTGCACACCTGCCTGCATTTGATTTGACTGCTGACCTTTACTTTGAAGATGAGAAGGAGCTGCCACTGAAATAGCTCAATGACTTTTATGCTGTTTGACCGTTGTATACAAGCGTTTGAATGTATATGAGTGTATCAGGAGTCGGCAACTGTTTTGGCATGATTTTATATTCTATTTGGACAGAGACTCCACCAGTCTCCGTCCTGAGTCAAGGTTCAGTGTTTGAATGACTGTAAAACTACAAACTAAATCAACCTATACAGTAAACTGTTGTGAGAGTATTTGTAACCTTAAGCAGATGGCTTCACCCTCCTCATTGTTGCTCTGGCAGCTCTGGGTGGAACTCTGTCTGAAGAGAAGGTTGAGGTCTGGGCTGCTCAGGTTCTGACACTGAAATCTTTCATTGGAGCTCTGCCTTAGGAGAGAGCTGACCCCTGTCCCACATGCTAGGATGGGACAGGGGCTGACAGAAGGAGACATGCAAGATCGGATACAATGCAAAAATGAATGCAAGAATGATGAGTCAAAATAATGTCATCAGGGCAGGTAGAATTTGAACATACGATAGCTTTCCTGTCCATAGACGGGAAAAACAACATTGCAACAGAAAATGAATACACAAGTCCTAACCAAAAATAAAAAATATATATGTACTGTTACTGTACATAGAGTTAAAGCTAAACTGCAATTGTAATCTCATAAATATGATAGTGCAAGTTCCCCAGAAAAGACCTGGTAACAACAACTCAATCAGTCATAAATCAATCAAGCTTTATATTTTACATTTCAGGTGGGAGAAGAATCAGTGGGTATCACATGGAAATTTAAACCAAGGACAAGAGGATTATCCATAATTTTACCTGGTGTCCTGTGAAAAACTGTCATCCTGGCTGGCAGACTCAGAGACCGAACTGTCCTGAAACCCCTCTTGAAACCTGCCTTCCATGTCACTCATCTGTGTGATTGTTTGGAAACTATATTTTCTTAGACCATTGTGGATCAAAATCTTTTATTTCACATAGAATTCATATTATATTATTGTGACAATTTATTTGGTGTATTAAAAGCAGCTGACCTGTAACTGCGAACTTGGGATCAGAGTGATGCTGACTCTTCTTCTGAGATGCTGCGATAAGAACAGACAATTGGAATGTGAGCATATTTACAGTTACACAGTTACACTGGATAGATATACTGTAGATATAGTCCCAAAGGGGGAATACAGCATGCACAAAGAATATTGTCAATACACAAGCTCAGGAACAAAATATATAGAAGGATAAAAGTCAAGGGCACAAGTATTACAGTTGTAGCTCACCTGTTGAGATGCTTGTCTGAAAAACTGGTGTCTCATGTCAATGTCCTCTGCAAAAACACGAAGAAATATATGATGTAAAGTTGATGTAAAGTTTATCTTGTGTCTTTTCTCTTGTGCTGTAGCCTGTAACAGGTCATCACTGAGCCCCAATGACAAACATCTGCCTATCGACACTGAGTGAATAATATTCACACCAAGCCAGTGGAAATGCTCTCGCTGGAGTGTTATAAGCAATAAAGGCATACATGCATGTGTGCGGATGGATGGACAACTCTTGTCTGATGTACAACTAATGAGTAAGCTTCCAAGGTAAATAGGCTGCAAAATAGTAGTGTAGGGGCCCCTCTATGTGGTTAAAATTGGTGTCGATTGGATGATGAATTCATGATTTGGTACACTTTTTCTAAGATAGGCTCCTCCAACAAACCTTGAAGCCAGTCACAAAACAAAGGAAAAAGCCAGGTGCTGAATGGAGATGCAAAAAGTTAAAACACGAATACTAGTTAATAATGGTGCTTCGAAGATCAAAACCAGGGACTAGAACAGTGAAAAAACAAGAAGGCAACAATCCGAGCACTCAAAAGTTTAAAAACAAGGAGAGGGGGTATAAAAACAAGGTACTATTAAGTAAAAAAAGCCAACATGTTGACATGACATATAGTACAAGAGTTGAAGAGAGCTGGTATAGCACCATCACAAGGCGGTTTTGAAACATTTATCTTCAACCAAGCTCATTCTCTCTCTCACACTGCACCCTTCTGACAGAGGGCAGTATTTGTCTGAGTAGGAGACACTGTGTATGTAGCCTACCTCTGTGTTGGTGGAGGAGCTTCCTAGTCTCCAGTAGCTCTGTGCTGTTTATGTCATGACAGTTCTTCAGGTGATTCACGTGGAGCTGCATCAGCTCTGCTGCACAGATGACACGAGCCTCCTGGAGAGGATCATCACAAACACTAATGACCTATCATTAGTTGCTTGTCCACAGGCTGACCACATGGAAAGGATACTTGAATTAATAATACCAGTACCACTCACACTCGTGTCACATATTTATAACAATTTTCAAAAATAGCTTTATGGTCACAATACACACACAATGCGTATGGATTGGCTATTTTTATCGATACATTTTAAGCCATTTCTCAATCGAGGATATGCGTGACATCATTATCATACCCGGAGGTTATGTGGGAACGCACAAAACATTTTTTTCCTTTTTTCGAAACAGGTATTTGTTATTCCTTGAAATGGCAATGTTTGGAACTCGGTACTTTAGGACAGTAATATATTGTGGCATTTTAATATGCCATGTCAAAGGATTTCAGGGCATACATCAAAGCAAATAATAAAAAACATTATGTGATGCACCCATATAGAGGTAGTTACAATAATGTTTATCAGTAATTCACCAGTTGAATTAGTGAAGTAGTAACAAAAAATATATCATGGAAAGGACCTACGCTAAAAGGGAAATCAAATAATTACAAATTGTATAACCTGAATCTAAGGTAAACAAAACAAGACAAACAGAAACAAGACAGGACAAACACAGGACAAGACAGGACAGGACAAGACAATACACATGACTTGGTCGTACCACAGAAATATAGCGGACGTAGCTTTGCATCCATACATAGTGCTCCCATGACAAGTATAAGACAACCCAGCTGCATGGGAGATCAAGTATGCTCAGACTCAACTCAACTTTAATTAATTTGGAATAGTTTGGAAATCTAAGTCATTAACCAGTGCGAGGAAAGGGGTCCAAGTGTCCTCAAATTTGGACACTGAGCCTCTCAAGGTACATCTGATTTTTTCTAGTTTAATAAAATGGAGTACATCTCTAAACCAGTGAAGATGGGATGGGGAAACGGAGGACTTCCACTTCATCAAAATTAAACGCCTAGCTATAAGAGTAACAAAGGCTACCAGGTGAGCTTTATATTTAGGAAGTAATAAAGTAGGAGGGGAGATTCCAAACATGGCTGTCATTACATTTGGTTCAAATTGTGTCCCAACACTCCTTGATATGATGTGAAAAATCTCGGTCCAATATCTAGTTAAAGAGGGACATGACCAGAACATATGTATATAGGTGGCAGGTGCTGAGCGACATCTGTCACACAGGGGGTCAACGTCACCATATATTTTGGATATAGTCTCACTTTGGTGAAATGTATACGATGGATAATTTTGCATTGGATTAGTCCGAGTCTTGCACAAATGGAAGATGAGTGGACAAGACGTAAAATGTCTTCCCAAATATCATCCGAGATTTCAAACCTATGTCCTCCTCCCATTTACCTTTAATGTGTTGTATCGACGTGGGCTGCAAGGAGAATATATAATTGTACATAATAGATATTAAGCCTTTTGTGCTAGGCAGTGGGGTTAGGAAGGAATCAACCTCTGTGGGGCCTCAGGAAGATTTGGAAATGCAGGATTAAGACTACGCACAAAGCTGCGGATCTGAAGGTATCGAAAGAAGTGTTGATTTGAAAGGGAATATTTTTCAGATAGCTGTTGAAAAGAGGCAAATACACCATCGATATATAGATCTTTGAGATTTGTAATTCCGAGTGATGACCATGCAGAAAAAGCGCCATCGCTCAGAGATGGCCGGAATAGAGGATTGTCTGCTATTGGAGCCAAGAAGGACTGGACTTGTAAACCAAAGTGGCGCCTAAATTGATTCCAAATTTTTAGTGTAGATTTGACAATGATATTTTTGGAATAGGTGGTATGAGAAAACCGAATAGGCGTATGGAATCGGATAAGAGCAGTTAGCGAAGCAGGTCTAACTGAGGAAGCCTCTATGTCAATCCATGTTGGTCGTAAAGGTGATCTCTCGGCTCTCCTGTGTTTTTATAGTGAGGTTTTTTACAGTTGAAAAAGTATGAATCAGGCTTAACCTGGTGTGCTGCTCCTAGGGCCTGGGCCTGTCTGGTGACGTCTTCCATACTGGCCAAAACTGTCTCCAGACAGGCTTCCATCTGATGCAGCAACGCTGACTGCTCACTGTCTGCAGAATACCTCCCTCTCAGAATCTGAGGACAGAATTTACTTTTTATAGAAAAACATACTGTGACTTTCTGTTTATCTAACTGTCTCTTGTTGTCATATATGCTGCCAGTTCAGTGTCACATCGTGATTAATACTAATATGCAATCATTGTAATGGTGGTCAGTCTAGTGCTCACACCTGCAGTGTGTCTCTGGTGTGATCCACCTCTTGTTGCATGTTGTCCTGAGCCACTGTGAGCTCATGTTCTCCAGCCTGTTGTCTCTGACTCAGTGTGTACCGGTCACAACAGAAGGCTAAAGCCTGCTGGGTGAATTCGTTCTGTGAGAGGCAGAGCAGACACTACTTTAGATTATGATACATTGCAATTATTAACATAATGAAAAGGAAAAAACTTCCAACCCCATTTATTAGAATAACAAGATCATGATGAACAACGAACATGTGTTTTCAATTATTCCAACAAAGTACCGGTAATAATAATAATAATTTATTGATTTTCACTGTTAACATTAAAGTTATAAATCAAAAAGCCCAAAGCAATGAAAAGGGCAATCAGCACATCTATGGATACACACACATGCATTTTTCCAAATCTTGCCTGATTTCAAGGCAGGGTTGAATGGGTAGGATGCATGCCCAGTCAAATTAATATCAAACATTAAGCCTTTTGAAAACACACAAAAGCATGAGTAGAAGTGAAAAGAAGTGTCACAGAATTGGCAAAGACCTAGAATTGGCAAATACCCAAAACTAAACAAGCCTGTTTGATATATGTTTAGAAATAGTTAGCTTACCTCCACTTCTTCCTCTGTCATCTCTGCTCCACTGTGAGGGGGAAAGACATGGAAGTAAAGCAATTTGATTAAATGTGCACTGACTGACACACAGATAAGGCTCTTTACACAGATCTTTAAAAACAACAACAGCAACATTGTGTTATGTGAAATGTTTTTTAGTTAAGAATCAGTTTTGTTTTCTGTCTATGAACTATAAATTAGTTCATAGACAGACAGGCAGACAGACATACGGACATAAACTTGCCTAGTGAGGCCGAGTCTTTCCAATATTGGAAGAGCTTCCCAGCACACGGGCTGCTCTGCACTGGGCTCTTAATGGAGAGAATAAAGGAGAATAAAACTAAAAGAAGAAGAGTCTGAAGAGGTGAGTCTTTAGATTAAGGTACAGTACTGATATCTAGTGATCCACCGGGACATTTCAAACCATAAACTATCTGTACATTATGTTGTGATGTTAAAGGATACAAACATAGTCTGTATTCAGGGGCATGTGAATAAATAAAAGTTACAGTACATTAATACCAGCAAGATAAGAAAGCAGTTATTTGCAGTGTAGTCCATCATAATCACAGTACAGTACATACCATCGTCACTGTCTTCGCTGTCCCCTAGTATGCCAGCATATTCACTGGAAGTCTGTACTGGTTCAGCAGGCTTAAGAGAAGAAAAAGCAATAAGGCCTTGAGAAAGTGATATTCTTCCTAAAATTCAGTCTATTGACAACTAAGACATTTCATTACCTGTGTGGTCATGGTTGGTCTCCTCTCAAAACCAAGTTAACTGCAAGTCAATAAAGGCCAGAGTTTGTTATATTGCAGCACCTTTTTGGCATTGAACCAAGCCACACCATTGTACTGCAGAAATACAAATTAGATATAGGCTAATGCTGATGGTTCATGTGGAGTAGTATTGGAAAAACAGACTTTTGATGGCACTCTATCATGAGGTATACAGGTACTGTAGTTGTCAATAACATTGAAATGGTGCATCTGTATCTGACCTTGATAACCTCATAACTGTTTTTGTTGCGGAACCTAGATATTGTGTGGACAGACAAACAGATGTATTACAATAGTTTTACAGCTCCACTTTGCAATGTCTCAAACAACTATCCTAAAACTACCTCCCGCCTGCCTTATAATTTATAAAGGAGCTAATTGGAGCAATTAGGTCCTTTATTGGAGCTACTTGCTCCAATAAAGGTGTTAAGGTGATTTCTACAAAGCACTGGCCTCCATTTCTTGATTTAAAAATATCCCTACTGAATATTGAATACTTTATTAGTCAGAAATGTAAACAGCATACAAGGTACGGTCAGCTATGCAAAAAGGAAAACACAACACATGTCTCAGAGTCTCATGTTAACATACTGTATAAACATAATTATTAAATAATCATTGCCATACCAGTAACACTCCATGTTTAGCCAAGCTAATTTTATACATGTTATAGCTAATGTTACACTGTATTGATATCTCCATGTGCAACAATGAGTAAAATCAACACTGAGCATTTCACTGTGTATGGCTCACTGAGCAGTCAGAATAGCTTTAAACGTGTCATAATACTGTATAGCTGTGTTATGAAGGCACATAAAAATAAAGATGAATTAAAATAAATGACTAATTCTTACCTGATATGGTAAAGAGAATTTTATAACTACTGCATGGATTTGAGTGCACTTGAGTCTTCATCAACCAGCATGAGACAGCTGGCTGTTCCCACGGCATCCAGCAGCTTTACACACACACACACACACACACACACACACACACACACACACACACACACACACACACACACACACACACACACACACACACACACACACACACACACACACACACACACACACACACAGTAAAACTATGACCAACTTATGTGGTCTCTCCTCGTTTTCACACAATTAAAAAAGCACAAGGAGATCTAGTGACTTCAAAGACATAATTATGCTATATTTTGTGCATTACAACAGACTTCACTTCTGGCCTTACCTGCTGTAGGCACCACCTGTGCATATCACCGGGGCAAGTGTTGTCTGTCTGACTGTGACATTCTTTTCCTGAGTCTCTCTCCCGGAATGGCTGCACTAAAGCACAAGAGTTAATCTAATTAAGTGTCATGGTTCCCTCCTATGCTACATGGAGAGAGGTCACCACAAGAGGACACACAAAGCACAGCCACTATCTGTACAGAAATCAAGTCCAGCCCAGTTTAATACAATAGAAGTATGCAACCACACCTGTTCTTCAATTTACAATTTAGGCATTTAGCAGACGCTCTTAATCCAGAGCAATTTACAATAGTAAAAGTTTACAATTTAAGCAGAATTTCGAATACACTTAAATGTACACACTAAAACATGGTAATACATTAGACACAGGAAAAAAAACAATTGCATTTATGTCAGAATTTCTTTTTCATAGCAAATAAAACAAATATAGCGAGACATTAAATGATAAGGTAATTTAATTGATCAGTTCTCAACTTAATTGATCAGTACAGTAGCCCTTAGATGCAAGAAGACATCCATTGTTCATTCCTGGTGGTGTGGACAAGAGACATGGCGTCCAACAGGCTCTGCATGTGCAGCACAGCACACAATAGCAGAGGTCACAGTCTTACGTCAAAACACGTCTCTGTGAATGAAATTCCCTTGTTGTGGCAAGATCAAATGTGACGGCCCAAAGAGCTTTCTGCACGATTGGACAAAACAGGGGGCCCTGGAATCATAATGTAACACTCTGGAATTCTTCCAGAAATACCATGGCTACTGTCGTATGGACAGTGGCAGCACATAACTGAAACAAAAACAGAGAAGATGGGATCTTCTGGGACAGTTTTAGCACAAGTCGTAGATGGACACAAATACACTACCGTCAGTTAAACAAGAACAGTAAGTAATTTACACATTAGTATAATTCAAACACATTTTTCACATCCTGTTTTCACTTTCCATCGACACTTTATAGTAATTTCCCCAGACCTTCCCTTTCTCTTGCGAGGCGAATGTCAAACTTGGCTTATAGCTTCACTTCATCTTCTCGTCTTCACAGTTCACAATGCAAAGCCACAGTGCTCTCTCTGGAGTAAGAAGTGAAACCAATGTTTACTATCCCAGACCCTGGATGCCCAAGGTGTGGCCAGACCTCAGTCTCATGGTGCCATATGTTTTGGACATGCCCCTCTCTTACTACCTCCCATAAGTGCGGGACGGTAATGACCCCTTCTTTCCACATTGCCATTTTTGGCCTAACACCCCCAAGCTCCACAGTCAAATGTCTTGGCATTTGTCTCTCTATTAGCCCATAGCCATATCCTCCTTAATTGGAAAGGGGTTGTTTTGTCTGTGTTTGTTTGAATGCATGCATATTGTCATATGAAACCTCAAAAATAAAGTAAAAAAAAAGAAGTGAAACCAATAGACAGAGCAGAAAAAGACCAGACCCTCCCAAAAAAGAACACCTGCTCATTTCTGCCGGAGGGGTCACATGTCCTGTGTTTCCTGTGTTCCTGTCATTCACCTCTGACAGCTGGACGACTCTCCTATCCTGTAGTACGCAATGCTTGGTAGTATCTCTTTTGAGAAGACAGGAGAGGTGTCTGTGTATCCACGTCTCTGGACAAAATGTTTCTACTGGCAGTGCGAAAGTGTCTGTGTGTCCATCCATAGACCAGACAGTTGAGGAAGCCCTGGGAGCCGGAGGTGATGGCCTAACAAAAACAAAATCAGAATGTGATGATGGTATTATGAGCATCATGTAACACTAGGTAGATTAAGAGATAGAGAGACTATTACATGAAAAGAATGACTACCTGAATTATGTACAGAATCACTCCAGCCAGACCTTGTACAGAAGTAGGGCTGATCACCCTCATGACTGCTATATAGGCAGCTATGGAAAAAAAGGCTACAATTCAATCTCATACAGAATCTGCAAAGCAATCCATGTCAACTCTGGGGATGGAAGGATTTGTTTAGTTAAATTACTGGGTGTCCCAGTAGATTATTTTGAGGGAAAAAACAAAAGAAAAAGAAAATACATACCTGGGCCCCAGCAGCCAATAAAGACAGAAGGATAGAGGAACATTTGTTTATCAACCACCCGAAAGGACGCCCGCTGCCGGTCTCCTAGGTAACCACTTGAAATCACCATGCGTCTATGAATATGGCGGGCCTTTCCCATCAGCACCTGTTGCAGAGCAGACAATAGAATAGGTTCCACTACGCTATGGGCTTGTTGCAAGTCCTCAATGTACTCAAAGGATAAAAAACAACAAAAGTACATGCTACAAATTCTACAATATATCAGTCTAAGATTTTAGAAACACAGCAGTGTTCTTTCTGTAATGTATCGTGGTTGTATGTTGTATTTAATTGGTGCCTGTGTCTACACAATTAACAAGAACTGATGATTGATTGATTGATTGATTACACACCACTATGCCTGTAAAAGTGAAGACAAATGTAGTGAGGAAGGCAGCAACGCAATAGTAATAATTCAGACTACAGCCCCAGTGCCCCTCCATGGCCTCTGATGTTTGGTAGACAGCATCCGTGTGCATTAGAAGACACCTGGGAAAAGTTACAGAGTAGAGTATAGAGGTCATATTAAAATTAAACATTATAAAAGCATACACCATCCGCTTTGTGGGTTCTCAAAAGAGAAAATGTGCTCAAACAATAAAAAAAAAGTATGTAAGTATAACGTATATAATACATTTTTGCACAGTAATGAGCAGATGTCTATAGGTATATACTAGCTCAGGATCGATGTACTGTAGATGTATATGACACACACGTACGTGCACACGTACACACAGATTGTGGCCTGCGGGCAGTTCAATACCCCTGTGTTAGTCTGATTACTTGCCCAGTTAATTAAGACACATTGTGGCTTCTGCATGCAAGACAGGGTTTGGGATCTGGTTAATATGGGGCTCGATGGTCAGAATATTGGGTAGCTGGATTTATGGGTGTCGAATTATTGGGAAGTTGGAGCTCAGTGGTTGTGATCATACAGCTTGGTTCACACATCAAATACAATATGCACCGCAAAGAGCGTGTGCTTTGAGGCACGATGGAGTGTGGTAGTTTTCTATTAGAAGGCAAGACTGAACATATAAAGTAACACTGTCTTTGCATGATTTCTACTTACTTGTAGGGCTGGCTGAAATTGGCATAACATTGGCCTACGTTTCCTTGTATAACTGCAGGCATCATCAGCAGCACTGGCAGCACCCTGCAAGGAGAAGAAAATAAGATGGAGAGAGATTATTCATATCATGACAGATGTTGTTGTAGCCTGGTAAACATCAAATTCCATCGTGAACATTTAGACCATATGCTTACCCTGAAACAAATGCTGTTATTTTGCTGCCAGTACTGACTGTGGTGGGACACTTGAAACAAACAAAACAAATGCAAAAGATACAAATGGGAAAACAGCAAGGAAAACGGCAAAACAGTGTGACCATGGCGAAAAGCTTTACGATTAGCTCTAAGATTGATATAAAACATGAAGTCAAATAAAAGAGCAGTAACATAAAGAGATTTGTCTGGTAGTAGTATACTAACCTCTACCGTGTATTCATTCATATGGCAGTAGAACCTTCTCTTGATTCCTGTGTATAGCGCCCACACATAGTTTAATGTGTAGAAAAAGGAAGCCATGTACAGAATCTGGTCAACAGGAAAGAAGAACATTGTAGTCTCGCTTGGGTTTAGTCAAGTTTCATTAGTATACATAGTTCATAAGTAATCAGTAAAAGTGGTGTGCGTCACAAACCACATCCACTTATCCACATCCACATATATTTCCATGAAGATAATTTGAAGAAGAAAAGGGAGAGAGAGATAAATCCCAACTCAAGCACTTCCTGAAATATTAAAAGAATGAAACTTGTTCTGTGTCCTCATCCGCTGAACAAGAACAATTAAATTAGGTCAGAAACATTCAGTAGTCTTTGTCTGTCGCGTTCTGCTCCTCTAGTTCCTCATTTATTAGGTATTAAAAGTGCAGTAGATTTGCTGCCCCATTTCATCCTGCATCAGACCATTAAAAGTCTAGAGTACTGTTGGTGATTTTCTGCTAATCAAATATTTTGTATGTACTGAAAAGAAGCAATAGAGTACTGTCTATACTGTGCTATGTTTATTGTCTGTGTTGTTATGACATGTGCCATACATGTATTGATGGATTCCAGGCTACCCCTCTCTTTCAGTTACAATCATGGTAGCAAACCAGGCAGAAGGGAATGCCATTTAGTTGAAACCCTCAGCTATGCTGCAAAAGTTGAGTGACCTGACCACATCTTGATGAGTGATGGAGAGGTAAAGCTACAAGTGTGACCAGATGTGTTTGAGTTACAAGGGCAAGTCTCCTCAAATCACTTAGTAATATCTTTAGGTATATCTTTTTTTATTTGGATTATTTCTATACATTGAAGATTGTTTATTATACAGTAGATAGCCACCAACTTGGCTAATAATTCTAATGTCGCAGAAGCCACAGCAGATAGATTACTTCCTCTTCTGTGTACGAAGGTCCGATGTTGCTAAGGAAAGGCCCACTCCAAACTTTTCTATCTCTATACTGTAGCTAAAATAAAGTTGTAAAAACTAATGAAGACCAGAGATACATCTATTAGAAGTTGTCAGTGCAATCTGTTCTAATGTATGTAGAATGTCAACAACAGTCTCCTTTCTGTTCTAAAGGACGTAGATGGTAACCATCTCCTACCTGTTCTACGGCCTGTAGATTGTAGCAGTTAGTGTGACTGTCACAATTTGCAGTGAAGAGAGCTGCTCCTATCAGCCAACTGAGGGCCAGCAGTAGGTCAGCCACACTGAGCAGAAACAGGGGCTGGAGCTGGAAAACAAATAGTTCTACTTGTCAACATTCTCCCATATTAGATTTGTTACACTACAGTTTTTATCAAGGATGGAATAGGAGAAACCTCTCTCTCTCTCTATATGAAATCAATGCTATACTTTGTCATTTTAGTATGTTGAACAAAAGTAGTACAAATTGACGATGTATCTTGAATTGGAATCCTTAATTATTATTGAATTGGAATTTGAAGTCAAATGCATTTAGTTATACATGTTAACTTTGTAGGAATACTAGTCAACTAGTTACTAAGGTACTAATATACAGTAGACTGAAGTAATTCACGTTTGATATTAGAACAGATGAATACAGCTGAATGGAGCCTTAATTCAACTGAAAACTGTCGAGGACTGGGTCTCACCAATACACATATTAACATATGCAATCAATTGCAAATGTATATCACATTGTTACTTAAGCACAAAACATTAGATGAGTCTCAGGTCATGGTTTGTTGTATACTGCATGAAGACACAGCAAAGAGACAGGCAGAGCAGAAACATTCCCACTCACTAACCTCGGGTGTCCAGAGCATGCTCTGTGAAGTAGCATACATGATGATGGAGGCTGAACCAAGAATGCTGCAAGCAATGAATAATCATACATCAATCATGAATTAATTCATCCACAATATAGGGTTTGTTTAACTTTTTTCTTTTTGCAATTAAGCAAATGGGCCAAATATTTCATCAATATATACATCTCTAATTATGTGTATACCCATTAAAGCATTTTGTTTAACCTTATTCCTATCAAGTGTTTTGCACCGGACCACAGATCCATACCAAATAGAAATGACAACTCATCAACTAACCTCAGTAGTGCCATGACCAACTGTATCCATCTCACTACGTCATACACCTTCAAAAGAGATACAGGCCATCTTTAGCAATACCGTCTCAGAACAAGCAGTCAAGCCATTCTACAAAATATGTTATTCAAGGACCAAAGCATGAGGGATTAATAAAACCTTATGACTGCAGTAGAAAAATAGACCAGTCTACATTCATTGTAAACTAACCAAATCAAGAGCCTAAATTGAGGTTCAACATCACAGACAAGTATTATTAATTGCAGTTCAAAACTCACATGTGTCCAGTCCTCAGCTCCAGTGGTGTTCTGCTCTGTACTGTTGTGTATCATCTCCTCTAAATTTCCCACAGTTGACATGGTGACTATCCCTGGACCAACACCACCAGTACAAAAACTGCTACTGTATAATCAGACCTAGAATAAATTGCTGGTGGTCTGCCTCTAGTCTGCATCAGACTTGGTAGATAATATATTTACATTTCATCCCATTGCACTAAACTCCTCCCATGTTTTCATTTATATTCTGGCCACTCCTCTCAGGATGTTTTACAGAGGATGGTTCCAGGTGGATAATGCATTAGCTGTACAGTCGGCCCACTAGTGACATCTGCTGATCAAATGCGAAAGTAACAGCGCAAAAATAGTGGACTTTCTTGGTAGGCGTCTAAGGAATCTTATTAAGGCCTGCCCAATATCTTCTATGGTTTTGTTTGTCTAAGTATGATGACATCCCATTTTCATTGACTCTTCAGTCATATAATGATACAGTATTCAACTTAATATCCTGCATATACAGCAATGGGATTGTAATGGGCAGTAGTTGTTTATGCACACCAAGAGGTCTGGAGTGGACTGAATAGAATGTTTGATACTTTTTAAACATTTAACTTGAATTGTATTAATAGTGCAGTACTGGTCATTTGTATGTACACCGCAAATGTGGTACTCTACTAAACAGTTAAAATAGTAAATATCATTTTTCCTTAATAATAATTATTTGTATTGTAGCCTTAAGATGTTAACAATGATAACCGACAACAGCAAGATGATGGCTCCCCAGATTCCTCACTATATTATCCAAAATGTTTCATGAGGACAAGATCATTCTTAGTTGGACTAGGTAGCTACAAGAGGAAACATGTGGTGTGTCTACCACATATTAAGGATGGCTATTATTTAGCTTTGAGTGAGCCATATAATTTGATAGTATATCCATCTTTGACATTGAATAATGTCATTATTGAACAATGTAGCAGCATGTGCGCTATAACAATCATTGAGTAAGTACAAAACTTGCTGGTCCACAGGTTTATTGAAACCGGCAGTAGTTTTTCATGCAAATTCGTCTGCACACAATTAAGATGATTTGTATGCAGATAATGAGATCTAATTTCACTTGTCAGAAGAGGAGTCCTTCAGTTCATGCACTCTGCACTGGCATAGCATATCAGGATGCCACGTAGTGGGGTATGAATAAGGAATAGCAGCATTGCAATGCATTCCAGTCCCAGTATAAAGATGAATCAAAGTTCACAGTGAGTGGCCATCCACCATTTTCTGTAAGCTATGAAACACTGAATTCAGGGAAAACTGGTGTTATTAGTTGCACTGCAATGTCTTGCATTTGTCAAGCATTAGGCCTAGTTTTTACTACTAGTTACTATTTACTAATTAAATCATCTGCAAGTAGCACCACCTCCGAAGGTTCAGAAGATGGCTTGTGCTTCTTCATGTGATTTCGAAAGATCCTGGCACCACTCAAGTTCTTCTTGCAGATATTACAGAAGTATGGTCTGCCCTCCGCGTGCGTGCCTACATGGTAGGCCAACTCCATTGCCCGGCTAAAACTCTTATCGCAGAATGAGCAGTAGTGCCGTACCCCCGCATGGATGAGCTCATGGCTTTTCATTGAGCTCAGCTGCTTGAAACTCTTCTGACAAATGGAGCACTGGTAGGGTCTGTCGTCGTTGTGGAGGCGCTGGTGTCGCCGCAAAGCACTGGAAAAGGTGAAGCTCTTGTCACAAAGGGTGCAGGCGTAGGGTTTCTCCCCTGTGTGGGTCCTCTGGTGCTCAGTCATGTGGACCTGCTGGGTGAAGTTTTTGCCACAGGTAGGACATTGGTATGGACGCTCTCCTGAGTGGATCCTCAAGTGTTTCACCAGTGCTGAAGCCTTCCGACAATCTCTGCCACACACTGGACAGCATTGCTTTGGTTTGCCATTCTTGCCTTCCTTCCTCTCCGGGCTGTCATTTTGGTCTGATGGTGGTAGAAAGATGGTGGTTTGTTATGAAGATGTGTCATGATGGATGACATAGCAATGAATTGCCAATTTAAATGATCAACATCACTGAAACTTTTCTGCTATTTACCAATTATAACAGGCGTCCAGTTCTCTTCTTCGCCATCTGAATTAATCAAACCGCTGACAGAACACTCCTCATTCTCCATTTTGATATCGTCATCCAAAACGGAACCTTTTTCGCTGTTTGAGTCACCATCGTTATCAAATTTGGGTGGTGAGGTGAAGGAATCAGAGGTGTTGAATTGGCCTTCTGCATTCTAGGAATAAAATGCACCATTTATTCTTTTATATCTGATCTTGGAAGAGAGATTCTCCCCTGTATTTAGCTGTGAAAAGCTTGCAAATGATTGGTTGCTCATTGGTGTGGTTTGGGATTTAGCAACACAGCTGCAGTAAATCAGTGGGTGCTAGTTTCAGCTTTGTGTATATGGTAATACTGTTGACTAGTACAAGCTTGCACATTGACACTCCAAAAGTGCAGCCATGTTTTAAGATGAACTGGTTAAAGGCCTTTCGACTCTCACCTCCTCTTTTCCGTCCTCTTCTTCATCTATGTCCAACAAGAATTCCTAAAGCAGAGTGATTTCATGGAACAGAATTAGGAAGGTTACTTTTAAATTTACTTAAAATGTATTCAAAAAGTATACTGTATATTATCGGAAAATGACCAACAAATGTTAGGTAGATCACAGAGTTCTTAATTATTTGTTCATTATAGTACATATGTGCATTATACATATGTTTTAACACATTTACACAGTCCCATCCAGACAATATGCTGGCTAAACCTTTCCATACAGTTACATAAAAAAATACATAGACTTTACAAAAAATTGAAATCCACCATTGGAATTGAAAGACTATTTTTGTCAATGATGGACCAAGCTATTTTCCACCCACCCCTTAAGGTTACATATGTATACAGGTTAAATATGTAACCATGTCACCACCATGCAGTGTTGAGAGCTTGCACATGAATAAAAGTAATGTATTATTTAAAAGAAAAATGAAATACATTAACCCTCTTTACGCAAGGATAAACTATTAAATGTACATTGTATAACAGCATAGAATATATAACAAAAGACAATGCCTTCATTAGACCTTGGAATGTCTAAACAGCAGACAAGCAACATGTGATTCCTATCAAAAGTTTGTCTTTCACCTTGCTGCTCGTCGTAGGTTCTGCTATGAGCCCGTCTCGCATGTGTATCTGCAAGTGGTTCTTCAGCAGGCTTGGGCGCTGAAAGCGCTTTGGACAGATTGAACATTGGTACGGTTTATCAGCCTCGTGGATTTTCTCATGGGCTATTAAATTTGTTGATGTTGAGAATGCCTTGCTGCACACAGAGCAAATGTAAAGCTTTTCGTCTTCGTGGATCTTCATGTGTTCCTTAAGCCTTGATGGTCTCGTGTAGCTCTTATTGCAGATGGGGCAGATGTGGATTTTCTTCCTTCTGGTTGGGCTGTCCTCTGTAACAAGCAATAGGCTTTTGTCATCTGCATTAAAAAAGATCAACACGTTTAGTTTCATTTGACACAACAACAAAAGGTTATACCCAGTAACACACTGCAAAGTCTTTTTTTCACCTGCCTCTTCATTTGAATCAAGACAGACTGACTACTCTGATTAATCTTTAATATGTATTACAACAATACCACCAGTGCAAGAAGAGTGCATGCAGGGCTACTCAGCTCTCATTAATATTTACTATATAATACCCCACTACACACACACACACACACACACACACACACACACACACACACACACACACACACACACACACACACAGCTCACACACACACACACACCATTTATATTGTTTGTCCATTCTTACCAGGTTGAAAAGATTGCATTTCCTCTCCATCAGACATTACTGCACTGGGAACAGTATTATCCTCTGTCTTAACCGTCAAATCCTGGTGCCTGTTATTACTGTCAGAAGCCTAGCCATGGTGTTGGACATCAGGTGATAGTTGTCAGTTTTCTAATTGCATCAAAGGAAGCAAGAACAGTGGTGAGAATCATGCTGTACCATTCTGTGACAATTACCAATAGTATATATAGGTATCAAATCACAGAAGAAAAAAGTCTGTGTCTCAGTGGTAAGATCAACTGCAAGAATGTATCGTACCATTAGATCATCACCATATCCTGAATTCTGATGGTGAAGATGCATACTGATGCATAATAATGTCGCTTGACTACTCAAACTTCATGTTTGATTGACAATTCCCAAATCCCTGTAATTCCAATAGTGATCAATTCACTCCTCGTCTGCAAATCATTACATTACCCAGACATTACTACTCCAGAGGGTCAACAAACACGTAGGAGACCGGGTTGAAGCAGTCCGCTATTGTTGTTATGGTAGAGCATAATGTGCAGAAGGCTTTTGCCAGCTCATAGTTTTGGTAGGCTACAATGAACGTATGGCTGCAAAACTTTGTATATTTTTAACGTCACATGTTCGAGTATCTAATAAGTTATATGAAATTCCCACATACCGGTGTATAGATTTGTCTTCATGAGACACCTATTTTCATTTTGATAAAGCTTTAAATACATTTTAATGAGAGGCAAATCCTCGGGCTGTTGTTTTGAAATCCTCGGATTCCTCGCAGAGCCGTGTGTGACACCTAAATGTTTCCGACGGAACATATCATTTACTCCTTTGGATCCGGGGACTCATATAGAATGTTAAATTAATCTACTGTATTTCCCTTCGAACATTTAAATTAAGTTAATTTGTCTTTGTGCTTTATTAAGACATTTAAAGGACAAACGGCATTATAGGATTAGGATAAAGGCCTGTGTCGTATGAATGTGCTTCTACAACTGTGCTGTCAAAAAATAAGAGATGAAGATCAGAACCCAAGACGATTAGTCTACTTAAATCATGTAATACAATAATAATAATTAATAATAAAACTTGCATAGCAGCATAGGCCTGTATAGGCCTATGTATTATTATTCTATGTGTTACTTTCTACAACCTCTATTGGTAGAGAATATTTTCTGATTCACTCAATCGTTGCAAATGGGACACCTGCGATCTGTCCCCATGGGTCTAGTGACTTGTGTAGATAGACAGCTATTCCACAACCTCCGAATGCTATAAAGCATTTAAAAAAGGCAAAAAATGAGACATGAGACTACCATGTGGCCTTTGAATATTTAGTGAAAGTAAAGGAATACCCCTATTATCCCAAAAATGTAACAAGGACATTGGATTCTCTTTTTCTTCTTTTAAAATCACTGTAGACACACACACACGCACGCACGCACGCACGCACGCACGCACGCACGCACGCACGCACACACACACACACACACACACACACACACACACACACACACACACACACACACACACGCACAGTAATAATATCATAGGCCTACAACTTTACTGTTCTGTAACTACTGGGCAGGACACAATAACATCATTTCAGCCAAAGGAAGATTATTCCAGATAAGAGTTCGCCAAAAGAGAAATTTTATGTATTCCTCTTCACGCATAAACAGTCACAGTTGTAAGCAGACAATAGTATTGTCTATACAGAAAGAATACATGATAATTGGCGTGCCAGTGGCAGAAAATGTGCATCATCTCATAACAGTTGAAATGATAAAGCATATACCTCCCAAAATACTATGTAGCTAGCTAACTACAGATCTAGGATTCTGGAGTAATGTATGACATCTCTCTTGCACACATGCAGGTCAAGCAATTTATATTAACTAAGTCACAGCTGTAACGTGATGCAGTGGGCATGGAGCACAATAGCCAGCACACATGCCATCATTATGAATGACTTCCCTACGGAAGTGCTCTCATGAGGTTTCAAGTGACACAGAACTCTGGCAGACATCAAGAATTGAGTTGAGATGAGTTACATATGAAACTCTCATTCTATTTGATTCTTGCTGACTGACAGAGGCTGTGATTAACACTGGATGTGTAGTATTAACATAGTCACTGTGGGGTGCAGAGTACTGTATAGTAGACTAAGCTGAACAATTTATAAACTTGTTCAGCTTAGTCTCAAGGAATCTTACTTTGCTGGGAATGGCCTAAACCAAGGAATCCCCAGAACAGTAATTGCAACTGCTGAGTTTCCAAAAACAACCCTGTATTCAACCTGGGTTCAACCTACGTGGACGTAGCACACACTCTATTTAACTCTTGACCAGTAGGTAATGGGGTGAACAAATCAGGGAGGAATTAGATGGCTTGACAGATGGCATGCTGCCCAGCCCAGCCCATAAGAGGCAGAGCATAGAGACCTATCGCAAGCGTTAGAGACCCTGTGGGAGCTCAGAGGACCGTATTAGAGATGAGAACAGGCTGCAGCCTGAGGTGGAGCAAATCTAGAGAAGACACTTTTAGGAATTGCTACTGTCGGGGCCTCGTCCAGGCCCAGCCACGGCAGTGGCATATCTGAATGACGGGCTTAATCAAAGTCAAGGCAGACCTATTGACCCTACTGTAGCAGGGTTGATAGCAGTCAACCTAGGGACATGTTTGTCCTGCTGGGGGTTAGGAAGCAACTCCGGCATCTCAAACCCAGATGCCAACGTGTCAACCTTTGCAACCAAATGGCCCATCATCCTAGATTTCAGTGGTAACAGTGTAACATCCGGCATGTCAAGCGAGAGCACAGTAAGAAATACTGTATCGTAAAATAAATCACCTACCAAGCATAAGTGGAAGCACTTTTATTGTGAAACAGTTATAACACTATACACAAATAAGTTCTGTAATGAGCGAAAACACTCCACAGGCGATCAGTCATTAACAACGGTGTGGGCTTATAAGCCACGGACATTATATAATATCACAGCTGTGATATTACTTACTTGACCTGCTCGTGTGCGAGATGGATATTATTCAGTGTTAAAAACTGTCTCTGGCAGCCAGGAAGAACGAAATAGAACAGTCATACTGTATTTGCCTCCGACCCATCACTTTAACCATGGAAGAAGAGAGTTGTGCCCCTCTCAACCAATACCATGTTGGGCCTTTCCCAGTTGAGAATGACCAAATGTAGCTCTGCCATTTTTAGGTAGTGATTTGCTTTTAACTTGACGGTGCATTTGCTTCAGGGTCACCATGGTCCTGAAAAGATCTGGTCCTGTCCATGTGGAGGAAGACTGGGACACTGGAGACAATTAGAAAATGGTATAGCCTGTTCACCCAAAATATAACATTCTACAAGTTTCAAAGTAAGCAAGAATCACACCAGACACAAATACAGTATTGTATGAGAACTAGTAAATACAACAGAATGTTTATACTTATTTTAAATATGGGTCTCTACCATATACACCTATATGAACTGTATTGTTACCAGCAATACGCCCTGAGGTTGAACAAAGTGTTTTGGGAATGCCAATGTCGACCATTTTGGTGACGGACTATGGATATTATATGGTGACGTAATGGACGGACGGCTGTCCATTTTAGCTGGTTTTCATAATAATCTGCGACATATGGTCACAAGTAATAGGCCAGATAATTAATTGATATCACAACATAATACCGTATACTGTGTAAGTCAATCTCACCAAGGCTAATCAAACCATTTAGAGAGAGACGACTTCTGCACACCCGATCTAGTTTTGGGCAGGTGCGTTGGTCTAGGGCAGACAAAGCAGCAAACTTTAGAAGGCAGGAGACCCGCACACCACCACTTACTGGTTCAAGAGCATTTATTTAAAGTTAGCAACGTTTCAGCCTTGCGGCCTTCTTCAGGCAAGTGGTGGTGTGTGGGCAGGGGCGGGGGGGGGGGGGGGGGGGGGGGGTGCACCAGATGATAATAAAACTCATTATTAAGTTTTGTTGCGCCACTCATTCGGTTTATTCAGGTAATATAGTGATTCAAATATGTTTTTATAATAATCAATACAAATAAAACCTTATTAATCCAAGCTTTTAGTGGGCCCCCTGGCTTCGGGCCCCCCCTACAACTGTCCCCCTGTTCCCCCCGTGTCTACGCCCGTGTGTGTGGGTCTCCTCCCTTCTAATTAAAGCATTTAAAAGTTTGTTCTATGAGTACGGAGGAGTAGAGAAGCTGGAGACGTTTGTTTCAAAAACTCAAATGAAAACTTGCCTTGCAAAAGTGATGTCATCATTTGTCTGAAACACCACGGCATCGTCCCTGCAAAATAAACAGAAAAAATAATTACTTTCTATTTTGAAGCTTAAATCTCTCTTTTTCTCCCTCACACACACACACACACACACACACACACACACACACACACACACACACACACACACACACACACACACACACACACACACACACACACACACAGCACCGAATATGCATATACATTAAATGTTGCACGTAAAGCTCTTACAAGGCGCTGATGTCGCCGCATGGCACTGGAAAAGCTGAAGCTCTTCTCGCAGCCTGTGCAGGTGTAGGGTTTCTCCCCTGTGTGGATCCTCTGGTGCTCAGTCATGTGGACCTGCTGGGTGAAGTTTTTCCCACAGGTAGGACATTGGTATGGACGCTCTCCTGAGTGGATCCTCAGGTGTTTCACCAGTGCTGATGCCTTCTGACAGTCTCTGCCACACACTGGACAGCAGTGCTTTGGTTTGCTAGTGTTGCCTTCCTTGCTCTCTGGGCTGCCATTTTTGTCTGATGGTGATAACAGGATGGTGGTTGTTATGAAGAGGTTTCATGATGGATGACAAATATTACTACTAATAATATTTTTTTGAATAATGTTATTATTAATCCTAATTTGCTGCCACTTACCGATTATAATCGGCTTCCAATTCTCTTCCTCACCATCCGAATTAATCAAACCACTGGCAGACACCTCCTCGTTCTCTGTCTTGTCAACTGCATTATCTAAAATGGCACCGTTGTCACAGATTGGATCGCCGTGGTTAACCACATCCTGGGAAAAAGACCCCAAAAAGACATGATAATATAGAATATTTTGCCCATGTTTTAGAGTTTAGCTACGTATATGGTTATACATAGTTTATTCACAGAGAAAAAGAAAACGTATTAATCAGTTAAGATATTCAGTTCAAAATACAATACAATATTATGTTTGTTTCTCACCTTGCTGGTGCTGTTTAGAGCATCTAATTTGAGCCCATCTCGCATATGTATGCGCAAGTGCTTCTTCAGCAGGCCTGGACGCAGAAAGGTCTTTGGACAGATGGAACACTGGAGTTTCTCATTTTCCTCAATGTGGATTTTCATGTGTTCCTTAAGCCTGGAAGGTCTCGTGTAGCTCTTGTCGCAGACGCTGCAGATGTGGATTTTCCTCCTGGTTTTTGGTCTGACGACTTTAACTAGAAACAGGTTTTCTCATCAGAATACAAAATGTGAAGACATTACAGTATAAGGTAGCTACAGTCTTTTCGGCCACTCAGAGCCTTCCTCAGAGCAGATAAAAGTGACTTTCCGAATCACTTAAGGCAGATTAAACCATAGAAGGCACCAACGTACACATCGGGAGCAATCAGGGGCTCAGAAGGGCCTTGCTCTAGGATACTTTGGACACTAAAGTTTCATTCAGAGTTTAGAATTTCGGTGAGCAACGCGAGCACTGCCCAGAGCACCGCGACCACCGCTATTCATAGACCACTACCAGCACTTCGCTCCTCCTCCCCTCTCCCCTCTCTCCCGTTCTCGTGTCCATTGTTTGTATATTTCCCCCTCTATTTTCTCTCTCTACTTCCTACCTGCCTCGATTATAATACTTTATTTCCTACTCTATTCATGTCAGTGTCTCCATCATGAATTCCTTCCTTTGTTTTCCTCCAGCCTGTCGCGCTGTGGTGTGTCGTGGGTCTCCAGCCGTTAAAAACAAGCAGCCGGTACTCCAAACTTCTGGACCAATCAACAATGCCCGGTGGCTCCCGGCCAATGTGATTTGTTTAGCTCCGTTTGGTGGGCGTTTCCAGTGAGCACAGCTGCGGTGGTTAGTAAAATCAGAGAGGAGGCTAGAAAGAGCGGTGCTTACGGTGGTATGACGTCATATTGTAGGCAACGGGGTCGCGGTGCTCTCGGTGGTGACCGAAAATCAAACTATGAATAGGCCTTTGGGATAACTCTTTGGGACCAGGGTTCAAACTAGGAACCTTGCAGTTTCCATTGTGTCACTCTACCCCTGAGCCACTGCCATGTTCAATGTTACCTTTATTAATTTTAATACAATGTCAATATCAGTGTAACTTTGTCATCTGTACATAACATTTTGTAGAGGTTAAATTTCCACGAGGAACAGGCCCAGTTGTAGCATATATCTTACTCGTCTTCGTTCTGTTCAATTCACTGTAGTTTCCTCCAAAAACAACCTTCTTCTTGTATTGAAATAAACCAGTCCAAAGCAGGTGTAAAAAACACACAAAAGTTTACTTCGTCAAAACAAAAGAAAGGTCCAACAGCTTACAGTGAGTCAAAAAGGTAAAACAACAAAGAAAAATGGACGTAAGGACGGTAAGAAAACTGTTTGCTTAGCAACTCCAAAAACAGTCTGTTCCTTACTGCTGCTCTGAGCTGACTGACTGCCACGCCCTAACTCAGCAGCTCCCTCATCAGCCCCAGTGGCTGCACCTGTAGTCAATCACACTGATCAACAGAGGTATTCTCAAGGAAAAGTAATCTGCAGGCAATGCTTGCTTTCACAATAAAACAAAAGCATGCATTAAGCATTACAATTATTCATAAATCATGAAATATCATAAGAAACAAAATACAGCCTATATGAAAGCCTATTTTTGTAGTTTGGCTTCCACATACCCGGCCCCTAATTGCTTTCTAACACAGAAACAATTACACTAAACATGAAGACTTCAGCCGAACATCTTCTTTGCTTCTCCCAAGAGCCAGCAACAATTCTGGAAGAGAAAGAGAAAAAGGGAGAAAGAAAGCGAGAGAAAAAGAAAGAATCGGGTAGGGGCCACACACACGGCTTCTTGGGTGTGTGTGCATGTGTGGAGGGCTTCACACAGCTTCTTGGAGTAAGCAGACCTTGGTTATGGGTCTCTCAAGCTCACTCGTCTTTGTCTTGATCCGAAGCTTTCGGACCATCCCGTGTTCATCTTCTACTGTCTTGACAATCCTTCCCATTAGCCATGACCCTCTGGGTGCTGATTCATCTGCGATCAGGACCACGTCCCCTGGGACAAAGTTACGTGAAGGACTGAACCATTTCTGACGTTTCTGGAGTTCAGGCAAGTACTCTCTGGTCCAGCGTTTCCAGAAAAGATCACTCATGTACTGGACTTGCTTCCATCGCTTACGAGCGTACAGGTCATCCCTTTGGAATAGTCCTGGTGGCAAGCAGGGGTTGGTTTTCAGCAACAGCAAGTGCTGTGGGGTGAGAGCCTCCAGATCATTCATGTCGTTCGAAGGTGTGGTGATCGGCCTACTGTTCAGAATGGCTTCACATTCACAGAAGAACGTCTGCAGGCTTTCTTCATCAGCGAGGATCTGTTCTCTCAGAGTAACATTCATGATCTTCCTGATGGAGCGGATGATTCTCTCCCACACTCCACCATGGTGGGATCCTGAAGGTGGGTTGAACATCCACTTGATGTCATGTTGGAGCATGCTGCTCTCGATCTGTGCGGCATTCCACTCCTGCATTGCTTTTCTGAGCTCTCGATCTGCTCCGACGAGGTTCGTACCATTGTCGGATCGCATCTCCTTCACCTGGCCTCTTCTTGCGATAAATCGACGGAGAGCATTGATGAATGAATCCGTTTCCAGCGACGTTGCCATCTCAATATGGACTGCACGAGAGGCAAGACAGGTAAAGATAACACCGTACCGTTTAACAGATGATCTTCCCCGTTTAACATCAAATGGTCCAAACAGATCCACTCCGGTTCTGGTAAAGGGTGGGTCGTCTGGCAAGACTCGGTTTCTTGGTAGATCTGCCATCATCTGTGTGCCCAATGCACCATGTTGTCTTCGACAGGTAGTACATCGAGACAGTATTTTCCTGATCAATGAGTGGGCACTGGGAATCCAGTATAGTTGACGTAAATGAGACAGGATGTGGTTACGCCCACTGTGTCCCAGTCTTTCATGAAGGTCTTGAAGAATCAGATCAGCCACACGATGGTCTTTAGGCAAAATCGCTGGGTGCTTGGCCTCAGCTGGCATCGCTGCTCGACTTAGCCTCCCTCCAACACGAAGGATGCCGTCTTGTAGAACAGGACTTAGTCTGAAGATCTGACTGCTTCTTTTGACAAGCTCATGCTGCTGCAGAGCGTTGATTTCCTCTTGAAACTTCTTCTGCTGACAGTGACTGATAATGATCAGTTCAGCTTGTCGCATGTCATCCACGGTAAGGTAGGTCGGTTTGAGACTCTTTTTGTAGCTCAACATTTCCTTGTTGACTGAGTGTTGATCTTGGTGTATGCCGTTCAATTCTTTTCTCTTTTGTGACAGGATTCTCAGGGTACTTCTGACTCGGCTGAGCCATGCCACTGCCTTCTTCAGACGTGTCCACGAAGAGAAGTATTCCGTCAACTGTTGCACCACATCAGTAGTTTCTTCGGCCGTGACAGCATTCACCACCACGCTTTTCTTCACTTCAGGGTCGGCTGCTGTAAGGCATTCCAGGTGATCACACTTCTCTGGCCACTCTTCTCTTGGTTTGCTGAGAAAGGCAGGTCCTGCAATCCAGACTTTGTTCTGCATGAAGGTGCTCACCTTTTGACCCTGGAAGCGTAATCAGCAGGATTCAGTTGAGTGTTTATGTAGTTCCATTGCTGCACCTTGGATGCTTGCAGAATTGTGGAAACTCTGTTCGCCACAAATGTCTTGAATCTGGTAGTCTCGTTGGCTATGTACTTGAGTACAGCAGTGCTGTCTGTCCAAAACATAGAGTCCGACAGCGAGATCTGCAGTTCTTTTCTCAGCATGAGATCCACTTTCACAGCCAGCGTCGCTGCTGTAAGCTCCAATCTGGGGATAGTCGTCGGCTTGAGAGGGGTAACCCTTGCCTTCCCCAAGACAAAGGCGCAATGTATTTGATTGCTCTTGTTCTGTTGGACGAGGTAAGTGACGGTGCCGTAGCCTGTTTCGCTCGCATCGCAGAAATGAAGAAGCTGAGCTTTCACGACTTCACCAAACTCAGGTGGCTTGAAGCATCGATCCACTCCAAAGTCGCTGAGTTGCTGAAGCTCTTCCACCCACGTGCACCATTGTTGTGAAAGATGTTCTGGCACGGCGTCATCCCATCCGGTCTTCAGTCTACACAACTCTTGCAGGATGCATCTGGCAGGGAGTATGATCGGTGCCAACATCCCTAGCGGGTCGTATACACTGCTCATCATGGATAAGATCCCTCTTCTTGTAAGGGGTTTCTCCTGTATGTTCACTTGGACCTTGAACTGATCCGACTGGATACACCACTGGACCCCTAGAACTCTCTCAACAGGAAGGGAATCCTGGTCAAGGTCGAGGTCTTTGACTTCCTTTGCCCGATCCTCTTGTGGAATGTTCGCCAAAACTCCCACGTTGTTACTCATCCACTTCGTCAGCTTAAAGCCTCCTTTCTGACAGATGGACTTCATGTCTTGATACAACTTGACTGCGTCTTCTTCAGAGGCAACTGACCGTAAACAGTCATCGACATAAAAATTATGCAAGACCGTGTCGACCACTTCTGCACCAAACAGGTGTCTGTTGTCTGCTGCACATCTTCTCAAGGCGTAATTGGCACAGCTTGGCGACGAAGTGGCACCAAACAAGTGTACTTCCATCCTGTACTCCTGCAGTGGCTGTGAGACATCACCTTCTGGCCACCACAAGAACCTAAGAAGGTCAGCATCTTCAGGGGGGACTTTGACCTGGTGGAACATGGCTTCCACATCTGCCATGAGAGCCACCTGTTCCTGGCGGAACCTTGTTAGGACTCCAATCAAACTGCTTGTCATGTCTGGCCCTTGTAGCAGTTCTTTGTTGAGCGTGGTTCCTTGGTACGAGGCACCACAGTCGAATACCACCCGGATCTTGTGTTTCTTGGGGTGATATACGCCGTGGTGTGGGATAAACCACACCTTTCCATCACAGCGGCTTAACTCTTCATCTGGGACTTTAACAGCGTAGCCCTTGTTGATCATATCTTCCATGAAACCAACGTAGTCGTCACGGAATGCTTGATCCCTCATAAGCTTCTTCTTTATGTTAAGCGCACGCTGCTCTGCTAAGGCTCTGTTGTTGGGCATTGTAACAGCAGTGTTCTTCAATGGTAAGCCAATAGAGTAGTGGTCATTCTCCAGTTTTGTTGATTGTGAGACTCTGTCCAAAAACAACTGGTCTTCCTTGGACATTTCGAGCTGCTCGCCAAGAGCAGTCTCAGGAAAATCATACTTCAGTTGCTGAGTCCACAAGTCTTCCAGCTTTGCGACAGCGATCCGATTGGTCAGGATCTCTGGGTATCCAGTCTTCGTCTGGCTTCGGGTGTTCTCACGTAGTGGTCCGTTTATGGTCCATCCCAAAGCTGTGCGTACAGCATAAGGCCCATCCTTAACACTGTGGATCACTTCTTGAGGTTCCAAAGCCTTTGCAACATCAGTTCCGATCAAGAGACCGATGTCTGCCTCAATCGAAGGGATTTGCACGTCACGAAGATGAGGCCACTTGTTCACATCTTCTTGGGTTGGGATATTGTCTTTACTCACAGGGATATCCTCTTGTGTAAAAACTTCAGTGAGCTCTATGAAGTCGTCTCCTTCTAGCGGACTCACTTCCAGACCGGTTATGGCGTTGCAAGAGATGGTCTTCTGCTCCCCCATAGTGGTGAGAAGAATGTTCACGTTTCTCCCTTGCAGTTTGAGGTCATTCATAAGTTTGTTGGTGCAGAAAGAAGCATTACTTCCGGGATCCAGGAATGCATAGCAAGTCAACACCTTGTTGCCCTTGTTTGCTTTCACTTGCACCGGAACAATAGCAAGGATACTATCAGTGCACCCGGCCCCAGTTTGGGAACACGTGTCTTCCATGCCAACAAATCCGCTGATGGCTTGCTTCTCCGCTTGCTTCTCTGCTGGAGCCTCCACAGGAGCCTCTTCCTTAGGAGAGTCTTTTTCTTTCTGTTTTATGTGTAGGAGTGTAGGGTGTGTCGCTGAACAGATCTGACAGCTCAGCTTTTCTCCACATGTCTTGCTCATGTGTCCCGAAAGAAGACAACTGAAGCAAAGTCCTTTGCTTTTCAGGAACTCCAACTTCTCTTTATGGAGCATCTTCTGCAGCTTCTTGCAGTTTTCCATAGTATGGTCTCCTTGGCAGAAGAAACAGGGTTTGTTGAATGCCTTGTCTGTCTTAACTTGGGTTTTCTTCTTCTCGCTTGTACCAGCAGCAACACTTTTCTGTGTGTTTACTTCTGTGGCCGTAGTGCTGAAACTTTTCTTGCCACTTGGCTTGTCAGCCTTTTTATCTGGCAACTTTCCTTTTTGTTGATCTTTCAGCTCACCAAACACGGGGTGCGAAGCAATTTCAGCCTGCCTGTTGATGAAGGTCACGACATCTTTGAATTTTGGCCTGCGATCTTGCTTCTGC
Source organism: Benthosema pterotum (assembly GCA_039105355.1). NCBI lineage: Eukaryota > Metazoa > Chordata > Actinopteri > Myctophiformes > Myctophidae > Benthosema > Benthosema pterotum. Next base: position 28,641,385 of record CM076967.1, read on the forward strand.
TGGATGTCCAAAGCAACGCTCCTGAACTTCTCTCTCATCCGGTATGGTAGCTTCCCGATGATCGTGCGCATGCTGGCAGCACTTTCCATCTCATCCAAGTAGTCAAGATCAGCCATAGCATTACTGCAACTTGTCAAGAAGAGAGCAAATGATTCGAGTGCATTGGTGTCATCTGCCTTAATGCTAGGCCAGGACATCGCCTTGTCAATGTATGCCACAGAGATTTTGTATTTATCGCCAAATCGCTCTTTCAATAGTCTCTTGGCTTCCTGGTAACCCTCGTCTGGGTTCATGTGAAAACAGCTGCGGACTAAATCTCTCGGCTTTCCACTTGTGTGTTGCTCCATAAAATAGAGCCGATCCTTGCTGCTTTCAGTCTTGGACTCTACACCATGTTCAAACGCTTTCATGAAAGAGTGGTACTCCATCGGGTCACCCTTAAAGGTCGGAATGGTCTGTGGGGGTAGAGTTGAATGCTTTTGTTGCTTCATCAGGCATTCAGTAATGTCATTTTGTCGTTGCATGACAGTAGCCAGAACACCTGTTGTCACAGAATCATTCAAAGAAACGACAGGAACTTGTTCCACATTGTTGCCTGCGTCCCTTCCACTAGTGCGGCTGTGCTGACTGCCGTCACTGACCACGCTAATGCCAGCATGGTTGACATCTCTCTTCATAGGAGTAGACGTTGGCACACGCACTCCGCTGCGTTTAGATTTGCTTGAAACCTTTGAGCCTTCATATTCTTGCAAAACGTTCAACTGTGCATCATTAACAGCAAGCTGGGCTTGTAGCTCGAGTTCCTCTTTTTCTGCCTTGAGCATCAATTCTTTCATCTCAAGAGCCTGTTTGCGCTTGAACACGTCTGCTTTCACTGCCAGTGCAGCCTTTTCCATTTCCAACCGTGCACGAACAGTTGCGGTGGATGATACTTTGCTGGACTTAGATTTGCCAGACCTTTTGGATGAGACTGACACGCTGTCTTCTGGGCGAACAGCATCATTAGCCTTGCTAGCCTCTTCCTGGCGCGTAGTAGCAGCGCTTATCCACTGCTCTACAGTGATCACGTAGTCTGTGTACTGATCAGCTTTTGGTTTAAACCAGTTCTCTTGGTCATTGTCGATTTCTTCCTCACTTCCTGCCTGGCAAAGCGCTTCTTTGACCTGATCATTCAGTTCACTGAAATCACATAGCAGCTGTCTGTACATGGGCAGCAGTACTTCACTTATGTTTTTCACATTGGAATCATCATCCATCAGTTCTTGCATCTCTTTCTTTTTCGCTGAAAGTTGAGACAATTTAGCCTTTCTTGAGCCCATTTGCTTTTTCACGTTTTCTTCAATTGCTTTAGGTGTTGGTTTAACCACTCGTTTCTCATGTACAGTCTCTTCCATGATGAATTGCTTCAATTGTTAGTCGTTCCAATATTCAGACAGTCTTTTCCACTTGTTGACCAACAGTCACAAAACACCACAGACAAGACTGTAATTCGCTTGCAAAAGATCCAATTCCACTTATTTAGCTGTGTTTCAGATGCTCACAACAGCAACAGCAATTGTCTTCTTTTGTTGGCTTAAGTTTGTCACTTACATGTGTCGTCGAGTGAAAAGCTTCTCTTTTGCTCCAAAAACCTCTCCAAAGGCTTCTTTTCCAACGTCAAGCCAGTTTTCTTACTAATGTAGAGGTTAAATTTCCATGAGGAACAGGCCCAGTTGTAGCATATATCTTACTCGTCTTCGTTCTGTTCAATTCACTGTAGTTTCCTCCAAAAACAACCTTCTTCTTGTATTGAAATAAACCAGTCCAAAGCAGGTGTAAAAAACACACAAAAGTTTACTTCGTCAAAACAAAAGAAAGGTCCAACAGCTTACAGTGAGTCAAAAAGGTAAAACAACAAAGAAAAATGGACGTAAGGACGGTAAGAAAACTGTTTGCTTAGCAACTCCAAAAACAGTCTGTTCCTTACTGCTGCTCTGAGCTGACTGACTGCCACGCCCTAACTCAGCAGCTCCCTCATCAGCCCCAGTGGCTGCACCTGTAGTCAATCACACTGATCAACAGAGGTATTCTCAAGGAAAAGTAATCTGCAGGCAATGCTTGCTTTCACAATAAAACAAAACACATGCATAAGCAGTACAATTATTCATAAATTATGAAATATCAAAATGAAACAAAATACAGCCTATATGAAAGCCTATTTTTGTAGTTTGGCTTCCACACATTTTATTTTTTCTTTACAAATCCAAGCTTACCACGTTGAAAAGACTGTATTTCCTCTCCATCAGACATGATTACTGCACTGGCAACTGGATCATCCTCTCTGTTTTTAACCATAACATCCTGATCCTGGAGCCCATTATTACCCTCAGGAGACAATGATTGGTTAGACACCAGGTGGTCATCAGGTTTCTAATGGAATGGCAGGAAGCAAGAACAGTGATGAGAATCTGAACTGAACTGGTTTCTATACCACCAGCTATTACCTGTAGGTATGCACAATTAAAGGAGGAATCATTGTGCACCCATCTACCTGGATCCTTGTGACATCATATACAGGTGCTGGTCAACGAATTAGAATAATTTGAACAGTGCAATCGTTAAATTCTTTGAATGCATTTCTTGTGCAGAACACAAATCAGGTGTTCACCGCACCTGTCCTACTGGTTAGAGTAATCACAGAACTCGTAACCTGTAAAAAAATTTGCTCAGCTGAGCTTTCCAAAAGGCCCATTTAGGCCAGTTAACTGTGACACTGTTGTTTCATTGAATTAGAATAATGGAGAAACCGTTTCATTGAATTAGAATATTTTTTTATTATAATTAGAATCATCACTTTCTCAGTATTTTGTGGCTGCCCCCTTGGCTTGTATGACTGCCTGAAGTCTCCGTGCAGGGGTTGACACTAAGGTCTCCGAGGCACTTGCCCATCGGGCAAGTGCAAATCAGGTTCTACTTGCCCTCAGCCAAATGGACCCTTGCGGATCAATTTGGTTTCATTTTTACACTCTCAAGAGTTAAAATTCATCATCTTAATCAGCCCATAGTGGTCACAGACCCAGTGGTCCCTGACCGCAGCAAAATGATAGTTTGGAACCAAGTGGACCTGGGAGAGAGATAGGTAGAGATAGCTAGTTCTTCAAATCGATGCCACGGACAGGGCTTGACAGTAACACTTGCCCGCTTGCCCGGGGCAAGTAAAAAAATGGTGGGGCAAGTGAAGACTGCTACCTGGTTGCCCGATCAGGCAAGTGTGCAACTTCGTGCACTATAACACTACACAAGATAAATTTGTCTTGAAGGCGGTCATTGCACTCTGCCTCTGTGTCTTTCCCTGCTTTCTAGCTATCTACCTATCTCTCCCAGGTTCATTTGGTTCCAAACTATCATTTTGCTGGGGTCAGGGACCACTGGGTCTGTGACCACTATGGGCTAATTAAGATGATGAATTTTTAACTCTTGAGAGCGTAAAAATGAAACCAAATGGACCCTTGCGGGTCCATTTGGTTTCATTTTTACGCTCTCAAGAGTTACATCTGGTTAACCAACTTAGCTAGGGACCACCTGGAACCCTCTCTGGGACCACTGGTGGTCCCTGGACCACCTGTTGAAAGCACCCAAGTAGGAAGTAAACTTAAAAGCAAAATTTACAATATATTTTTGGGGGGACAAGTGACCATGACCTGAGGGCAAGTAGAACCTGATTGCACTTGCCCGATGGGCAAGTACCTCGGAGACCTTCGTGTCAACCCCTGCACGGAGACTTCAGGCAGTCATACAAGCCAAGGGGGCAGCCACAAAATACTGAGAAAGTGATGATTCTAATTATAATAAAAAATATTCTAATTCAATGAAACGGTTTCTCCATTATTCTAATTCAATGAAACAACAGTGTCACAGTTAAATGGCCTAAATGGGCCTTTTGGAAAGCTCAGCTGAGCAAATTTTTTACAGGTTACGAGTTCTGTGATTACTCTAACCAGTAGGACAGGCGCGGTGAACACCCGATTTGTTTTCTGCACAAGAAATGCATTCAAAGAATTTAACGATTGCACTGTTCAGATTATTCTAATTCGTTGACCATCATGGATCCTTGTGACATCATATACTGTATATTGCCCTTGATTTCTCTCCTTCTATTCCTTCTATTGCAGGTATTTTAGTAGCTCCAAACAAAGTATTTTTACACCTCTCCACACATCACATCACACACTACAGGATAATCGGACCAGATTATTTTATCCAGCATACACTATGATTTAAGAAGATAAACTTGGACAGCACCTTACACTAGAATGTGTAGAGCTGTGTGGAGCTACTGAAATACCTGCATTAAATTAAGACAACCTGTGACAGTGCTTATTTTTGCAACACAAAATACATACCATAATATAATTCTAGTAGTAGTAGCAGTAGTATTACCCTTATTTATCAATGAATTACCTGATCCTGTCCTAATGGCAATGAACCATTCACAGAGAGTGACTCTGTTGCTGACTCTCCCCTAGTGTGGATTTGCTGGTGCTTTCGGAAAACCCTCTTGATGGAGAATCTTTTCTTACAAACGTCACACTGATAGGGCCTCTCTCCAGTATGGGACATCACATGTTCTTCCAGTCTGGATTTTCTGGAGAAACTTCTGCCACAAATTTCACAAACAAATGGCAGACCCCTCTGGTGGAGGAGATTGTGTTGTTCCAGTTTCTCTGGGGTGAAATATGCGTCACAGAGGTCGCAACGGTGGAGTGTTACCTTTCAAAAGACGAATATACAAAATTCTTATTCATTTAGACCACCAATATCAACTGAGAACTGCATAATTTTGTACATGACATACTACTACTAATAATAAGGGATTGCATTTTATAGGGCTTTTCTATGCACTACGTGTATGTATACTCGCGCTTTACAATGGTCCATTCATTCAACTATACATGTACAATACTAAACAAAACAATGAGAAGGCTCATTACTTTGTCAGTTATTTTAAATTTCAGCCACCAGGACAAGCATCAAACTGAATGATGAATGATCCATGTCTCACCTTGCCAGTGTTGTCCTCAGGATTCAATGTGTCTCCATCCCCAGTGTGTACAGACATGTGTTTCTTCAGTAAGCCAGGGCGATTGAAGCTCTTCCAGCACAGAGGGCAAGGGTGGGGTGCTGGCTGTCCTGTGTGCTTTCTCACATGATCTTTCAATGATGATGATGAGGTGAAAACCTTGTCACAAAGAGAGCAGGGGTGGAGGTTGTCCTCTGTGTGAGACTTCTGGTGCTCCTTCAGCCCGGTTGTTGAAGCAAAGCGCTTGGGACACTCAGGGCAGTGGAAGGGTCTTTCTCCTGTGTGTGTCCTTTCATGTTGTATTAAATATCGCTTTTGGATGAAGCCTCTCCTGCATACAGAGCAGTGGTAGGGTTTCTCTGAGGCATGTCTCAGCTGATGCCTCCTCAAACAGGCAATCTGTGCATAACTCACTCCACACTCAGAGCACGAGTAAGGTCTCTCCCCGGTGTGCACTCTTTGGTGGACAACCAGGGTGGCTTTCCGTGTGAAGTGCTTTCCGCAGATAGCGCAGTCATGCGGTCTGACCCCTGAGTGTGTTTTCATGTGGCGAGTCACATGGTAAGATCTAGTAAATGCTTTCCCACAAACTGGACAATGGTGAGGACCGTCCTGGTTCCCATCACCTTCTGCGGATGGGCTAGGATTCTCAGTGCCAATAGTCCCTTCTGTAAGAAACAAACTGGTGTTAGGACACCAAAGAAGATATACTGTTTAGTTTTTGTTTTACACATTTATATTTCTTCACCTTTTTCAATATGTTGCTGTCTTTCTTCTGTACTCTCATCTGTATCCTCCTCCTCTCTGAATGTTTCTTCATGATCCGTTTCTCCTTCCTCCATGAACTCAACTGGGTCTCTCAAATGATTTTCATTACCAGGACTCCCAGCATGGAGCAATCCTTGGTTGATGTATCACCACAGTCTTTATAAGAGAAAGGAGAATGGAATACCAGGCAGCATTATTAGTTTTCTTGAATTCAAATCTCCCTTAGTTTGCACAATGTCTAAAAATAACAGTCTACACTAGATCGCAGACAACGGCCTCATATAGAGGCAGTGGGTCACAAACCACATGGATTTCCAACACATTGTTTAGGCTATACTTATAAAAAACAACCAAATTATTTTTTGACAGAAACACTGAATCCATGAATTGGAAAGAAAACAAAACACTTTAAGAATAGTGAAAATAGCTGATCTGAAAGCTCACGTGATGCAAAGCAAGTGTTAAGCTTGTATATTGTGTATTTTATTTTCACTAGCTCGGGTCCAGAGCAAACATCAAATTCTCTTTGGGACTTTGAGCTAAAAAGTATTCCTTTCCATCTTTCCTACAAAGCATAATTATACAGAGTCCTTTATGAACCAGGACAATGTGCTGAATTTAAAGTGAATGTTCAATCAATGACATATGTCAATGTCATAGGCGGTCTATACATGACTGAAGCAGGAAAATATGAGCGACAACTGCATAATTGTATGTGCCTGGTGGTAGTGAATGAGTTAAATCAAGGAGGCAGACAATGGCATGCTTTATGCGCGTCATTCGACTCATTCCAATAGTTTCTTTTTTTCCCCAAATATATTCAGCAGCTACATTATTACCTACATACTGAGCCTGCTCAATAGCGACACCTGCATGCACCTGGAATAAAGTGCAACCGGATGCTAACATTTGTGGCTGTTTCTTTCTTATTATGCTAGCTAGCAAACCTCAAACTTAATCAAAATGATGCTTCTGAGAGCATGCTTCCAGTGCCACCACATACCGTGCTTTCCTATGTCGGAAGAGCCAACCACGAAGAGATTAAAGACAATCAATTGTAGCTCATCAGCCTTTCAGGATTCCCTGGACTTTGGCTAATGCTAGCGTTAGCTACCGAGCTTGTTAGATGCCATTTAATTGTGAGATTTTTAACCATCTACTTTAACCTATGAGTCTATTAACTCTAGTGCGGAGTTATCCGGATTAAGGTTGAATACAGATTAATTAAGCCGTAATGTCGCCCATCCGTAGATGTAGTTCTGCACTCAATGCGACAGTACTGAAAACATTCCTAGAAGGAGAAACTGTTTTGCTGAAATTATGACGTGTAAACAAACTGCATATTTCTTCCAGACTGTGCAGGAGGAGCCAGCAGGATCGGGTGCGCTCGAATTCTGTCCGGCGAGAAGCCGGTGATGTAATCGATAACATGCACCATAGCATATCGAATGTTACATTGGGACTAGAATGGCAATCGTTAAAACCATTATGTACGCGCAACCAGTACGTATGTACATGTTTACATACACTGACACACACACACACACACACACACACACACACACACACACACACACACACACACACACACACACACACACACACCATGGAATTATCCCCCAAAAAGAATTGGGTCATATATTTAGTTGACATCCAATGTTCTTTTTCCACAAATGAGTCTTAAAGATAGGTTCATCTTATATCCGGGACAATACAACACTAAAGCATATGCCCACTTTGTCAGAATATAAAGGATTTGCATTTTTATTAAATTGTATAATTAATAAACAATACCAACCAAAACAATTTCAACAAAAAAAAAATCAGAGACATCATTGTATTTCAACCTCACTCAGAAAAAAGTATGAATAGTCTTTCAATTCAATCTTGCGGCTGAAAGCAATATAGTTGTCTGACATTACAAAATACTACTACTAATATTTATTAAATATTTTCAATGATACAGTAGACGGCACAGAGGAAAAACATTTTTTTCACTACAAGACCAAATGTTATGTCCTGCCACCTTCCTCCAGCACCACTTGATGGTGCACTTGGTTCAGGGTTGCTCAAGTCTTGATATGGTCCGGCCCAGTCCATGTAGAGGAAGACTGGGATACTGCAGTTACTGTATGTAGGCTACAACACTGTAGATTATGAAATTGGTAACCAAACCAGAAATTAGTTCTGTTAGTCATCTCCTATCTACATTGGCTATACTGCCAGCACAGATAAGGTGACAAACGGAGCTGATCAGAAATATGAACCCTGTATTAATCAAAAAAAAAAAGATATACACTTAATTCATTTTTGACCCCTCTATTACAAAGGCATAGTTATATGAACACAACGAAAAATAACAATGGTTGTAGCTGAAGCTTATAGAAATAGGTCAACAATACAAATGACATTTTTTACTGCATGGCCCCCAGGGACCCCCACAAAACGATCAGAAATACTCATGAATTCAAGTATTTGAGGGCCTCCTACTAGTGTTTCATACAGTTGTAGGTAACAAAGCAAATTCTATGCAAATACGGCAGTCAAGCTATGAAAAATGTAACCCTTGAAAATCTGATCGCACCATTCATATTTTCATTCAAAGCGGTTCTGAGATCTGCAGAACCAACCAAGCAGACCGAGTTGCCGGACACTTCTTTTCCCCTTAATACATAATCGTAGGAGTCAATTTAATTTAAATTAAACTGAAAACGTACCTGGCAAAACCGATGTCAACATTTGTCTAAAATCCCTTGACATCGTCCCTGCAAAAAACAAAAACAAATGAAGCATTTTATTTCATATCAATCCTTGTTGCTTGTCAACACAAGAGCTTAACTAGTTTGAAACACATCAACTGCCCTTGCAGGCAACTCATTTGTTAAATTGACTGATTTAACTGATTTAAATTGTCTTCGCCAGGGGTGTAGTGGAGGGGGGACGGCGTCCTCTCACATCTAAAATATTTTTGGGGCAAAATATGTTTTTTGACTTTTATACATGATACAATTAGCATTGTAAACCATCTTTCTGAATATGCTATACTTGTCTGTGTCTTTTAATAGTGTGTATGTGTGCGTTGCGCAGGTACACGCAAATGCACATGCATGTGAGCACTTTGCCATGTGTTAAGTAATGAAATAATGTTACGAGTTTAAACTATTGGGGAAAACAATAACTAAAAACGTTACAAGGCGCTGATGTCGTCGCAGTGCGCTGAAAAAGGTGAAGCTCTTTTCACAGCCTGTGCAGGCGTAGGGCTTCTCCCCTGTGTGGGTCCTCTGGTGCTCAGTCATGTGGACGTGCTGGTTGAAGTTCTTCCCACAGGTAGGACATTGGTATGGACGCTCTCCTGAGTGGATCCTCAGGTGTTTCACCAGCGCTGAAGCCTTCCGACAATCTTTGCCACACACTGGACAGCATTGCTTTAGTTTGCCACTGTTGCCTACCTGGCTCTCCGGACAGCCATTTTGGCCTGGTGGAGGTAGCAGACGCTAAAGAAGTTATAATGGATGACAAATACTACTATCGATTGTGTGATTGATCAACACTCACTAGTTCCAATATGCGGCCACTTACCGATTATAACAGGGTTCCAGTTCTCTTCTTCACCATCTGAATTAATCAAACCACTGACATAACACTCTGCGTTCTCCATTTTTATATCCTCATCCAAAACAGAATCTTTGTCATTCTTTGAGTCACATTCAGGTGCTGACTTAAAGGACTCAGAGAGGTTGAGTTGTCCATCTGCATCCTGGGGGGTTGATCCAACCATAATGATTACACTGTTGTCATGAGTACATCCTCACAGTAAAGCAGAGTGATGGGTAAAGTGCAAAGAGGTTGAGGTCGATGTGATGAGGTTTCCATGTTGGTCTTATTCAGGCCAATTAGGTAGTCAAAACACATCTCTTTTAGCACAAAAACTAATAACACCAAGATTGTTTGACCTACTGTATGGATACACCCACTGCTAGTTGGTACTACAGCCAAATGTGTTCCTCCTATGTGACAATATTAACTAGTACAATGCTGGATACTTATTGTAACTTAAGCTTGAACAGATATGTAATTAAAGCCAAACAAAATTACCATAAAAGCATCTGGCTACAATTCAAGGCTAGAGTTACCCAGATCAGCTAAGCAAATTAGCCAATGATGCATTGGTCAGACAATTATTATTCACAACAAAAATGTGGAAATTCACCTGGTCCTGTCCACCTAATGGCAGTGAACCATTCACAGAGAGTGACTCTATGATGAATTCTTCCTTTTTGTGGAGCGTTTGGTGTCTTCTGAAAGCTTTCTTGGTGGAGAATCTTTCCTTACACACATCACACTGATGCCGTCCAGTATGGGACATCATCACATGTTGCTGTAGGCTGGATTTTGTGGTGAAACTACTGTTACAGATGTCACACATGTGCTGCAGCCCACTCTGGTCAAGAAGATTGTGCTGATCCAGTTTCTCAGGGGTGGGGAAATATTCATCACACTGGACAGAACAAATGGTTAAGATGAAGATATACCAACCACATTGTCTTTCATTTGAACCAGACTACTGCAACAATGACTGCATCTACTACAATAGACAATGAAAGGTATGATTGTTTGTTGAAGATATCTTGACAAATATCAGTAAACTTAACAGAAATTGCAACAAAGAAACAATCTTCCCATAGTTTCAGTGTTTAAACCCATGAGGAGTACAAGGGCTGAGTGATGAATGATCCATGGCTCACCTTGCTAATGTTGTCTTCAGGATTCAACAGATTGCCATCTCCTGTGTGTGTACGCATGTGTTTCTGCAACCTGCCCGGGCGATTAAAACTCTTCAAGCACAAAGGACAAGGGTGGGACTTCTGCCCGGTGTGCAGACGCAAATGATCATTCAAAGATGACAATTCTGTGAAATATTTGCCACAGAAAGAACAGTAGTGAAGCTTTACAACTCTCTCTCCTATATGCATACTCATGTGTTTCTTCAGCTTTCCCGGACGATTGAAGCTCCTTAAGCACAGAGGGCATGGGTGGGACTTCTGTCCGGAGTGCACGCGCAAATGATCGTTCAGTGATGACGATGCTGTAAAAACTTTGTCACACAGAGAGCAGGCGAGCAGGTTTTCTTTTGTGTGAGATTTTTGGTGATCACTCAGTCCTGTCCTTGTAGCAAAGCGTTTGGAACATGCAGGGCAGTGGTAGGGTTTTTCTCCTGTATGTGTTCGTTCATGTTCTAATAAATGCCGCCTTCGGGTGAATCCTCTACCACATACAGAGCATGAGTGAGGTTTCTCCCCGGTGTGCACTCTTTGGTGGGCTACTAGATGTTCTTTCTTCTGATATTGCTTAGTACAGTATGAACAGCCATACAGTCCAACACCGTTGTGCGCTGCCCGGATGTGGCGATGCAAATGTTCAGGTCTGGAATATGATTTTTCACAAATTGAACAATGGTGACGACCATCAATTTCTTGCTTCAAAATGCCTTCTGATGGAGGATTCTCAGTGTCAGAAACAATCCCTCCTCCTGTAAGAAAACAATAAACTCATGTTGTTATAATCAATAAAATGTAACCAATGCGGTACAGAGGTTTCTGGCAGACCCCGGACAAAATCTTAACAACAGCTATGCTTGTCTTTGGACCCTTATATTTCTCCACCTTCATCAATAAGTTGCTGATTGTCTTCTGTTCTCTCGTCTGTATCTTCCTCCTCTCTGAACATGTCTTCGTGATCCGTTTCTCCTTCCTCCATTTACTCAACTTGGGTTTCTCAGGTGAGCACACAGAGATCTGCAGTTGATATTTTTTTTAAATAAGTTTTAAGAACAGATTATAAAATTTTATACAATGTGTAATCTGCAGTTGATTTATCACCACTGAGTTTAATGAAACATCCAGTTGTTCTTGACATTAACAATTTAAAATATTTTTCAGAAGAACATTTTGTTCTAACAGAATAGATCACACCTATTTCTAATGCAGATTGCTAGATCTTTTTAAGTGTCCACATTGTCAGTCTGTATAATCATTGACATCAGTGACAAATTAATGTATTAGATAAAAATATCTATAACATAGCCTATAGATAGATACTATTGGAATAATACAATCAAAAGCCAAAAACAAATCATGCTTGTATTACTACCCTATCAATCTTCTAATGCTCAAAAACAGAAAACTCAAAATGTTAATTCTGAGACTCTTACACCAATATTCATAGTGTAAAACACCTTCGTACCAATAGGGGCGCATAATTGAAATCATTAGTCGCCACAGATGGGATTAAATTTAAATTGCTTTTTATTGAACAATACGGTAGATACGGGTGCTGATACCTGCCCGAGCAGAATTGTAATATCCGAGGCCCTGGGGTGATAACTTTACATTTGAAATCGTAACGGTTTATGTATTCATAAACGTTATAAATGCAGAAAGTGCCCAAAAACAAGCTGAAATTGCGTCATGACTGTCATGTTTGACGGTAGCCCTTAAAACGACGCTACCAGAGCCAACCCATGTGAACCAACCATAGCATGGCTCGTATCAGGGATAGCATTTTGCCGATATTGGGACTTAATAATGGGCAGGCCATTAAAAAGACCCAAGCCTTCTACACTAGTAGAGCAGAGCAGATGAAGATCGCTCTGCTAATTTGGTATGAGAAATGCAGTTGACTCGGTAACTCAATGTAGTACTGTATGTAGGGGACTCGTGAAGCGCGCTGAGCGCACAACTAGGCGCGCGAACTTTTCAGCATGAAAACAAATGTTTTTATATATCTGCATTTTATTTTGAGTCTGTTCGAAACTCACCTCGCTCCAACTGCATTCTTCTTCTGTTTCCTCCGTACGCCCACTGTCCAACTCTATGGTACTATAGTGCCTCCCAATGTTGTACTGCGACTATTGCCATCGTGTGCACTGGGCTTTTTCTGTCCGCCTGTGTGGTAAGGTTGTAATCCACGTTTTCCACACAGACCTTCCACAACAAACCAATTGATTGCCAAGGGAACACCAAACCTTCAATTTGTTTACTTACAGTACAGTTTTCAGTCTGGTTGCAGGTTGTACTCAGACACAGGAAGACACTAGAGATCGCCATAGACAGTATGGGCACAAATAGGACACAAAAAGGCCGATATAAAACAATGACAACAGGTATTATACTAATTATTAGGTTTCCAAGTTGCATGGTTCCCAAGTAGATCTGGTGGTCGTCGGCCAAAGAGCACAGGGCTAGTTAATATAATTGCAATGCAAGTAGGTGACTTCCATTTCAACGTGAATATTAAAAATAAATAAATGAATGTAGTATACGGTATGTATAATTAAATGTTGACACAGAATTAAGGGTTTTATGGTCATAAATGAAGCATCCTGGATGGCTTGATTCTAGGCTTAATTCTAGACTTTTCAGTGGAACCAGACAACCAGGGGGGTAAAATTGTATGTATGCACACTGTATTTAGGATATTTGAATGCTAAACTAAAGACAAGTCTCTTGTGGGCAAAAAATCAGTAGGTGCATTGCTTTAATTGAACTGTAGATGAGAAGGAAGCAATATTTCATTCCTCTATGTGTCTCGACATTGGTGTGACAATTAAAAAACCTCGAACTTTGAACCTACATAAACAACCTGTCAGCATGTGATGCAATCTGTCCGTTTGTGGATGACTCAGCACTCCAGATCCCAGGCAAGGACAGATTGCAGGTTCAAGAGACGCTTACTTACCTCTGAACTTGGTTAAATCAGCACCTGGCACATTGATAGCAAACTATCACTACACCAAGGCAAAAGTGAATCCATTCTTTTTGGGTCTAGGCTAAAACTCTGCAAGGCCAAATTAGACTTCACAGTCAAAGTGTGTGACAACGCCATCACAAGCAAAGATTAAATTATTTTAATTTAAATATGTTTTTGTCTGCTCATTAAGTATACATGTTTTGTTTATGCATAAGTAAATTATCAACATTTTTGTTAAAAGAAAAAAAAACAATGTCATAAAAGTCCCATCATATACACCTACCACATTCAGTATTAGGAGATTGTTTTTTCTTCAATTCATGACCACAGGATTTGCCTGCTCTGACAAAAGTCCTGTGTCCTGCCACTCTCCACCAGCACCATGTTGCTTCTGTACTGTAGGTTGAGTGCAGGGACTGCCTCAAAGTGTTTGAACACTAGTGTTTTTGTGTCCAAATATCGGAATGAGGGCGTAAAACAAAACCAATCCCATATCAATCACATCAAGTGGAGTCGGTAGTGAGGTGTTGGTGACAAGCAGACAGCCAGACTACTTCCACATCCCACTGCTTACTTTCCAGCACACTTCTGTTATTGCTGACATGATGAGTTTGGTTTCTTCCTTCAGTTGAGGACAACCGAATGTAGTATCAACGGGTTTAGGTGGTGACTTGGGATTCCTTTGATGGCACATTTGGTACAGAGCCACCATAGTTCTGAGGCCTGGTCCTGTCCACGTGGAAGACTACTGGCACACTGCAGAAATGTAACACAGACAACAAATTAGGAAGTGCTATACAGTAGCTTTTGTAAACGGCTTTTAGTTAATGTTTCTGTAGGACAAAACTTGACATTAAGCCAATTTGCTCAGACAGTGGTGTAAATCCTCTACTCATTGTCAATGAGAATTTAATCTCTGTGTAAGATTTGCCCATAAGCAGATTTTTGAATTGCATTCACTTCCCGCTTATTACAAATTATTGTAATTGATTGTCACAAGATATTGAAAAGCATTGTTTGCCATTCAAAGAGAGGGCATCATCAACAATCTGAAAACTTGCCTTGTAAAGGGATTTCAACGCTGGTCCAAAAGTAAGGCTCCATCACCACATCGTCCCTGCAAAACAGAAATTATGCTCAGACTTTGTAGCATTTCTAACAGAAAATAATACCAGAAATGTCTGTACTTGCACACGTCATACTCCAAATATGGAGTGTATATGCGCCAGTAAGATGCACAATATGATCAACATTGAACTTATTAAAATACATTGTAGGAAGATATTTTGACAACTTGCATAATAACCAAAAAGAAATCTTAAATCAGCGTTTATATAAACAGTACCATCCTTTAAGTTTAAAACTGAGAGTAGTAAACTATTGTAAAAAAACAAAAAAAAAAAAACACAATAGTAATTAAAACCGTTACAAGGCGCTGATGTCGCCGCATGGCACTGGAAAAGCTGAAGCTCCTCCCACAGACCATGCAGGTGTAAGGCTTCGCCCCTGTGTGGGTCCTCTGGTGCTCAGTCATGTGGACCTGCTGGGTGAAGTTTTTCCCACAGGTAGGACATTGGTATGGACGCTCTCCTGAGTGGATCCTCAGGTGTTTCACTAGCGCTGATGCCTTCTGACAGTCTCTGCCACATACTGGACAGCAGTGCTTTGCTTTGCCGGTGTTGCCTTCCTGGCTCTTGGGGAGGACATTTTGGTCTGACGAAAGGTGGCAAGACAGTAAAAAAGTTACTATGATGCATGACAATACTGATAATTACGTGATCATCGTCACTCCTGGTCCTGAATTCCTCACCGATTATAACAGCCTTCCAGTTTTCTTCCTCGCCATCTGAATTTATCAAACCACTGACATCACCGTCCTCACTCTCGGTTTTGATATCCTCCAAAACGGACCTGTTTTCCCTGTGTGAGGACTCTGCATGCTGGGAAAAAAGCAGAAATCTGTTGTTAAAATACGGAAAAGAGAAATCTAAGCAATCATGCATTTGTCAGACAAATAATATTATGGTAAAATGTCTTAATTCACCTGATCCTGCAGTGTACCATTCACATAGAGTGACTCTGTAGTGAATGCTTCCTTTTTGTGGAGCGTTTGGTGCTTACTGAAAGCTTTCTTGGTGGAGAATCTTTCCTTACACACATCGCACTGGTACCGTCCAGTATGGGTCATCATCACATGTTGCTGCAGGCTGGATTTTGTGGTGAAACCACTGTCACAGATCTCACACATGTGCTGTGTGTGGCCAGGATTCTCAGTGTCAGAAACAATCCCCCCTCCTGCAAAACACACAGACTCTTAACTCTAAACTGTCAATAAATTAAGACACTTATTCTTTCTTAAAGTAACCAATATGGAGGACAGTCTTATGGGTTCATGATCAAGCCAAAAATCTGAGTCATGTTTTGGATCAATCAATTTGCTGCTAATCAAATCTATAAAACGTTTCCAGTTCTCTTGCTCACCATCTGAAATAATCAAACTGGTGACAGAACTCTCCTCATTCTCCATTTTGATATCCTCATCCAAAACAGAACCTTTTTCCCTGTTAGAGTCACCATGATTACCAAATGTGGGTTCGGAGGTGAAGGAATCAGAGGTGTTAAACTGGCCATCTGCATCCTAGGAAAACAAAAACACAATGCACCATTTATTCTGCTTACAGCATAAACACACACAGAGAAAAGGAAATATGTTGTACAATCAAAAGCTCTTTAACAATTGCAATTGTTGTAGATATATTATTCATGATGGCACATTATATACGGATATTTACCTGGTCCTGTCCACCCAATGGCAGTGAATCATTCATAGAGAGTGACTCTAAGGTGAATGCTCCCTTTTTGTGGATTGTCTGGTGCTTTCTGAAAGCTTTCTTGGTGGAGAATCTTTCTTTACACACATCACAGTGGTAGCGTCCGGTATGGGACATCATCACATGTTGCTGCAGGCTGGATTTTGTGGTGAAACCACTGTTACAGATCTCACACATGTGCTGCAGCCCACTATGCTGGAGGAGATTGTGCTGCTCCAGTTTTTCAGCAGTGGAGAATTTTTTGTCACACAGGGGACATCCATATGGTGCTCCCTTAAAAACAAAGATATCATTCCACACTCTTACATTTGAACAACCAAAATAGACAACTCACACCAGTAATGGCAACAAACCCATGATGAAAACCCCAAGGGCTGACAGATGAATGATCCATGTCTCACCTTCCCAGTGTTGTCTTCAGGATTTCCATCTCCTGTGTGTATTATACGCATGTGTTTTTTCAATAAGCCTGGACGATTGAAGCTCTTCCAGCATAGATGGCACGTGTGGGGTGCTGGCTGTCCTGTGTGCTTTCTCAAGTGTTCTTTCAAAGTTGTTGTTGAAGTGAAAACCTTGTCACACAGTGAGCAGGCATGGAGATTTTTTTCTACACCAGGTGTGTGAGATTCTTGATGCCTCTTCAGCCCTGTTATTGAAGCAAAGCATTTTGGACATGAAGGGCAGTGGAAGGGTCTTTCCCCTGTGTGAGTCCTTTTATGCTGTACTAAACTGCTTCTTCGGGCAAAGCCTCTCCTGCACACAGAGCAGTGGAAGATCTTACCACCATCTGAGGTATGCCTCAGCATTTGGTGCCTCTTCAGACAGCCTAGCTGTGCATAACTCACTCCACACTCAGTGCACGAGTAAGGTTTCTCTCCGGTATGCAATCTTTGGTGGACTACCAGGCTTGCTTTCTGTGTGAATCGCTTGCTACAGCATGGACAACTGTACGGTTTGACCCCTGAATGTGTTGCCATGTGGCGTTTAATATTGTAAAGTTTTGTGAATTCTTTTCCACAAACTGAACAATGGTGAGGATCTTTTGTTGTATCGTCTTCCTGCTCCAAATTAACTTCAACTGGTGGACAAGGATTCTCAGTGTCAGAAACAATAGTCCCTCCTGTAAGAAACAAACTGACCTGGTTAATAAGACAGGAAAAACTATCCAATGCAGATGGTTTTCTAGTAGACTCAACCCAAAACTCTATTTGGAATGTTTTTTGATCAATCCTAATTCGCTGCCACTTAATGATTAACAGGCCCCTAGTTCTCTTCCTCACCATCTGAATTAATCAAACTGCTGACAGAACACTCTTCATTCTCCACTTTGATATCTTCATCCAAAACGGAGTTACCATGGTGAGCAAAGGTGGGTTCTGAGGTGAAGGTATCAGAAGTGTTAAATTGGCCATCTGTATCCTAAGTAAAAGAGAGGGAGGAAAACACAATGCAAGCTTAATATACTGTATATTAGAAGTAAAACACCTGACCTCATAGGTGAGAAGCAACTGCACGTCGGCCATTGTTATTATTATTATTATTTACTGGAGAGGGTAGTTGTTATACAGACAGGGCAGGGGCTGAAGCCCCTTTGATGTGTATGCGTGCATATCAATGGATATATTAGCATCGCTGCCCCTAAGTGTGCTGTAAGCATCACAGCGTATGTTTACAGTGTAGCGTCACAGCATGATGGGATTTCTCCTGGTTTACATACTAATAAACACAATTAGCCATGTTTTATGGAGGGAAACCAACTGGGAGGGGCAAGTTCTGTCTCCGCTCTAGACGTCGGAGTGATAAGTAGTAGGAAGCTGAGCTAGAAAATAGTGTGGCTGGCGTGTGCATCATCATGGTTGGGTGTATATAGGGATGAGGCTTTTTCGGAACCCCCATGTTGGGGTAAAATCCAAAATTATTGCTATCTATTACTAAAATTAGGAAAAGGGAAATACAACCAAAACTTCCTAAGCAAGTAGTTGAACAATCCACAAAAGAGAAGTATTGACCACACAGTCTCTCTATGAATGGTTCAAGTGGACAGGACCAGGTGAATTTACAAATTTTATCATATCATATATAATACAAATGCATTCCTAACCTCTTCCTTACAACACATCACATTGCTACCATGTACGACAACCAAGACAACTTCTTACCACATCTTAAACTACAAAAATACAATGAAAAATCTGATCCTTTGTCACAGAAGTCCAACTCTCAGGGACTGACTGATCCGTGTCTCACCTTCCTAGTGTTGTCCTCAGGATTCAATGCATCGCCATCCTCTGCGTGTATACGCATGTGTTTCTTCAGTAAGCCAGGACGATTGAAGCTCTTCCAGCACAGAGGACAAGGGTGGGGTGCTGGCTGTCCTGTGTGCTTTCTCACATGATCTTTCAAAGATGATGATGTGGTGAAAACCTTGTCACAGAGAGAGCAGGAGTGGATGTTTTCCTGTGTGTGAGATTTTTGGTGATCGCTCAGCCCTGTCCTTGTAGCAAAGCATTTGAGACATGAAGGGCATTGGTAGGGTCTTTCTCCTGTGTGTGTCCTTTCGTGTTCCAATAAAAGCCGTCTTCGGACGAAGCCTCTACTGCAGACAGAGCAGTGGTACGGCCTCTCAGAGGTATGTCTCAGCATCTGGTGCGTCTTCAGAGAGCCTATCTGTGAATAACTCACTCCACACTCACTGCATGAGTAAGGTTTCTCTCCGGTGTGCACTCTTTGGTGGACCACCACAGCTTCTTTCTGCTTGAATCGCTTGCCACAGAATGGACAGCTATGCGGTCTGTCCCCTGAGTGTACTGCCCGAATGTGCCGCTTCACATGGTTAGATGTAGTAAAAGACTTCCCACAAACTGAGCAATGGTGAGGGCCTTTCATCTTGTGGTTGTCCTGCTTCAAATCACCTTCGGCTGATGGATAAGGATCCTCAGTATCAGACAAGATACCCCCACCTGTGAGAAACAATATCACAATATGCAATGTGAAATGGATGTTTCAAACGGACACCAGAGACCAAAATCTTTCTGGGTAGTCTGGACTTAACATTTCTTCACCTTTATCAATACGTTGCTGACTGTCTTCAATACTCTCATCTGTATCTTGGTCCTCCCTGAACGTGTCTTCATGATCTGTTTTTCCTTCCTCCATTACTCAACTGGGTTTCTCAATGATAGAACAAGGATCCCTGGATCTGCAGGTGATTTATCAGCACTAGGCTTCATGAAAAAAGAAGAATTATGAAGTTATGGAATGTCAGGCATCAGTTTAAAAGACGAGAAAAGAATGCCTTGAACTTGTGAAGCTGAATGCTTGTTGTAAAACTGCAAATGGGGTGAAAATCTGAGTGGTTTCGTCAGGCCCTATCCAGTGAAGGATATCATTAAGTCTCAATGACATGAAGGAAATTAGAATGCTCATTAAATAACTATAGCTTTCTCTGCTGTCGCCCATGACACTATTTGTCCTACATGATATTTGTCCTACGTGATGAGTGATGTCCTAATCACATTGACAATATTTGGATTTATGATAATACATCATCAACGTATTCTACGCAACCAAAACCTAGTGTGTGCATTACATCCATGATCCATATGGCTTCTACACCAGAGCAGTAGCAGTAGCTCTGGTCCACTACTTCGGCCATGATTAAACTAGTAGGGAAGACAGTAGCCCTGATACATGACGGTCGGTATACATCTATACGACCGTCATGGATGCTAAGCCCCTGTAGAGATAGTGGATGATTTCAACGGCAGCGTACGTAATCCCAAACGCCCGTATCTTTGAAACAAAGTGCCGCCTCTGAGGTTGTATGTCTCCTGAGTTTGTACGCTCATCGAAAATCACCCGAAACCTCCTTGTTTTTGAATGAAATGACTTTGTTGCCGACCAAATCCTGATTTTCCTCCGTATTTCTGTCAACTTCCTGGACCAGCGTTCCGTGAAATGACTTCACGGAACAAATCTCTTCAAAATAAGAGTGCCCATTTTAGTTTTTAAAAATGGGTACTCTTATTTTGAAGAGATTTGTTCCGTGAAGTCATTTCACGGAACGCTGGTCCAGGAAGTTGACAGAAATACGGAGGAAAATCAGGATTTGGTCGGCAACAAAGTCATTTCATTCAAAAACAAGGAGGTTTCGGGTGATTTTCGATGAGCGTACAAACTCAGGAGACATACAACCTCAGAGGCGGCACTTTGTTTCACAGATACGGGCGTTTGGGATTACGTACGCTGCCGTTGAAATCATCCACTATCTCTACAGGGGCTTAGCATCCATGACGGTCGTATAGATGTATACCGACCGTCATGTATCAAGGCTAAACTAGTAGGTAGGGAAGACAGCTAATATGCTAATTGCTAATTATTTGGTCAGCTCTGGTCAGCGCTCGTTGATGCGAGTCCCCCCACGCGAGCAACAATGCGAATGTCCACTCAGTGTCCACCGTGCAGGGCACGCCGACGTTTGTTTTAACAAAGATAATATACCACATATCTATGTTTACATTTTATTAGAGTCTGTTCTTAACTCACCTCGCTCCTCCAACTGCACTTCTCTTGTTTCCGGGGCAAAATAAACATCTAGCAAACCATCGACGTATTGCCTCCCACTGTTGGGGTTTAGGTACTGCGGCTGCCCATCATACAGTAGCTTTCTATGCTGAGGGTGCTAAAGAGAAAGGACAGGCAGGCCCCCCATTCCTTGACCATGGCCTACAAAGCCAAAGGTGGAAAACAAACAAAAAGGCCAAATCGGTTTATTAAAGGGGAAGTCCCCCCATTTTCAACATTCTGCCTAGAGGTGCAGGGTGGACATGGTGAAACATCTTGATATCATCAAGATTATTTGTTAATGGATTTCTTTAGACACTTTTTTCTTCTGAGAGCGTACAAATGGAACCGCATTTGTACACTCTCAGAAAAAAATGTTGAAAATGGGTGGAATTCCTCTTTAAAGGTGTTTCAACTGTGTCAGAGAAACTATATTGGCACAATACAGTAATTGTATCTTTTCTTGATGTATTTTTTAATCCCCAAATATCACAAGGGCTTTGAGATAAGTTGATGTCCAAAAACGTACTACACTTATGGGAACATGAGTCCTCAAACAGTTTTTATTAACCTCAGCTCACAATAACCTGCAATGACATGCAGTGTTGCAAATGTTACATACCTACTTTAAAACCAGATGGGATCAACAGTCAACCATTAATACTATTAATACGGCATTCCCATTTGTTTGATAGTTTATTTATTTATGCATAAAACTATGATGTCTGCTTACAATGCTGGCAATTTATTTATTTATGTCAGACAAGATGATTATTTCGATATTTGGTATATTGTTAAGAGTACTATTAGACTGATTCTACGCTTGTTTTCCCTCTGATCCTAGTTTACTGAGGCACTACACTTTGATTTGAAGGTAAACACAGAGTACATCAAATGAAAGTTGCTCTGCTTAGGAGCGTCTTCTAATTGACATCAATTAAAATGTTCACTGTATTCAGAGGTTTCCAGAAGTTGGCTTGGCGTTTCTTGCTCCAGTTCAGTGTCCTGTACCTTAGTTTGAATGGCTCGGCAGCACATGTGAATGCAAAATATCATATCAAATAGCATATCCTAAATGCAATTGGATGTGCATACACACAATCTTACTCCCCTTATCATTGGGAATGGAATTTGTCACACGAATATGAACTGAATTCTTTATTTTGTCTCAACAAATGGTTTCCATATCTTGTCATCGACCCCAACTTAAATAATAGTCCCATCATACACTCACCACATTCAGTATTAGTACACTTTATTGTTTTTTCTTCACTACATGAGCACAGTCATATTTGCCTCTGACCACTTTGAGTTTTACACCTGGAAGATCCTGTGTCCTGCCACCCTCCACCAGCACTACATTGTGCTCCTGTAGGTTGTGTCCCTCCCCAGGAATGAAGACCACTGCTTCCTTCCCATTGGACAGGCGAACTTGGGCACATTTGCGATTGGCCGAGTTTGGTTTCTTTGGTTTCCGGATCATGGTCTTCAAAACCACGGCCTTCAGTTGAGGACGACCGAATGTAGCACTGACAGATTTGGGGGGTAATTTGGGTGGTCCTTTCCGGTGCATTTGGTTCAGAGTCGCCATTGCCCTGATGAGGCATGGTCCTGTCCATGTGGACGACATCTGTGGCACTGCAGAGATGTTCAACACATAAGTATCACATTAGAAAGTGCTATAGCTTTTGCTATTCCACTAGCTAAACTGTAGCTGCTCAAGTGACTTTTATGAGGGCTACAGAGGTTAAATGTCTCAGAGGTGGAAGTGGTGCTCTTCTGATTCCCAGACGACCTCTCTTAAATACTAGACATTTTGAAGACAGGATATGTAATATAAAACTAGTAATTGGAACAGAGTGTTTTAGATCTGTTTGTTGGTTTAAGCACCAGACAGGGTGCAACTCATTTTCTGGCTGAATTCCAATTTTTCTAGATATCCAATGATTCATTAGGGTCAAAAGATTAGGCTACTGGCCCATGAATGTGACAGACATCTCAGTGTATAATAGGTCTTCATGGGAATTAAGTAATTTCTTGGGTTTTTTAATACATCGAATGGATGCAACCTGGGACGTGTCTTCAGTGATGTATCCCAAGCTCATTGGGGTTTCGGGTCTCTCGAACATCATACCCCTCACTCAGGTGACCCAGCCGGGGTTCATGACGCCCCGACTCACGTCCCAGTAGCTGCCCCTGATCAGTCCCACAAGGGAAAGGCCAAGGCCGTCCAATCCACCGCCCTGGGTGAACTACTGGTAGACCAACTTGTAGCAATATTGTTTGTTCTGCAATGTAGAACTAAGTTTTCACCAAATTAATTAGTTACTGTACAGTACATGCTACTAGTGTTGATATCTATGAATTGATGAATACTATGTCTATGAAAGAAATATATTGATTGAATTTCACGAGTATAGATTTTAACAAGGCCATTGAATTTTAAATAAATTGTTCCTCGACTAATGTCAATAAAACAAAATCACAGATGTAACACCATAGATATGTTACTTAATCACTTGCAACATTCCCTAGTCAAAAATCGTATAGGATTCCAATAGAAAAGTCCTATCAGATTTTGGAACAAATCCATCAAGAATCCAACAAGATTCCTATAAGAATCCTATAGGATCTTATAGGAATCCTATAAAAAATCCTATAAAAAATCCTATTGGATTCATATTGGAAATCCAATAGAATTTGTTCCAAAATCTGAGAGGAGGAATCCTATAGGACTTTTTATTAGAGTTCTGAATACAGAATACTTGCCTTGTAAAATTGGTGCCAACACTGGTCTAAAATGACGGGTAAGACTCCACAACGACATCGTCCCTGTAACACAAAAACGAACTATGAAGTGCAGTCTTTGTAGACTACTGTAGTATTCGATACATAACAGTTCAATTCATTACACAACTCATTTAACGTACAATGAATTGTTGATGATGATCAGATGATGATCAGCAGCAAAGCTATCTGTCCTTGGAAGTAACCAGGATTGCTTCCGGATCGAGGCGCACATGTTTTACCCATAGAGTAATAAAATAACAGAGACCTGACTCGAGCGACAGCCCCGCCCCCTTGTTATTCATTTCAATACAAGTTGCTCATTGGCGCATGAAGCACCCGGAAGACCGCCGGAAGTGCGCCTATTTCCGCATTGGGGCACCAAAATTTGGTGCCCCAATGCGGAAGTATTTCTCCATGAACGCGCCCGACGCAAGGGATTATGGGAACCATGAACGAGCGCCGTCGCGCACGAGAAAAGGAAAAAAACATCAAAAAGCATCAAAAAACAAGCTTGTGGGTTTGCATTGAGCTTATTATCTGTCATATAATACATCCGTTATGTTTTGAGAGGTAGTATATGACGTGAGGACCGCGGGTTTATTCAGAAAACAACTTAAACACAAACTGCCCTGTCCGCGTGCACAAAGCAAACGAGCGTGCGTGCTCTCCGGCGTTCGTGCATGAATTCCACCCGCCTGCAGTACCAAACTTGACCACCAGGGCCCGCCTGCCTCAAGCCTGGAGCCACTATCTGGGGCCGTGGTTTTACCTTCTCATTCAAATACACTGCTGCCCTCTTCTTCTTCTTCTTCTATTGGGTTTTACGGCGGTTGGCACAGCTTTAGGTGCATTACCGCCACCAACTGGGCTGGAGTGTTAAACTCCAAAAATTCGTGCACTACAAAAACAAAAATAAATAACTAATTGTCCGTTCAATATAAATTCCACTCAGCTAGCGTTCATCCTACTCCGGATCCAGAGTAGGCGCAAATCCCTCTCTGAGTATAATGTCCAGATCCTCTCCGCTAACATCATCCACATCCAAAAATCGCCTTGCTGCATCTAGAACCATCTTTATCCTCTCCGATTTGCCCTTAATTTCCAGTGCACAATTGATCACCATGGCTATAAATGCCAAAAAACGATTCTTCTCCATGAATATACCCCGCTCAGCTCCATTCACTTTTCCACTCATACGAGATTCATGTTCATCCTGTCGCGATGCCCTCCTTTGACCGTCCCCCTCCACTCTCTTCACTGCTTCAGCATACGATAGCTTCTTTCCTGACCTGATCTTATTTACTTGCACCTCTCTCACTTTCCTGGGGCACTGTCTCGAACCCACATAATGTTCACCTCCACAATGTAGGCACTTCACTGGTTCCTCTCTCTCTCTGCATTCCTCCTCGCAGTTCTCCGCCCCACATCTTCCACATCTTTTACTTCCCCTGCAAACTGCAGCGACATGGCCATACTGTTGACAGCTGAAACAGCGGAGCGGTGCTCTTTCATAGGGCCTTACCCTATAACTGACACAGTCCAAAAACACTCGCTCTGGAAGCCTATCCCCTTCAAATGTTAGGCACATTGATGTGGTTTCCTCCCGTATCCCATCTCTGTACCGCGTCAATCTCCTCTCCTGACACACACCCTCAACAAAGTCGACAAACGTCCCCTTCTTCAAAGTCAGTGGCACAGCACTAATCACCCCTTTCCTGAAACGTGTAACTCCCAGCCGAAATACGTCCAGTGGACATTCTCGAAACGTAAAGATCCTGTTCACAGCCGCGACAACCTGATCATTATTCTTGCAGTCCACAATGACCACCCCTCCTCTGCTCACCCTGACTGAGTTAACTTTCCCAATCCTTTCAACAACAAACCTCCCCACAGCATGTGGATCACTAAAGAGGCCATCAACTTGGTTTCTTGCGACGATTCCGACAACAAACTTTCTTTCCTGATCACTGTCTTCAGCGGCCTTCCTCTTCTTATTTGTTTTCCCTCTCCTATCGTCATCCTCGGAATCAGAATCCATTTCAAAACACCCGCTCCCTCCGTGAAATACCCCCACTGCTGCCCTCTAGAGCAGGGGTGGGCAATTGTTTTTCCCAAGGGGCCAAATGATATGCATAAAATATTGTGGAGGGCCAAGACTAAAGGCTGAATTCAGTATGTGAGCCACAGAGGACCACCATTTGATGACATTTTAACCCCACAGACCCCAAAACTAAAGATTTTCCAGGCTGGATTTCACAAACAGAAACAAAACAGGCAAACGTACAGATCAAAAATGACCATTCTTTTACATCCTTTGATTGTGCAGACTTTGGACTAATTCAGATGATGAATATTTTAACTCTTGAGAGTGTAAACATGAAACCAAATGGACCCGCAGGGATTTTAAAGTCTTATCATCAACTACAGCATATAAGCAATTCTAAACAATATAGTCCATGAAAAGTTCAATCATAGGCCTACACTTAAAAGCAGTCAGACAACCTCAGCCATTGTTTCTGACATGAATATTAATAAATAAATAAATAAATAAATAAATAAATAAATAAATAAATAAATACATACATACATACATACATACATACATACATACATACATACATACATACATACATACATACATACATACATACATACATACATACATACATAATAATTTTGTTGAAATATCGATTTTTGTTTTTCCCACCTCCACTAAAACTTATTAGAAATCAATATTAAAATATGTAAAGTAAGTAATAGAAGGGAGGCGGGGACTTTGACTTTTTACAGTCTGTAGCCAGTTCCAAATTCCGTAAAGTTCTCTTCATGTCATGTAGGCCTACTACTATCTGCACTCTGCAATCATTAATTGCCATATCACCAATCACCATATAAGTTATTGTCGATCAAGGTGAGATTACAATTTGCATTATTGACCTTGAACATGAAGGTTATTTGGTTTCTGCACAGTCATGAAGACTGCTACATTGGCATTTTCATTACCATTACAAGTGTAAGCTTGTATTAATTAATTAATTAATGATAACACACGTGTGTCGTGATCGTGTTCAAAATCTGTTTTATTTTAGGATAATTTTAAACCAAAAGAAATTGGCAGAAGACTGACAAGACAGAGTCAAAACTCTAAATGATGTACTAATGACATCATATTTTGCAATTATGTAATACCTTGACCTTGAACAATGTGGTCAAGCAAGCTATACTTATTTGACATAAAAGATCCCTAATCGCAAAAAAGTAATTGAGATGACATCTTATCTGATAAGAATTGATACGACTGTATGTCAGCCACCCCATGTCCAAAGTCTTGTCCTTGAATAATCTTATCTTCGTGAGGACTGAAAGACTAAAGTATAGCGGATAAGCTTCAAGTGTGCATGCAAACACCAAGGATTGACCAGTACTGATTGGCATATTGACTAAGAGACTTCAAGATGCAGATCGAGTTGTTCTTGGTGATCACAGCAGCAGTCTGTGTAACCAGTAAACCCGTACCTGTGAACAGGACTCATAACAAGTTGCTCTTGATCTCCTTTGATGGTTTCAGATGGGATTATACTGAGGATGTGCATACACCACACTTTGACCAACTTGTTAGGGATGGAGTGAAGGCAAAATATATCACACCTCCGATGCTCACCATGACCTCTCCATCTCATTTCACCACCATAACTGGTAAGGATTGCTGCATTCTACAAGTTTGTATTCAGAATGAAATGTAACAAAGATGTTTAGTAGGATCCTTTACATACCATAGTCTATATGTGTATAGGTTATTTTTGATAGATATTTCTGTGCATTTGATGTGCATTTAATGTACATCCTTAAGTCTTCCTTGATTATGTAAGTCGCTCTGGATTAAGAGCATATGTCAAATGCTCCAATTTTAAGTTGATCATGAAAATTGAAAATTGGGCTATTGTTGTTTATGAAGACTGCCACTGAGCAATAACGGAATCCACACGGAATATTATGCAGATTGCAGACAGGGTGTTTCACTGAGGCTGACAAACGAGGTGTTCTATAACTTTGGACCATCCTGAATGACTTTATAACATGTGGTTCAAGAGTAGTTCAGGCATTAATAATATAAAAAAGGATTTCCTCATATGTTTGTTTGTGTCATGTCATGTTGTTCATTTGTCTTCTGGTGTACTCAATCTGTTTTGCCTTCTTACTCGCTAAATTCACAGGAAGATGGGTTGAGGACCATGGTGTTGTTCACAATATGATGTATAATGCCGCAACTAACCTCAAGGTCCCCCACAAGAAGACACTAAAAACGTCTGAGTGGTGGGACAATGGAGTTCTGCCATTATGGATCACAGCCCAAAACCAAGTGAGTCATTGGTTAACAATTGCATTGCCCAAGAATTCTTATATGAGACAAGTAGCTAAAATATACTACAACTGGTATTGCTTTGGTTAAGAGAGCAGGACCATCATTTGGGGCCCTAGTTGTTACACAATTTTTTTTAAGATGAATTATATTTATAGACATGAGCCAAAATGACAGATCTACAACAGATTTAGATCAGCTATTTTGCACTATTTCTGAGATAGGGTTTAAATAAAGACATTTTGGCCACACTATTTTTTTGTGACATGATATGGCTGTGCAAAAGATACCCACCCCTGACGGATGCAACATGATGTCAGTTATAGTCATGTTTTGTACTTGTAGACCTACAAGAAGAATGATTCCAATTCAAATGGTTCACTTTTCTTCTCAGGGTCTGAAGACTGCATCTTTCTTCTACCCAGGAGGAGCGGCCAACTACAGTGGCCAGTCAGTTAACAGAGCACTGGCGGAAGATCAGGGACACCCTGATGACAATGAGACAGAGTGGAGACAAAACATAGACACTGTCATGAACTGGTTCTCACAAGAGGAATTTGATTTTGTGACTCTGTACTTCGGAGAACCTGACAATGTGGGCCATGCCGTGGGACCAGAGACAGATGAGAGAAAGAAGATCATCAGTCAAATTGATCGTACCATTGGCTATCTGAGGGATGCCATCAATCACCATAATTTGTCCAGCAGTCTCAATGTGATCATCACCTCTGATCATGGCATGACCACTGTTAAAAAGAGACCACTGGTAGATGAGATCATTCTCAATAAATATCTAAATTTAATCAAGCTCAATAAGTTTGAGATCCTTGACTATGGTGGCTTTGGAATTCTAACACCAAGACCAGGAAAAGAGCAAGAGGTCTTTGATGCTTTATCCAAAGCACCCAACCTGACTGTTTACAGGAAAGAAGAACTTCCTGCGGATTTCCATCTTTCCAAAAATGATCGAATTCAGCCTATTATGATCATCGCTGATCTAGGGTTCAACTTAAACTCTGTAAGTATTATTTGTATGGATAATATGTTTCATTATGAAGTGTATTTTCAGCAAGTGAGTCATATGAAGGACCATTTATGCCCTCTATCAGGAAATAGTCTGATTGTGAACATATAAACAATAGTGTATAGTACAATGTATAATACCCAAAGTTGTGAATAGATACTGTGTGTATAGTACAGTATTGAGAGTCTTTTAAAATATTTGACTAAAAATAAACAAAGATGATACAAAGTATTGATGGCATTACGCTGATATGTATCATTTTGCTTTTCCACAATAAATCCAAACAGAGATTTATTGTGTATGTCAATAAAGGAGATCATGGCTATCACAATGGAGAGATGGACATGAAGACCATCTTCAAAGCATTTGGGCCTGATTTCAAGAAGAACTATCTGTCAGAGCCATTTGACAGTATCCACATCTACCCTCTGATGTGCAAGCTCCTTCAGATAGACCCAGCTCCTAACAACGGCTCTCTCGCCTTCACAGAGGCGATGCTGGTTGGTTTTAACGGTAAACCCCCCCCCCCCCCCCCACACACACACACACACACACACACTATATAGTATATATAAGTGTATAGTATATCTAACTAGTATAGTATATCTAACTTGACCCCATGTTCGCATTTCGTCATACCGTTGTACATGGCATATGTTTATAATCTCAGTAGAATCTCAGTACACCTAAATCTACTGCAAATACTGTGCACAATTCGTTATTCAAGGTGTGACAAAACTACTTACACACTAAGTATACAATTAGTATTTTTATATATTGTTGATTTTTTGATACAGGAACTACACCATCACCACCCACCACAGTGGCACCGACATCAGGTAAATCAACTGCAAAAGTACAGCGTAAACAATACAGCATTGGCGTTCCAATTCAAACATGAAAATGCATTTTCTAAGGGAGTACAGTGGCATAGTGATTAGTGTTGTCGCCTCACAGCTAGAAGGTCCTGGGTTCGATTCCCGCTAGGGACGCCAGCTGTGGGTGCTGGCGTGTCCACTCCTCCATGTCATCAGGGGCTGAGGCGGAGTTGGCGAAAGGGCCTTTCTGTGTGGCGTTTGCATGTTCTCCCCGCGTTCCCAAAACTGAAAACATGTAGGAGGGGACACGCCACCAGCACCCACAGCAGCGTCCCCTAGGGTAGATACCCTCACGCATTGAAGGGAGCATGAGGCCAGTCCACTGCCTCATCAGGTTGGTAGTGTAGCCTAAAGCCCAGGATCACATTAGGAATTGGCACAGGGTGAAAAAAATGGGTTACAAAATTGTGGAATAATAACTTTAGGGGAAAAAAGGAAATGCATTTTCTGTTTATTAACGACTAGAGCTGGAGAGATAGTAGTTCATACCATATTAAACAGTATCAGTAAAATATTTTACATGATAGTGTTTTCATATCTCATCCCCAGGTGCAAATGGCAGAAGAAGCCTGATATCCCTTGGACTGCTGGCATCAGCTGTTTACTACATTCTAACACTCCACAATTCAGCCCTGTAAAAGTTATATCCTATACACACACAGTATATACACACATACTGTGTGCATGTACTGTATAGTATATAACTTTTTTACGGTTTACGGTTGACTCACTTGGCCCTGTGTGCAGTTATTGGATGCAGCCTTCAGGGCAAGGGCATACTGGTAACATTTTTCTTTGTTAGTGATGGTTAGGGTTAATGACTGCGTAATGGTTTCTTTCTTGCCCCCCAGCCAAACATAAAAGTGTTTTATGCAGAGCTCTTGATATTGGAACCTTTACTCCACCCTCAGCGACTGAGCTTAGTAACTCATTCAAAGAGATTATTGGCATTCAAAAGTCTCCTTGCACAGACACTGGACTTTGAAGGACTGCCCTTTAGTGATGCTGCTTCCACTTCTTATTGATGAAACAACACAAACTGGTAACAGTTTATTTTACACATTTTGTACCCCTTTCTTTATACATTTGCATTACATTATTACTAACATCTGATTAGACCTCCTTTATAGGCGCTTTGAGATGCCCGGTCTGAGCAATATTGAATGATTAAACAGTGGCTTCATAAAAATAAATAAAATTGGGTACTCACTACACAGGTAGATACAAATAAGGCCATTGTATGCTGTGTATGTAATGATAATTTGTGCAACCATAGAGCTTCCAGAGTATGTGTATGTGTTCAATAGTTATTATCTACAAATATGGTGTAAGTCTCTAAAGACATTGGCATTGATGTAATTACATACAGACACATTCTAGTTGGTTCTCTATCTAGCAGTGGAAGACTGAATGATTATTATGAAGACAAAATATAAAATGAAAAGAAAAGAAAAGAAAGGTGACATACTGACAGTTCTGGTGTAAGTGGAAAAAACAAACCACGAAAACAAAAAAACAGACTTTATGTAAACTAATACATGTATATTTAAGCCTATGGTATGTGATGTGTGTAAAATTGATAAACTGTAGGCCAGCAAAAACACACAGTATTTAACGTTCATTCTCACCATTCACAAGCCCAGTTATACTGCTTCTGTTTGCTAAATAAATTAGAATGCTTTTAAATACTAGACACAGCCTATTATAAAACACCATTAATCTAGTAACATAAGAATCAATTAGGCTGAATAAATACACTATTTTACTGTAAACCATCAGTAGATTGCACCTTCACAGAGCCAACTAGACATGGGTGACAGTGTTCTACCTGTGACCCAAAACAGAATTTCATGTCTCCCTGGGGGTCCCTTACTAGTGAAAACAGTTCTACAAGCACAAAACATGTTGATCCTACTAGTTAAACATTTGCCATATAATTTATGTAATTCTTTGATTTTTCTTGTATTTCTTAATGGAATTACTGGCATATTCATCTGCATAATTCATAATTTGCTTTTCTGGGAATATTCTTTTTTTATTTCTTTTGCAATAGTAAAATAAATGTATGAAACAAAAAAATAAAGCAACTCAAAAAACTTCCTCACAAATGGGTCCAGGAGGTCCAATGTTTGGGACACAATGCTTTACAGTCTGCACCAAATCGAAGCAGAAGGTCCTAAAGTCTAGAGTCTAAATCACTATTTTACAGTATTTGGTTTCCGTTATATTCCTTATTTTTTAATAGGTTAACCTAAGATAACAATCCATGGTTTACTCCACAATATTAAACTGATTTGGCTTTGAATCAATAGCAATGTATGTTAACTTTAACCCTGGATATAAGACCGTTTTTTCCAATGAAAATATCCTAAAGAATTGAGTTGTCTTATATTTGAGGACTATATTAATTTTGTAATTCAATGTTCTTTTTACACAAATGAGTTTTTTTTTTTTTAATGGGGGTCGTCTTATAACCATAATCCATAATTTTAGAAGCTGGGAAATGTAATAATGTGATACAGGCACCATCAGAGATAATGGTGATCCTGCAGTAGTTTCTGCCATGGAAATGGTAAAACCAACTGGTGACAATCAAAACTAAGGCAAATACTCAAGAGTTCTGTAACTTTTACAATTTAACTTTATTTTAGATTGCAAACACAGTGGTGTTTGCTTTATCCAGCACAATATACAGTATAATAAATGTTCCACTGAGTATTGCTTAGCTTGAAGGCACTTAGAGACATAATTTTTAGCTGCACCATAATTTGTAATACAAATGATGAAATCGATCTTGTGATAAGCAACAGTGTCTCTTCCTTCAAATATGATCCAAACATTGTGAGAACTGTCAGACAGCGTTTATTGATGCTGTAGGAAGTAACTATGGTGACAGTGGCTTTGACATTTCAGTTGGCCACTATAGGCAATAAAGTGAAGTACAGCAGCACAAGAATGAAGAACATCTGCGTGCACGCGCCGACGCGCGCGCACGCACACACACACACACACACACACACACACACACACACACACACACACACACACACACACACACACACACACACACACACACACAATTCATCACAAAAACATTACATCAGCATAACAGATTAAATAAAAACACAGCCTAACATGTGTTTGGGCCATTTGGACCACTATTTTCTTCTTGAAAACATATAAAATATAAAACAAAATCAATTAAAATAACTTCAGGTGCATTACAAAACATGAAAAGTCTGTCAGGTACTAAGATCAGGCCTGTACTGGAAGAGAGATATGTGGGTTGAGGGGATCTCAATGAGCCTATTTACCGGTAGGTACCTTTAAATAGAGGGCAGGCACATCAATGGTTCAGCACTTAGTGGAATATCATCACATTAATACAGCACTTCTGATGAAGCGAATGACTCTGTTAACTTTTACAGGTAGGTAATAAGAGTCAGTCAGTCAGTAAAAATAGTCATTGCCAGGACTGTGATGCTAAATGACACCTCCTTATGAAATGACCTGGCGATCTCTTCTTCTGCTGCATCTTTAATCCCAAGATGCTCTCACAGAGTTGTCAGCATGTTTCACCATAAAACGATGAGAAAATAAAAGTATCACCTTTCTCAAGTCTCACAATAGGACAGGCACAGGTACCATGGAGAGGCCAAAGCTGTGGGGGTCCTTCACCACCCGTCCACCCACACCTGCCAGCTCAGTTTTCAAAGTGCCAGTGACAGTGCTTCTCGGTGTTAGGGGAGAGACAGTGGCTCATAAGGAGGTCTCTGCATCCACCACTTTCTGTGCCTCTTCATCTTCTACAATTATCTGGACACTCGACAACTTCTCCTGCCTGTGGGAAACAAAATGGTGTCAGTGTAGTCATCGCAATGCATTAACCCAAAATATCAAATCTATTGACTCTCTGTTAGCTGGAAACCTTTACTTTTGAGGATTCAAATTCAGGAATAGCAAAAATAGCAGATTGACAATCTCAGTAAATGTGAGCAATAAAAAAAAGCATAATAATAATAACAAGAGGAGAGACATGAGAGCAAAGCCTGTGGTAATTTGTGAGAGGGGGTCTGTCATAGCTACCTTGGAAGAGGTTTCACAGGTTTGGCACAGTCAGGGCTCACGGTACCTGCTTTCCACTTGCCCATTTTAGCCATTTCGTCTGAAATATTTACTACAGAAGGGTCAGCACTGCAGGGAAAGAATACACAATATATTATTTCTGATTCTCACACACACACACACACACACACACACACACACACACACACACACACACACACACACACACACACACACACACACACACACACACACACACACACACAGTCTACAATGGCAAACATGGTTTACTGTGGTCCCTGATAATTTGCAAACAAGTAAGCTTCAAGTTAGCTAACTCAACCGTAACGTATTGTCAACCCGAAAAGACCTGGTCCGACCCCCTTTTCCTCTCTTCCTGTCAGTGGTATGGGAGCTGCCTTGTGTCACATGACTTTAGTATGGAAGTAGCAGCACTACTGTGTAGACAACAGCAATCTCGGTGTTACTCGCAGTTGTCCAAAGCTGTCACAAGAAGCCTCTGCCCTTGCTCACTCCACTACCAACTTACCATTTCTTGTATGGGTGGTCAACTACATCCGCCTCACCCAGCATTTGCTGCACCTCCTGAGAACACGCACACACGCACACACGCGCGCACACACACACACACACACACACACACACACACACACACACACACACACACACACACACACACACACACACACACACACACACACACACACACACACACACACACACACACACACACACACACACACACACACACACAATTAATATCTACTGGTGTCAGCATTAATAATGGGTATGTAATATGACTTCAAACCATGCAAATGACCCTGAAGCTCATTTCATTTCAGATTTAGGAAAATGCATTGTCCATCACATTATGGAAAGGGGTTCACAGGAAAAAGTAAAGATACTCATTTATAAGGATTACTGCATTGGGGTGAAGTATGGCTATGTATTCCACAGGAGAAATGTAATTATCTGTCTACTTCACTCTGTCCACCAGAGGGAGCTGCAACTCAATTGTGCTGGACATGCTAGTTATGAAAAGTACTGGCAGAAGGGGCTTACAGACTGCAAGTAACAAATCGAGCATTCTAGTTCATTTTAAATGGGGCTGGCGTTTTGTGCTTAGAAAACGTTGTGCAATAAGGCAAGCGCGTGACGCCGGTCGTTTATCGCACACATCCAGTGATTTTTGTTGCGTGCGTGTGCTCATTACGTGCACACGCGCGCAACGTTTTTCAAAGCTCAATCCAGTGAGCATTTTTTTCTCCACGCTATGCGATTCAAAGCATCAACATAGTGAGCACCCACTTTGAAATGGTTGGGATGAGGTCTGAGATCCCTCATTAGATGGTGACATTCATCGCTTATCAAACTTGTCTGCAAAACAGCTTGAACCCAAAAAGCCCTTCGCTGCTGTGTTCTTTCATATTCTAGATACAGTCCGAGGAGACAAATGAGAATCAGTGGTGTGCCGCCTCCTCCTCCCCAACACCAACACTGCGTGTATAGGAATTGATTCATCAGCCATTATCAGCTGCGTTGCTGCTGTAGGAGTGGAAATATGACAGTGGGGTTACACCGAGAACGGTGACCTGTCTGTGTGACGTTTGGGGGGCGGTCGGAGTGTCCAGTCGATGGGGAAATTTTAATGCACTATTAAATTAATGATTCATTAACAATTGGTTAAAAGGGCTTCGTCAGTCTCTTCCTAATGTTATGGTCAACACCCGTGTGAAAACTCGAGCAATTGGTGCAGCCAGGACTTATGCCTGTTTCAGACTTGTCACCATTGTAAGTCGCTCTGGATCAAGAGCGTCTGCTAAATGCCTAAATCAGACATTCGGACAGACATTTCCTTAATTATAGTATGGATAGTTTGTTTGTTGTCTGTTTGTCTCGTCTCACTCACGATGTGGGTAATTTTACAGTTGTCTCGTGCACTGTTGCCATGGTTACCCGGCATAAAACGCCTGGCGTTAATCGACTGGTGATTTTCTTTCCAATAAGAGCATTTCAGTGGAGCTGGTACAGTATGTACTCTGATATAATATTGAGATTTGTGACTCAATATATTTTTACAGAGAGGCTTGTCATGAACAGGACTTGAACCTGCGACACGCTGTCAGGCGAGAGCCCATATTATGATGCATGCGCCTAGACCACTAGGCCAGCGGCGCCCCAGGTACCATTCCATATATACAGTATATTCAATTTGTGTGTGCGGTGGTAATATGAAACATGCCTCCTTCTCTTTCTTCTTCTTGTCCAGCTCCTTCTTCTTCTTGCTCTCAGGCATCAGGTCGTCCAGCCAGCTCAGCTCTCTCTTGGTGAAGAAGAGGTCCAGAAGTTTCCGGACGAACACCAGCGCCAGTACCTACACACAGCCAAGGAGAGGCACACTGTCAGAGCCAGATCTAGATTAACAGAGTCAACCAAGCCTAACCAAGGATAACTAAAGGACCTGGAACCTCCTTGAGGGGGTCCCAGGGGTATCACAGCAACATGTACCTGACTGACACTTCTTGTGTAACTAAATGAAAGCAAGGGGAGCCATAAAGATCCATTTGATTCCATGGGCACACATTCTGGGTTATGGGGGTCTATGGCCTACTACTGCATACTAAAACGGGGCTTCTTGATATGAAAAGGTTTAAGAATCACACACACATTTTGTGTGTGTGTGTGTGTGTGTGTGTGTGTGTGTGTGTGTGTGTGTGTGTGTGTGTGTGTGTGTGTGTGTGTGTGTGTGTGTGTGTGTGTGTGTGTGTGTGTGTGTGTACCATCATGGGGAAGATGACAGCTGCAGGTGAGACCTTGATGACCCACAGCAGGATGAGACAGGTCAACTGGACTACTGTGAAGACATGGACCTTCCATAGAGGGACGTAGCGGAGGTAGATCAAGTCTGTCTGGTGTTTGGCTGGCATAGCAAACAGCTTGATACGGTCAAACAGCTAAAAGGGCACACACCAGCAGACAGATTAGTATATTATGTTCTCTCACTAGTGTTCTGTATTAGTTCATCTATTGGCACTGAGAGCATTAACACATTAGATAGCAAAAAACAAATTAAAAACTACAAGCTGTAAGACACACACACACGCGCGCGTGCGCGCACACACACACACACACACACCTGGATTCCTTTGAGTGATGAGGCTCCCATGTACAGGAACACACCGTAGAGTACTGGCATAGGGATGAACTAGAGAGGAGGAAATACAATACAAATATAATTAGTGCTTGATATCCGCCAAAATCATGGACACAAGAGTGATTTAAACTTAATCTGGAAACCCTGGAAAGAGGAACCATGAAACAGACTGCTCTTCGTGTAGCAAAAACATGTGCAGGCAGATACACACTGGG
Source organism: Benthosema pterotum (assembly GCA_039105355.1). Taxonomy (NCBI): domain Eukaryota; kingdom Metazoa; phylum Chordata; class Actinopteri; order Myctophiformes; family Myctophidae; genus Benthosema; species Benthosema pterotum. Next base: position 28,678,862 of record CM076967.1, read on the forward strand.
TTAGCTTAAAAAAGAAATCTATGGAATTTGGGGCGCCTGCTGGCCTAATGGTCCCAGCGCATGCCACATATAGGCTCTGAGCCTGACGGCGCATTGCGTGTTCGAGTTCTGTTCATGACGACCTTTACTGTATTACTCTCCCCTTCTCTCTGTCCCTCTTTCCTCTCTGTCTTCATGGTAACTATCAATGAAGCAAAAACAGCAAAAAGAAAAAAAAATCTATGGAATTAATTATTATTAACCATTGGTGACCATTTATTCAACAGGTCCAGAGTCGTTTCCATCTAGACCGATTTCATAGCAGATGTGGCTAAGATCCGCCGAATCAGACAATAAGGAACAAAGGGAGTTCATATACTCAACGCGACTAATGATGTGCCTGCTATGGGCCGTCAAAAACAAGCACTTCGAATATGTATAGCTTTTGATTTAGAGCATCTCCATTGGCTAAATTGGGGTGGGATGACTTTAAGACGTCGGACCTGCTGTAAATTGGAACACTGTCGCACAACCAGGGATTAAAGTAAAAAAAAATCTTGAGACTGAAAATGATCTTTTGCAATTAAGCACTGAGCTGATTAAATGACCCCTGTGAAATCCTCAGTACTGAAATCAGTACCCAGTACTGAGAACTTTAATCCCTGAACACTGTCGCACAACCAGACGATATCATGCAGTGGTCTCAGGAGGTCCATTTTGATTAAAGGAGAATTCCACACCAAAACACATTGGGCATCAATCTACCTTGACTCCTGTGACATAATTCATAATGTCCTTGATTTGCCCCATTTTATACATTTCACCATGAGGTCAGTTGCAGTTGCAGCAGCTGTTGCAGCTGCGCCAGAGCAGTTTGCATGGCCGCAGGTTGTCTTTATTCTAATGTGGGTGTTTCTGTAACTCCAAACATTTTTTTTTTCACACATCACATTTTAATAGTATACTGATAAACACGCTTGAATTTTATGTCACTCTGGGGCAGTCTTTACATGTACGGTAATCCTAGAGGTAATCTATTCCTCCACTCCATCCACTCTCATCTCCAATCACTCTGGGTTAAAACTCTTGTCGCACGGGTGCCGGCTGGCTTTTTAAAAATCATATAGTGGTCCAATTATCTTGTAGTGTGGGCTTGATGTGAAAAAGTTCGGAGCTACTAAAATACCCGCATTAGAATAAAGACAACCTGCGGCCAAGCAAACTGCATTGGCTGCACAGCTGCTGCAACTGCAACTGACCTCATGGTTTAGTGTAGAAAATGGGTCATCTGTGACAAAAATCAAGGACATTATGAATCATGTCACAGCAATCAAGGTACATTGATGCCCACTTCTCCTTTCAGTAATCTCTGTCTTTTGACTAATTCTGTTCTGGACCAATTATGGGACTTTTTATCAGGACAGAGATCTCTGTTCTGGCAGCTGAAATTGTTAACCAACATCACATTCCTTATATGTATTATTATACAGGATAATGCTGCATTTGATTTGATTTGATTTGATTTGGTTTGATTTGATTTGGTAGCTGCTGTAAAAGCTATTGTAGCATTCCAAGCATGGTGTAGCTTTGCATCTGCCCGTGTGAACACAGCATTAGACAGGTGTGTCGGTTACCTTTAAGAAAGAGGTCATGAACACAGAGCAGCCCATTAGGATGAAGATGAGGAGGCCGGTGACTCTCTGCTCTCTGATGCCCAGGAATTTGGGCTGTTCGCCTGGCGCTGCACACTCTGACTCCAGCTTCAAACTGTTGACATGGGAAATGGAGAGCACAGTGGCTGCTACGAACCACGGCAGACCCATGATGGAACACACCCCCAGCATCAGGGACACCACCAGGAGGTCCAGATGGTAGCCACAGCCTTTCTATTGGGAGTGAATGATGGTTACCCATCAGGGTTAATTTTTGAGTGGTGCACACAGCTCCAATAACAGTGTCCTTATGTGGGAGTGGGACACTGTTAACTGCAACACCGCTGAGGTTGCCGTGTTGGTCAGTTCACAGACCCATTCACACTGAGCACTATAACTATTTATCTTTAGCAGCTTCATGTACGTACAAGTGAGCACTGCCCTGACCTTGAGTTTGTTCTCCTTCCTGTTGATGATGACAGCGGTGATCTGCTGGTCCATGAAGATGAGGATGGTGCAGAGGAGGGCAGGGATGGCCGCTGCCAGCAGGGTCCACCAGGGGTTGGGACCCAGCGGGGAGATCAGCCAGCCACGGGTCTTTGATGTGGGCTGGAAAGGATTTATAATAAAGACTGAAGGCACCATAACGAACATGATTTTTTTCATGAGCGGGTTAGGGAACGGAAAACTTTATGAACTGGGAGCCAGTGAACCTGTTGTGACAATATCATGAGGGCTACCTTGAACCATGAGAGGGCTTATCTGCCGTTGGGCATGCACACGCGCCACACAAACACACGCCCACACAAATAAGGTGAATGGAGGACAGTTGCTTTGTCTCTCTCAAACATTCTGTGAAACCTGTCCACTAGAACCTCAAAGCAGTACAGTATATTATAGCTTTGCATCTGGCGGTGTGAATGCAGTGTTATGCTGTATACCAATACCTCAAAGCGGTCTGGTACGTTGAGTTTGGGAGAGGGAACGCCCACCAGGTAGTCCACCACAACCATGATGAGGATGGTCAGAAACACGGCAAAGTCACTGATGGCAGAGCGGACCTGGAGGCACAGAAGGCAAACAGTGAAAATGGACCTGCAGGTGGACTGTATGCAAGTTGACATATTCTAGCAATCATTACATAACCATCTCCCTGGCTGCACCATTGTAAGCAAGTAGTAAATGTAAAATAAATAGCATGCACTTAATTATGTATAAATAACCCATGGATTTGACACTTATTTATTATCACTTCCTCTTCTATTAAAAGCTACACTTTAAACATGGAACAAAAACTGAATCAAACAAAAAGTAGAATACAGACCTTGGTGGGGAAATAGCGTTTGGTCTTAAACTGCTTGAGGAAGGAGGAGAGGAAGAAGGTGGTGAAGAAGAGGATAACAGACCAAAAGAGAACATCAGGGATGTAAGGACCATCAGGGCCACACGCCGGTCCAAAAAACTCTCCATGCAGGTCTTTACACTTCTATAATACACAAGGAGAAAGGCAGAGAATTGAAGACATTGAGAGATCAATCTTTCAGTTGTGTTATTCTGATAGGAAAGCAAATATAGGCAAAAATAGGCAAAACACAGGGCAAAACATATGTAGTCACATTCAATTCAAAACATATCCTTCTAAGTATTCTGCAGAATGTTAATTCAATATGTTATACCTCAACACTCAACTGACTCCAAGATATGTTATTAGTGTTGTTCCCGATTTGGTGGGCTGTAGCATTAGCTGGCGGAGAACACACGCACCTGGGACAAAGTACAGACAAGTTCATTACAGTGTGGGTCATAATACAGTCATACCACCACTACCCCCCATGCTTCCTCTACCATTACCAGTACAACATGAGACACATTTTTCTGGAGTAGTCAGTAGTCTCCCAGCACCACTGAATGTTTGTCTTTGTTCAAGCATTATACACACATATAATAAATACAATTTACAGGGCTCCATTTTCGTTACATGCTAAACCCCTTATCCCAAACCCCTTATCCCTTTTTTACTATTTATTTATTTTTAACTTTTGGGAATAGTTCAATGTGCCAATATATTGACATGTTGTGAGCATGTAGAATGTATTTTTTAAATAGTTTAAAAAGGCAAAGAAGTTAAGGGATAAGGGGTTTAGTGGTGACGAAAATCTAGGCCACACACTATAATAAATACAAACAAACACAGCCCTTGCTGCTCCTTACGTGTAGGAAGTGAGGTTGTCCAGTTGGTTGTTCATGTTAAATGGGAATTCATGTCCCAAGTGGACCAGTTTCTCCAGCGCTTCATAGATGAAGATGATGCAGATGAGGCAGGCAAAAGCCTCTTCGGTGAAGCGGGTGATATAGCAGACCAGGGAGCTGGCATCTGTAGCAACCAGTATGAGGCAGAGGAAGGCGGTCCACAGACCAATGCTGGTCCTCAGAGACAGGTAGGACAAGCCGTAGTCACTGTTGGAGAGCACAGAAGGCTGGATTTGATTTGATTTTCATTAAGGAATCTCCATTCACATTCACATTTTTGAAACAATATAATTTCATTGACACACTTCAGCTCAGATTGACCAAACCATTTATTGCAAAGCTTTTGCATATCGCATCCTGTGAACCGAGCACGGCTCTGATATCAAACCCCCCTGAGCAGAGCCGTTTAACAATACAGCATCAGTACATGATGAGCAATACAGAACATAACATAACAACACATGACATGAGAACAAATCCAGTGAGTACACAATCCAATACCGAAGACACTGAGAGAGAACAAGGGGGAGGAGGTCGGGGAGGAGGGGGTACAAAATTTCACGGAGCTGTGAAGCATCTGACAGCTCAGCGAGAGGGTTGAATAGTGAACTGAGGCTGCTTAAGAAGCCTGCCTGAATTGAACTATGGGAAAGGTGGGCGTGAATGAAATGCTGTAGCGAATAGGGGAGAGGGATGAAATAGGGATGCTGCTGATTTAAAGGGACAGGACTATAGGCGGAGGGGAAGGATGGAGCATAATACATTAACACCAATCTGCCTTCCGTGCCTCCATGAACTATCGCTTACGCTGGATTAATGTGTTTTGCCATTTAGATAAACCCTCTGTGATCTGAAAGACAAATCACTTTTCATACACTTAATCGCAGAATCATTAAAACATAACATTTAAGTTTCTCAACCAGTAGAGAATGATCAAGAACATCAAATGCTGCACTAAAATCTAATCGCAGAGCTCCCGCCTCCCACCAACGTAGTTATCGAAAGCTTTAAGCCAATCATCAGGCATTTGTATCAGAGCATGCACCAACTTTTCCATTATTTTGCTCAAGAATTTCACTCATTAAAAGCAGATTTGCCATCCTTTGTAAAGGAATTACCTTAGCCTCCTTCCAAATATTTGGACATAGGCCCACATCCAAACGCCCATTAAATACAGTACATGACAGATAGGACACTATTATAGCAGCAGTCATTCGTTTAGTGAGAACAAATCCATTTGATTCCTTGCTATCATGTCTTGTATCATATCCCTTTTTTCAACTTATTTAGTTTTGCGACCTTATTACGTAAAGAACGGCTCTCCATTGATCCAGAACTCACAGATACTAGCCATGTCTCCCTCTGTCATTAGAGACTTGAGATTGGCCTGAAACGGCCTTTGAGCATTGTTCAGTAGCATTTGTATAATAAATATGGTCAATGCATTTCTCAGAGATAACACCATCACTACCTAGACTTATAAAAGCAACACTTTGAGACAGATTGCGTGCATTTAATATAGAGTGTAACTTTTTTCTGTTTGGAGTCATGACTGTGTCAACCAGTCCACATTCATATCACCGAATAGGTAAATTTCTCTGTTTTCATCAGCTATCGTGTCAAACATCTCACACAACCCATATACATAGCATCAGCACTAGGGGCCTGTAGAAACAGCTTAGTAGAATTGGTTTTAAATAAGGCAAGTCTACATGCACACAGTTCATTTCAATATCTCTTCTCATCGGATCATAACAGATTTTGGCAGGAAATTATTTTGGACATAAATAGCCACTCCACCTCCAAACATATTTCTATCTTTTCTAAAAATGGAGAAACCTTCAATTAGCTACACTTGAATCAGAGCAGGAATCATCAAGGTGGGTCTCAGAAATAGCAATGATGTTGACACAGTTATGTCTACATCCAGTCTACATCCTGATACTTATTACTAATTACACAGACTACATACATTTATATGAGCTAAAACCTTGCGCTTATGCAAGCACAATTTAATGTAGGGCATATCAGTATTGGCTTTCAATATGGAAAGATAATAACAAAAGAGCCAGGGGGTCACCTTAGAATCTCTGTACAGGTCTAGAATTTTCCTCATTAAAAGCAGATTTGGCATCCTTAGGTAAAGGAATTAGCCTCCTTCCAAAGTTTTGGACATAGGCCAGTTGTCTGTTTATGTACAGCTTATCGACTAACAAGGCCAAGATCAGGTTAGAAACACAGCAGTAGAACTACATGTCAGGGGGAAAAAATAAATTGATTAAATAAGACCATATCTAATAATGGAATGGCGTTAGTTAGGGCATGGGCTAATGAATTGTTTAACATTTATCTGGATTTGTGAGGAGTAGGGGCTTAGGGCCCCCCATCAGCAAACAGTAAAAGAGTAAAGGCCAAAGGTAGACTTGGGTTAAGAGACTAATGTTGATTTTAAGGTCAAATAGCATCAGGTGACTGGCTGGGCATAGACGACTATAAAAAGTGGACCATGGCACACAGTAGCTGCATCTCTCCGTCTACCCCACCAGTTTAGAGCTCCAGAGCGCTGATAGAGAACATGGCAGTGCGTCTCCCCCTCTGGTCGCTGTTGGCCCTGGCCAGCCTAGTGCTGTACACCTCAGCCAAGCCCACCGAAGGAGACATGGAGCAAGAGCTAATGAAGATTAAGGAAGACATGAAGGAACTGAGAATGGAGAGGCTGGGTGAGCTAAAATTACATCTTTTTTATCCTGCAGTGAAAAGTCAGTGTTCGGCTTCACCCAGCAGACTTGGGGCCTTCCATTTCCTAGCTGGCATCTACCCATTTAGTTATGAAGCTAAATGATTTAACTGTTATGTTAAGATTCTTGCCAATAAGGCCCAAGTGAAAGCATACAATACGTCTTCAAGAAATGTGGACTATGTAAAGTAGTGTCAAGAATAGAGACTTTGGTGGCACTTACCAATGCCCACAGTACTGTTTGTGCTTTTCTATTGCGACATTAGTTATTTGTGTACTGTGGCTTTGAACCTTTCACTCGTTGCTATTGGATGCCTTGCTTTCAAAGCTGGTGTTCTATCTATGAATGTTCAATGTTCAATAGATGTTTACTCCTGCTGTCCAGTCTTCATAATAATCAGCTTAAATAGGTGCAAATGTTTGGGATCCATTTTCAATCTTATTGTTATACTAAACTAAATTCTCATTGCTTTCACTGTATAACAGTACCTGTAGTCATTCTACTCTGGTGGGAACTATAAGTACCCACCCATAATACAGACATAATGATGTCTCTCTTTCTCTCCTTCTCCCTCTCTCTCTCTAAAAAAACATCCTCTTTCCATGTTTACAGCCATGAAAGAGCGTTTGGAGTTTGCTGAGAAGGAGTTGACCACTATGAAAGGTGAGAGCTTTGACTAACCACCAGACTCCTAGAGACAGATGCAGGTGTACTTATTAATAATTAATGAATTCAAGTTGTGTAGTGTATTGTGGTTACTGTAGTGCATTACTGATTCATATGGCATCAATTTAAATCTTTTATTATTAAAACTTTTAATAATAGGGTAAAATTCACAAATCATCATTTAGATGTCCAGATTCAGCAATGCACTGTAATGTTTACACAGAGAATAAGGTGGCATTTGCAGCCTCACTGGGAGGAAATGGACTACAGAAGACCACATCTGGAAACAAAGATCTCATCTACAGAGATGTACTGACCAATGTGGGCAATGCATACAACTCTGAGACAGGTGGGGTGAATATGTTAACTTTCTACACAAGTAATGATCCATTCGCCAAATGCATGCAATTAGATGTTGGCATCTGGGTGTTGTGCCAGAGAACCATCACACACGGCACACACACACACACACACACACACACACACACACACACACACACACACACACACACACACACACACACACACACACACACACACACACACACACACACACACACACACACACACACACACACACACACACACACACACACACACACACACACACCTTTAGTTGTATGACAAAGGGGAGGAGTTAGTGGAGCGACTGATAATGTGATGTCACTATATTACAGACATTTTGACTGGAAAGGTCATTGAATATAATCATAAAAAACACACCAAGGGGTCTAATGAAGTTTTCTCACAGTGTCATGTCTTGAATATGTACAAAATTGAAAAAAAAAAAAAAAATCACAGCACCCCCTCTTTTAAAACAACTATCCGTCTCCTCTCAGGTGAGTTCACAGCTCCGGTTCGCGGGGTCTACTACATCCGTTTCACCGTTAACGGCCCTACTGACTTCACCATAAGCGGCGTGCTCTACAAAAACGATGCTCGGATCCAGCTGATCGCTCATGAGCAGCCGTCCGGCGAGGGCAGCGACACAGCCTCCAACGGTGCCACTCTTCTGCTAGAGAAGGGAGACCGCCTGAAGATGGTTCTCTGGCATAACACCCAGATCTGGGACAACAGCAACCACCACAGCACTTTCAGCGGCTTCCTGCTCTTCAGAATGTAAGGGCCTTCACATCCTTCTTTTACATGTCTAACCCAGCCACTTAGACAGGATATTGTACGATTTACTAAAAAGTACTGTATAAAGGAAGAGTAAGTAGAATAAGTTGGACATGCATGGCTATGTATGGCCAATGCAGGGTGAATAGGTCTGTTACAGCCACTACAGACAGATCATGGAAGACTGAGAGACCATCCTAAATTGGTAGCCTGCATACAACCAAACAAGCACTATAGGACTTGATCAAATACAACTCATTGTATTCTTCTCAATTCTGTTTTGTATTTTTCTCGTTCTGACGAAGGCCAGTGGATGAGCCTGAGACGGCAACTGGTGCCATGGCCGAGCTGAAGGAGCTTCAGGCCACCATGGCCCAGCTAAAGACCGACAACCTGCGTAAGATGATCACAATGAGATGTTCACAATCATTTCAAGGGCTATAAGTGAAACGTCATACTAACTAGAGGATTATGGTTCATCAATTGTGTGCAGGTATGAAAGAGAGACTGGAGGCTACAGAGAACACACTGAAGGCTAACAAAGGTCAGACACACACACACACTGCAAAAAACTCTGAACTAAGCAAGTCTTGTAATCTGAAATCCAGACTTAAAGTATACTTAAAGTATTGTTTTAAGAAGGATATACTAACCAAGAGCAAGTTGTTTTTAGAACATATTTCTTATTACAAGAATTCTTACCACACACACTATATTCCTATATTGGGATAACTCCAATTTCACAGACGTGAAGGTAGCATTTTCAGCATCACTTGGTGGTGAGGGACTCCAAAAGACGACATCTGGCAACAAACAACTCATCTACCGGGATGTAATGACCAATATTGGCGGTGCATATAATGCTGAGACAGGTAAGTAAAAAAAATCTGTGAAAGATACTGGAGGCAGCCACTCACTTTGTGATTCAGTCGTATTTTGGGGACTCACCTCTTGCATGTCAGCCTATCACTTTTACAATTGCTTGATAACAACTATTCACACACATAGATCACTCTGACTCTTGCTAAAAAAAAAGTGCCTTCGTTCCTCTTCTCTCCTCCACTCAGGCGTGTTCACAACTATTCACACACATAGATCACTCTGACTCTTGCTAAAAAAAAAAAAAAACATGTGCCTTCGTTCCTCTTCTCTCCTCCACTCAGGCGTGTTCACAGCTCCGGTTCGTGGGGTCTACTATGTGCGCTTCACAACAAACGGCCCTACAGACTTCACAATCAGCAGTGTGCTCTACAAAAACGACGCAAACATCCAGCTGATCGTGCACGAGCAGCCGTCTGGCGAGGGCAGCGACACAGGCTCCAACGGTGCCACCCTGCTGCTGGAGCAGGGAGACAGGCTGAGCATGAAGCTGTGGCACAACACCCAGGTCTGGGACAACAGCAACCACCACAGCACCTTCACCGCCTTCCTGGTGTTCCCCTTGGAGAGGGGCGAGGAGACAAAGGGAGATGGGGCGGAGCGCTAAAATAAAACATAAAGCTATACACAGGCATACTGTGTAGAGGATACCTCATACATGCCCCAAAAAGACGGTTGCTTGCTCAAGCCTTTCCTGGATGCGGATGCAGCATCAGTGTTGATTTAACTGTTATTATGATTTTCAGTCTGCAGGATCAGAGACACCATTTACACCACTTAAAATCAGCTGTTACTGTGTCATGTAAGGACGCACCAATAAAACAAATCTATAAAAATCAGCATTCAGAGTATGTGTTATCTGTTATCTGGTGGATCTGACAGTTTATTGTGCATACGAAAACAATTGACCTGGGCCGGGCCGTTACCTGGGACTGTGGCGGGAGGAGTAGTACAAAGGGGGTGAAAACAAGAAAAACAAGTAGAATGTGATCTCAACAATAAAACCTCAGCACATACAGTATACTATAATCGGGTGAACAACCACATTCAGCTCACATACAGACATGTTTATGGTGTGTCATTGCACACCATAAGCTATGGATAACCTGATATTGTATACATGAATTGAAGTATTAAAATGTGCTGCAAGTGGTTATAGGTCAATAGGCATACTTATTGTACACACAACCCATGCATACAGGGAGGGTATCAGGTTGGTGATAACATGCTAATTCTAACCAGCAGGGGGCAGTAGTACACTACAATAAGTACAACAGTAATTCAAAACCATTTAAATTCAAACTGGTTCTGAAGAACTGCAAACTTTTCGTCCACTATGGGCAATAAATCAAATTCTGAGCAGCCTCACTATACATATTGATCAATTGTACAATAATCCACATCCATGGATACCATGTACAGGTACACAGACATCGCCAGTCTACTACCATTTAGCCAGGAAATAGCTCCACTAGAGCAGTAACAGTGAAACTGCACTGTGATAGGAGGCAGCCCTAGATAGTGGCCTGGACTCACCTGCAGAACTTGAATAGGATCTTCTCAAACACCAACACTGGGCCGGTGCTTCCAAGGATGGTGAGTGGCTGGCCAGCAAACATGGAGTATGCTACACCCGTCATAGACGCCCCGAACAATGACTCTATAGCACTCTGAGTGAGAGAAGGAGTGGAAGTTTTTGGGTGAAAAACCTTAAAGCTACTTTCCTGGCATTTCTACCACTGAGCTGCCTGGCTTGAGTCAGATTTTGTGAGTAAGACTTCACCTAAATGTATAAATAGAAGAGAAAACACACAAGATACAACCACCTCAATTGTATAAGTTATTGTATACTGTTCCATACAGATTGGACACAATTACAAAACATGTTAAAATCTAAGGCCCAAACCACAATAACACCACTAGCCTCAACTCCTTGCAACACAACCATTTTAAGGAAATGTCACACACTGGTTGCATGCAACCTCTGAACATACAACTACCGGTACTCACAAGTTGATTGTACAACTTGTGAGTACAAGTATAACTGTTGATTGCAAGGAGTTGCACAGTGAATCATTTATGTGGTTTGGGCCTTAGAACAGTGGTAAAGTGTATAGCTTTTTAGTGTTCTTTCAAGATCACTCAATTTAAAAATTAACATGTAAAGGGGTCTGTATTGTTGGCATAATAGAGTATTGTTAACTGTACAACAGATGAGGTCTTACTATATTATTTTTGGTGGCCTCCCCCAACAGCCCTCCAAAGGTGATGACGGGTGACATGCAGGCGCAGTACAGGAAGAGGACAGATGCCAGACACTGAAGACTGAGGGCATCTTTTATGTCACTCAGCAGGAAGGGCACCTTCCTTTTTACATCATTCACCAAACCACCAAATATCCTAAGAGAGATTGAGGTGAACAGAGATAGACATTTGCAACGTCACACCATGTGAGCTTGTATTTGTGTTACTTTGGCAGGACTCTCTTGTAGATGTAGAGCAGTAGTTTTCAACCAGTGGTCCGGGGACCACCAGGTGGTCCCCAGCTAAGTCAGTTACCCAGATGAAAAGTTAGTTAACCAGATGTAACTCTTGAGTAAAAACGAAACCAAATGGACCCTTGAGGGTCCGTTTGGTTTCTCAAGAGTTAAAATATTCACCATCTGAAATAGCCCAAGTCTAAACAACTAGAGAATGTAGAAAATGAATGGTCATTTTGATCTGCATGTTTGACTGTTTTGTTTCCCAAATCCAGTCTGGAATTGTGGACAAAAGCAAAAGAAATCTTTAGTTTTGGGGGTCTGTGGGGCTAAAATGTCCTCAAATGGTGGTCCGTTGGCTCAAATGCTGAATAAATGGTGGGCCCTGCTATCAAGAAATTAGAAAACCCCTGATGTAGAGCATTAAATTCACGAGAAAAACATAAAACGTTAAAATATAAAATATAGAAAAACAAGTACGACAAAAGTACTTCCTATGGATGCATTTTTGTTAGGCAGTGGATGCACTAGTGTGTGTGTGTGTGTATGTGTGTGTGTGTGTATGTGTGTGTGTGGGTGTGTGTGTGATGTCACACCTCCCAGTCCGCTGCAGCTCTGGTCCTGCATGGTCTTCAAACTCCTTAACGCCGTCAGATGCGCAGGCAGAGCCGTTGGGGACGGCCGGTAGTTTCCTTTTTTCCTGCACAAAGCAGAAGACAATCAAAATGAGGAGATTACAGACACACCGTTTCACTTCTGTAATCTTTTTGCCTAAAGAATTCACACCTGCGAGGGGACGCTCTTGGGGGGCTCGATACGGATGGTGGGGTCCCACTCCCCCGGCGGAAGCACAGTCACCTGGTCCAAGAACTCATCGATGCCAGACAGAAGGTCATTCCGGTCCTTGGCCTTGTAGGCCACGTCATGGAAGATCTACCACCGGACAGATAGACGCACATAAACAAGTGACAACATATACAGTTTAGGTATACCCATTTGGGAAAATGTTTTGTTTATTTCTAAAGAACAGGTGTCCTGCAGAATGCTAGATTATGATGTGATTTATAAGAAAAGAAACACATAGCCAACAACCTCGGTCAGATGTGAGATCTCAAATGGTCGAGAATTGAGATGGTAATCAAATTAATGTACTATAAACTCATTTTGTTTATTTGTTTTCCTTACATTGTATAAATAAAAAGCTCTTAGTTTATTCATATGTAACTGATTGGATACAACCACTCAAAGCCTAAAACCAAATGGACCCTAGTTGGCCTAACCTCAAATGATTTTGGCCTGGGAGGGGGCGGGGTGCCGTGGGATCCCCACGGCAGATGAGCTGATCTCATTTGATCTCACTAACGTGTCGTCATACCCGGCCCCTCCCCCACCCCTCCACTGCTGTGCTATGTCACATCATTTAGAGCGACGCCCACCCCGGAAGCTTGACTCCCCCCACTGTGGGAAACAATTAGTCCAGGCTTTCCATTTTCGCGCAACGCAGACGAAAATGAAAGCCTGGGACCCTTGTGGTCACATGTGTACACTCAGGGTTTTAAATCGTAGATGACACAATAGCACAGCCTGTCCTTTGGGTCTGTGGTCAGACTAACCTCATCTGTCATGAGAGTAGAGATGGAGCGTCCAATCTCGTGGTACTGGGGCCCCTTCCCGAATGGTCCCAGCAACAGGAACAGAAACCTGGGACCACACAGAAGGGCCAATGAAGCAACATATCATATAAACCTCCACCATGTACACAGTAAAATCCTCAGTGAGAGTCTACAAATGTAACCGTGTTCATGTATCTATGTTTATGTGTACTTTTGTACACACTATCACTAAGGAATTTACTGTGTATAGAAACTCAAAACATACAATACCAGTATCATTGGCTGTCGTAACAATGGATAAAATTAAATAAATGATGTGACACAAGGTGCTACAGTACCTGGTGGGGACAGGCACCTCAGTGAGGCCGCTGAGGAGCACGGCGGGAGCCAGCCTAACAAAGGCTATGATTGGTCGATCCAGGAAGTCCACCTCCCCTACCAGGACGTTAGAAGCCTCAGCTCCTGGAGGGATCTTCTTCATGAAGTTCATGTCCACCTGCAGCAGACAAACCATCACAGATGATACCAACTCGTCTTTACATTACCAAGACCGCAAGGGAAACCATTTGTTTCCACAGTCACTAAAGCCGTGGTTCTGAATAGTTTACAGTTCAAAGAGCCCATCCATAATCAATAAAGGTGTACAAACAGAGCCAAATCCAGGTCTATATGCATGAGCTCAGAGTTACAGATCTGTAACCCATCAAGCAACCCTGATGGTCCTTTCACTACATATTGAGAACCACTCCACTAAAGCAGATAGTACTACAGGATCCAAGCATTTACAGTTACAAGGAGAAAATAGAGAATGAAAGATTAGAGCAGGAACAAAGAAAACAGGACAGCACAGCCAAATCAAATATACAATTGAACAATATTATACATAATAGCATGATATTGTTTAATTGTAGTGCAAATGTTCCAATGTTCCAATGCGATTTTAGTCTTGTTTAATAATGGATCAGATAATTACTTCATTGGCCGGATCTTTAAATGAATTCAACACAAAGAGCGATACACAGACTACAGGGAGGAAAATGCGATGACATTTCACTAGCTCCATGTGATGATAGGATACAGCATACAGTATCTACAGTATAATATAATAAAACTGGTGGTCCTTTTTGCCATTCCGGCATACCATTACCACGTCTATGCAAAGCTTAGAGTGAAGAGAAGTACAGAATGGTATATCTAGTTTACAAAGATTAAGGGACAAAGATGTGGGAATTAAAGCTTAATGCTTCTACATTATGGCAGGGGTTATGATTTCATGATCCTATATACCCTGCTTAGTTTCAGGGCACCCCATACAAAGATGATGTAGAAACACGACAACGCTGTGAAACACAGTGAAACATGCAGCATGCCACTGGACGGCTCTTTGGGGGATCACAACTACATATACTGCATGCCCATATATGTAGATCCCTGATGATGTCACGAGGCATGGGCATATATATGGAGGCATGGGTGTGTGACGCATGGAGCAAATATTTTCATAGTAAACGAGACCTACAGCAAAACAGCAGCCCCACAAGAGTATTTTTTTATTACTAAAACAATGGCATACAGTATATACAGTATGTGCAGGATGCTTGTGGAGGTAATATTGTATACGCATTACCGAGTGAGTGGTCAGCTATTATGGCTGTATGCAGGTAAGCAATCGGTTGGGCATGTTAGCTTGTTCTAAATAAGTAAAGGATGTGTTGTTGACCTGGTATCTGTACTGTGTTGCGATCATCACAGCCATGGAGAGGTCCATGGGAATAGCTGTGTGGAAAGAGACCTGCTGAGTGCTGATTTGACACTGGCATGATGACAGTAGACTTTGTGAGCAGTCATTAGTGTACAACTACAAAGCACACAGGCCATACATATCAATGACACTAATCTCTTTAAGTAGCTTCCTTCAATATAAATCAGCTTTTATGGCCAGGCTGCTACTAGGATGTATTTTAAGCCACACATACTACTGTACCTCGAAGCACAAATGTTAGTCTTTGAACTGAGATTAACCGAGAAGTAATAATAGCATAACATGTTAGAACAATAATACCTGTGGGATCATGACTCCACATTGCATGAAACCACAGCTTGTACAATAGCAAAACAGACATTACAACACAGCACAGTACAGATTCCTATTATGGTACATGATGGGATCAGCAGCTTAATACAGTAATCACACCATCTGCTAAGCTGCTGTGTACCAACTTTCACATTACAAATATGTAATTTCCTTGAATCAAAGTTGGTACTACTGTGTGTACTGTATGCCGAGAAGAAGGTGCACATTCTTCTCACTCTTTTGATCACTCTCATCTGAGCCATGAGCCATTTTCTAGACGTTTAAGACAGTCTATTTGCTCATACAGTATTGCTGGAGAGAGACTTTAATTTACCTGATCCTTCCCTCCCACTCACACCATGAACCATCCTCAAGTATAATGCAGGCAACAAAACAAAATCAATAATCACAAAATAATATCCACATCAAGGTCACAAGCCAAACACACCCTCAATATTAACATCACAGACTACAACAATTAACAGTTACACTAAATACAGACATTTACACCACAACAGATCACAACACATTGATTGATCCATTCAGTGACTGACAGAGGAACAGACTTACAGCAGGCCTTTTGGTGGCCACTCCCAAGGAACCACAACTACAGTGGCAGTCCTGCCGAGAAACAGAACTAGACTTCATCTCCTCTCAACCAGCACAGCCAAAGCTGTTCATTTTACAGCTTGTCGACGACATACCTTTACATAGTCTTTGTTTGTTTTTTGTTCAGGCAAAATTTTATCAGAGAAAGTGGATGAGAAATGGTATTTTCTCCCCCAACAATTTCTACAGTTACTAGTAATACTGCTCTTGGGCAGTGAATACCCCACCAGCATCTTCTTCTCTGTCTGTTCAGCAGAGTACTTTGGTTACACCGGGAAGTCCCCAGGTGTGAACATAATGAGAACAAGGTTGTGTAACCCTCCCTTCACCTATACAGTCGGTACACAGGATGTGTTCAGGTTGTGTTTATGTGAAATTCCACCGTAAACTCTTTTGGAATCAAGTCTCCTGTTTCACCGCCTGAGGCAAGAAGAGATCAGTGAATAGATGTGTCGGTGTATTTTTGTTCATTGTTCTAGTTAGTGGCATATGATACACACAAATATGCCATCCTGTAATATTCATGACACTGAAGTAGGCCATTTACAGTGGATTGTGTATAATTCAGCACAGCTGCTACGTCCTACCTATTGTCATCTCATCTTTATTAGCCAGCAGGTATGCTGACCCCTTCAGTCTGAAAGCGCCACAGTTTTTTGAGATGAGAGTCCAGCCAGAGTGGGATTCTTTGGCCATTGGTTCATACAGGATTCTACCAATCACGATTGTGCCAAACCCTGAAGTCTACCGATCGCTGCGGCCTCATCATTTTCAGAAAACAATGGCTAATATACAGGTACTTTTCAAAGAAATAGCATAATGTGATAAAGTTCATTATTTGCCATAATGTAATGAAAATGAATAAACTTAATATAGCGTATTTTAGATTCATTACACAGCAGCTGAAATATTTCAAGTCTTTTATTGTTTCAATATTGATGATATTGGCTAGCGGCTTATCAAAACCATTATGGCAAATAATGAACTTTATCACATTATGCTTATTTTTGAAAGGGATCTATATATACTTTGTTGTACACCCGCGTGGTTGTATAAAAAAAGAGAATAACAGGCAACACAATCATCAACAGCTTTCTAACGTAATTTAGGGACTTGTGTACAGGAACAGTAAGCATTGTTAAAGTATTAGATTGGATCAACCCAAATTCAAAATATTGTATAATAAACTTTGTCACAAACAACTGAGTTGCTGAACAAAATAACTGGGATTTCTAACACATGCAAATAAGTACAGTGAGGGGCTAAGAAGGTGTAGCTGAAAGTCGCTTACCTTGCTGAAGTCTACAGTGCTGTTTTCTGTGCTGAGACCATTGCCTCCGTTGATGCTTCTTTCGCTGGGTTTGCTGTTCTCCAGGTTCCCAGGGGCTGACTGAGGGGATGCCAACAGACCTGGGAATGTGGGTCATTGTGTTAATGGTGGGCTCAAAAACCTGGGATCAAGCATTACTGTATTGACAACTGATAACATGGTTAGGAGAATCAAAATCACAGAAAGAACAGAGGCAAGTCATTAGTTCTCTGTAAAACCCTGAGTTAATTGAACAAAAGTGTACAAAATCCAAATGGAACAAAATGGACACATACATGTCCAGTTACATTAACACTGATGGCTTTACTATATTGAGTGTTGTAATAGGATGCTACAGTGTTTTTGACTTTTGAAATATTTAAATAATTACTCAATTATATATTAACAATTATATTGATATATATATTAATATAATTGTTAACATTAACATGTTATGTTATGTTATGTTATGTAACTGGCTATTTAAGTAAAAAAAAGAAAATAACACTTATAAGATGTGTGAATGCCTGAATCATTCTGGTGTTAATGTGAAAAAAATGTTTGCAGTAACATTTGATTAATTGTAGAGGTTACACAGTATGACTTTAAAAACGCATAAGAAGAGTGCAACATTACTTGCGATAAAAAATAAGCATGAGTTAGTTCATCATAGCATTGCAAGCTAGTTAGCCTTTAACACCATTATCTTACATTTAGGCACTGCCTAATGTATGCCTTGTCACGTCTACAATTTAAGGATGTGCCAATTAGACATTTTGGCTGATATTTATATCCGATACAATGAAATTCTGTTATAGTCGATAACCAATATCACCAATGCCGATAAGATCTAATTCTGTATTGAACAATTCTAATCATTTTGTCCATTCTGAAAAATAATTGGCCAATACCGCCGTGTTTGCTGATTAATCTCCCATCGCTACTAAAATCTATAAAATATATGGTTGGTAATGTTCATTAAGTTGCAACTGAGCATCAAAGCTCAAAGATGTGAACCATGCATACTATAGAAAGTGTATTTTATGGTTTCTAGCTTGGGATGACTGATGCATTGTTAGGTTATGAAGTGTGAGGAGGCTATAATAAGATTGGTGGACTGAAGGAGCTCAAGGGTGTTGGTTTAAACCTGCTTTTCAAGCTGAATGGTCCCAGCGATTAACCTTGACAAGCAACAGACCCGGTCCAGACCCAACGGAGCACTCTCACTCACATGTTACCCATTGTTCACGTGATCACACAGACAGACAGAACCCTACACCAGCCACATCACTAACTCTGATTACGTTGTTCTCATGTTACTGTCTATAAGAGCCAGGCCTTCTAGAGCAAAGGGGAGGACTCTTAACAGTCACACTGCACACTTACCAGTGTCTCAGGAGGAGTGTTCTCTGTGGACATGATATCCTTCATCAGCACATGATAATGACCATAACTGAGTAGTTAATATTTACTCAGAAATTATCGCCATCCCTAGCAAAACCTTGGTAATCCAAAGTAACTCTGCACATTGTGAGTCATGAGACAAGTCAAGTGATAGCGTGGCACCTTTGGTTAGGCACCTCTAAAAATCAATAATACATTGACGGGAATGACCATGCAAAAACATTCTGGAGAGTTAAATTTACTCTCCGGACTTTGCTGTGCAGAGATCAGTGTGGGTCAAATGAAACGTCTGCTGATGCTACGAAAACGTGGGCCTAACTCAGAATAGAAGAGAACAGAATAGAATAGATGCGTCAGCAAAAGATTAGATTAGAGAAAGGGGCTTGTGACCACACTCCACCGGAGAGGGAGTTGAGGGACTGTGTGGAACAATCGCCACATGGAGCTGAGGCCGGGTGAGGATTTAATGTTCAAGGTTGCCCTTGGGCAAGGCACATAACCCCAGTTGACCCGGTGGAGCTGCTCAGTGGCTATCAGTAGTAGAAGCGTGACTGTGCCAGAAAGCTCCCACATGTCTAAGTGTCTAAGTGCATGAATGAAAAATGCATCTGCACATACTTGAAACTGAACCTGTGAAAAGCCTTTCTAAACTCCATGTAAACTGTGAATACATTTGTTAGTAGATGGGAAATGTGAAATGTTGCAACTGGATCTGGTGATGGTGACCTGATCAGATCAAGTCCCTTTGGCAGTGGTTAACCTTTACCGCACACGCACACACACACATACACACACATTGATACTGCCGACGTCATTTCAAACCGTATATTATTTATAGCTCTACGGCCTGTTTTTCGTGAAACAAGACTATAAATATCTAAATTATGTGAAGCTGTTTACATTACTGTTTGTGTCATTCTTTCTTCTTTCCTGCCTTGATCTCCTTATCTAACCCCTCACCCCTTCTCCTCTTTTCCCAGCCATCTTGTATTTCTTGGAAAAATGACACAATGGGAACTATCCACAAATTTCACCCACTTCCTGATACTGATTTTGAAGTTGCAAAATTGAGGGCAAAATACCATTATTGACCAGATGGGGTGATCTTGTTACTTGCGCGCACACACACACACACACACACACACACACACACACACACACACACACACACACACACACACACACACACACACACACACACACACACACACACACACACACACACACACACACACACACACACACACACACACACACACACACACACACACACACACACACACACACACACACACACACACACACGAAGAGCTGATAAACTTCTATCTATAGCGTGGCAATAAAAGCCGTTGGATACCATGCTGTGCTACTGCATGCGATGTGGGCAGGATATTTGCCTTGCTGAGAAGAGGGAAAGCGGAGATCTAGTTGAGATCTGGTCTGCCGGTCTTCAGGCGAGTCAAGTTTTAGCTCTTCCTCTTCCCTGTCCCCCTCGGGCGGGGAAACCACCACCTGGGGGATCCTAGCACCTTCACCTTGCTCCAGCCACTCCTGAGACACATCCTCAAGAGTGGAGGACTGGCAGGTGTCACCAGTGCATCTTGGAGGGGAATTGTGGAGCCGCCTAGCTAACAGGGGTGTATTCTGGGGTGTGTTGAGCGGGGAGGCGGATGGGGAGGCACTGGGAGAGGGGAAAGGGCTGGGAATGAGGTGAACCAGGAGGCCAGCTCCCCCGTACACTGTGATGGCTCGTGGAAACAGAGGGGGGGTGGCGGTGTGGTAGGAAGTAACAGGACAGGGCTGTCGCTGGGAGAGAGAGAGGGAGGAGGACAAGAGACCTTCCACTGAAGGGGAGACTGAGGAGAGAGAAAGGGAGGAAAGTATATGTAGTATACTGTAAGAGGACAGGAAAAAGATCATCAGAAGAAAAAAAGAAATGTGGTTGAACACAAAGAAAACTACTGATTGGTGGATTCTTTATAC
The DNA here is from genome assembly GCA_039105355.1 of Benthosema pterotum. Lineage (NCBI taxonomy): Eukaryota > Metazoa > Chordata > Actinopteri > Myctophiformes > Myctophidae > Benthosema > Benthosema pterotum. The sequence goes on from CM076967.1 coordinate 28,699,617, forward strand.
ATTTCCCGAACAGGACAATAAAGACTTGAAATGTTAGCTGAGGTGCCAAGTTGAGGGGAATTTTATAAGTAATGATATGTTATTATAGAGTGCAGAGGTTAGCTGAAAACAAAATAACACCAAGTCTCACAATGCAACCAGGTCAGTAGGAACATGGCCATTAGGGATGTAGGAATAGAGAATTCCCGACTCACCGAACTATCAGTAGAGTACATGAAGGAGTCGTTGTAATTGTGTTCTTTACTAGCCCTGAGTTGTGGAAACCAATGGGAGGAGCAAGTAGTTGCTTTGGATTAGCCACGCTGGGGTGGTGACACTGCAGATGCAATTAAATTAACATAGTCCACCACTTTTAACGATAAATAAAAATAAAACAAACAAATAAATAAAATATAGATTGACCAAATAGAAATGTAGATCTACATGCTCAAGCTAGCTGCTAGATGATCTGGGCAGCCCTCCTTACAATTTATTAATTAAAAAAAATAATAAGTCAGCATATGGAAGGTACCGGATTTCCCTTGTCATTGAAAAGAGCCATCACAGTGCTGAATGCCATGGTAATTACACAGCTAAATGACAGGTTAGTCAGCAAATGAACAAACCCGATACAAAAACTGTTAAAGGTTTCACAATACAGCAGACCTTCATTTGCATTACCATGGAAGAGAATAGTTGTCAATAGACTTGTCACACAGATGACACTCACTAGTTACAAGAAATTAGACAGTTATTTACCAAGCTGACTCCACAAATGACCAGAACACAGGAATGGATTAGTTTATTCTGTTAGAATAGATGCTGACCAAAAGCACTTAATAATTAAAAGAAGGTCAGTGGTTCAGCGAACTCAAAGAGCAATATGGTATTCAGCAACATCATGCCAGTGATTGTTTATGTATTCTTCATCATCATCATCATCATCATCACATAATCCCACATCTACCCACACACCACCTTACACCTCTCAGCTCAGTAAAACTGTTAGGCATTACGGATTCAAGGTTAATAATCAATCAAACTTCTTATGCCATCCAAAAACTCACCGCAGCCAAAACAAGTGGATGTTGGCACCAAGCAAGACATGTCAACTGAATGCCATGCATCAATCAGAGTCCTGTTTGTCCTGTCCTTTTGTGTTATCACTGTTATCTCAAACATTAGGCATGTTGCAGTTTATTTACAGACCCCAAACAACTTTGATTGGATAATATGACCACAGCTGATGGAAAACCCATCCTTCAAATATAATAACAGTACACCAAACATAAATATGTAATTTTATCAGTTGCCATTTCTAAAGTGCAGCATTTCACACCAATGTCCTTCCTACCAAGTACCGATGAGAATGTATTTATATCAGGAACAGTAATAATGACTCTTCATAGTGACATTGCAGTAAAGTGAGAAGAGCTGTGTGGCCTCACCATTGCGTTCCAGTAAATGGGGGTCAGAGTGTTTCTTGCCTATGTCGGCGAAGGAGCGCACCAGTGGGATCCGGTTGCTCAACTTCTTCTCATTCTGGTGGTGGTGGCGTTTCAGCATGACCTCCTTCACCTTCTCCTTCATCCCCTCCTCTAGCTGGCCAGATGCAAGCATGTTGTCAATCAGCATGTCTGAGGGCACAGGTGAGAGAACACAGATCACTCTTACATAATGTGGTTGTGGTGGCGCAATGAAACAAGTGATTGTGAGACGTTTGCAAAGAGCAAAAGCAGAGAGGCAGGATAGGCGTGCAGTAGTACAATACAGAAGGACCTGCACTTGTTTGTTGTACTGTAGCAGTTATTAGAACTGACATTTTTCCACCTGTTACAATGACCCCAGTGTCTGCAGTACTGACCTGCTATCTCTTCAATGGTGTTGGCTCTCATGTCCAGCATGACAGTACCATTGAGAATACAGCTGCGAAGTTCAAACAGGCTGTGCAAGGACAGCGTGGCCACATAGGGTTTACTCCAGCGTTCACCACAGTCTTCCACGTCCTCCTCAAACTTTAGCCACCTGAAACACAAGCACACAAGCAACACATGCATCAATGTCAATGTTGATATCGGAGAGTACCAGCACAGCAATAAACCATCTTAACATGTCAGCCATTTTGCACTTTTGAAAGTGATACCCACGGTGGCAAATACGATGGGAGAGCAAAATGAATAAACACATTTACATAAATTAACAATAAACAAGAAAGCAAGTAAATACATAAAGTAAATATTATCTATTTAACCAGCAAAGACCACATGCTTTCAATTTATTTTATTTTGTTTAGAAAATGTTCATCTAGAATTACAAAGCCAAAATAGCTACACAAGTTGTAACATCGGCTACACAATTGGAGTCAAATACTATGACATATATTGGTTGGGGTCTAATCAATTACACACTGATACAAACAGATTCTGCCCTGGTATCAGACAAAAATTCCCCCTACACATTACTAGCTATTTTATTGATTATTACCAACCAAAAGAATTTTGTGTTTTTAGCTAGGTTGAAACATTTGCCGACTTAAAGCCATGAAATAGGGAAAACTAAGGGGCTATGTCAAGTCATGTTTGTCCATACCGGGCCGTCTCCTTCCACTCCTGCATGCGTCCATCTCTGAAGGTCAGCTCATCCAGCTCGGTGAACAGGTCATGGGGAATGTGCTCTTCATCATCGTCCTCTGTCCCAAGGATGAACTGTACTCTCTGGGATGGAGTGTCTGAAGAGAGAAACATAGGAATACTGCTAAATAGCTGCCAGACAATTTGGACAGAAAGAAGCATGCGTGTGGAATGTGAGTATAGCATGTGGAATATGAGATAGCGTTGAGGTGTTATTGCAATGAAAACCTTTACATCAATCGAGAATGTGTTCAATGCACAAGAAAAATTAAAATGAATAAAGAAGTTGGGTTTATTTTCCCAATTACAAGCAGGAATTGTAGGAAAAAGTATCATTTTTTTCTGGCATTTCATGATAGGAAAACTTTCAGTAGAAATCATGCTTGTAGAGTGGCCACTTTCAGACAATCCTTTTGGTGTAGAGCACTGATGTCAAACATACGGCCCGCGGGCCGGATCCGGCCCGCGCAATGATTTAATCCGGCCCCAGGCTTGTAGAGCAAAAGTCTCTGAGTCTATCAAAAAAAAAGTAAGTCTCTAGCACGTTCCTGTCAAAAGTTATGATCGTTTAAAGAAATGCTTCCAGGTTCTCTTCTCTGAGCACTAGTCCGGTAGCAGTAACCTGAGTCCGCCAGATGGGGCAGCAGAGAGGAGTATTCCCTCCTCCTCTCTCTGCTGCCCTATCTGGCGGAGTCAGGTTACTTCACCAGTATGAGGGTCTATAACTGAGGGATTATTCAGATCACAGCTTGTCTATTTAAATATAACAATATGGGTAATAATAATAATATTTCAATTCAGAGTTAAAAAATATACTGTATTTTAGAAGCATTAGTTATTGCTATTCATTCATTATTTTTGAATGTTCGATGATCCATCACTTCAATAAAAAGCAGGTCTGCATAAAACCATGGGTTTTGTAGCTATTGACAAATTTCAGCTAAGAAACTATTGGAAATTTTACTTTAAAGGTAGGGGAAGTGATTTCACTTTTGTCAGATTTCACCCCCCATTTTTTTTTTCTGTTAAAATGCTCTATTATAAAGGTGTGGAAACCATATTATGGAGTTTCCCCCTCCCCCACGTTAGCAGAGGAGCTAATAAAAGTTCCCCAGGTGATGGGTGAATTCTCCTCCAATCAGGATCGAGCAGCAGGTTCACATAGTGTAGCTACTGTTGGGCGCCCCTAGTGCACCAGGCTGGTACTACACGATGAATTTCAAATCACTTACCCTACCTTTAACTATTTTATTGGCACACTATAAATAAAGTATCTCTCATAGCAAATGTCTTAATCTAGGCTACAAGTATAAAACCAATAATAAAAGTCATGACACGGTGCTCCGGCCCCCATGCTCCGGGGCTCCGGCCCCCATGAAGTCACATTAAGTCCAATGCGGCCCCCACCCCAAAATGAGTTTGACACCCCTGGTGTAGAGGGACAAAAGGAGTGTTGTGTAGACTTCTCTGAGTGATCACAGAAGTGAACTACCGGAATGTATGAACTATATAAGGTTAAATATTGGTCAATAGCTTCTTTAAATTCATTTTTATAAATCTATAGAAATATATTGTCACAAATACATGAATAAAAATACTTTTTGTATGAACAGGGACCAAATTGGACATTTATGCGCCTGTAACCAAGAGTACAAATGGCACAAAATGTACAAAATCTCTGCTATAAAGCAACAACTGCTACAATCGCCCTAATTCTTATTGTGCACAGTACAAGTACTCCAGGAAGGAGGAGGTGGATGGCTCAATGTTTGAGTTATATGTGACTGTAGGTGAAAGTACTTAAGTACCGTAGGTTGGGGACTCTCGTCCATCGTCCTTCTCCGATTCGCGCTCCCTTCTTTTCCTGTGGTGCTTGTGTCCACGGTGGCGATGTCTTCGCTTGCTTTCTCTGCCCAGGGGGACATGGACACCGACATACACCGCTCTGTGACCTGGGACAAGAGGAGGCAGAGAGGGACGCTTGATATAACAACTGTTAAATTATTTGCAGCTGCCCACAGATTGTGTGCGTGCGGTTCCTTGTTCCCTTGAGATTAGAACAAGTGAGTTTAGAGAACAAAGACAGTGGCCATCTTTCATCCAGAGGACGGAGGCAACAGAAGACTTAAAAAGGAAATGATGGGACATGCAGGCCCCTCTATGTAAACATTATATAATTGCTGGTGATGGTATCCCTTACTGTTCCTACTGACGTCAATGGAGATGGCAGAGATAGATTGCAGGAGTAAAATACCTGTTCAATTATTGTTGAACTGTTCAATTACCTTATACTTCAACATTAAAATCGTGGCAACTTATTTATATATATTTTTTTAAACTTGATAGATTCAGTTTTACCAATAACACAGCTAGCTATTACTTTCTTCCTTTAACTTCAACTATTACTATTATTAGCATTACAAGTAGCTAAACAAGTATCAACAGAATTCGGTTCTTGAAATGAGTTGGCATTTTATTTCTTTACAATTATTATCAAGTAAAAAAAAATCTGGTTCTCTCCTAGTTCCTACGGTAGCACAAACACTCCAGTTTCCATTCTCCCACTAGCAGTTCCACTGAGACACGCAACATGTCAACACCTGCTCTCCCCGACCTAAACATGCAGGCTGTACATGCAGGCTCAAACACATTTGGGCCCCAATAACTTGCATCTCAATAGGATTTATTGAATTCACGTAACCTCTTCCCCTTACTATGTGCTCCATTCTTCAAATGACACTTTTCAAAATTATGGCACATTTAAAACATTGCATCAAATAACCAGTATTATGCCTGCTAGTTTCAATTACAGTCTAAATTGCTGTCATCTTTGTGGATGCAGATATTTATACTTTTATTCATTAATTTGGTTAAAATATAGCTACACTTATGTCAGTCCAAAAGGAAAGGTACTCTTCTAAAGCTAAATAGGTCATTTAAAAATAGGGTTAGAGATAGCCCACTACTCTTTAGTTTAGTTACACATGATAACGCTGTAAAAACTATGGTTAAGTGGGAAACACCCATGATAACACCAGTGATTAGTTGCCTATCCAATGAATCGATTACTAAATTAGTTGACAACTAATAACTAAAAACTAATTACTGACAACTGATTATCAATTTGATTATGTCAATTTATCAATTAATCATTGCAAGCCTATTACAAACTTTAATGAGATCAATTTAAGTATGGTCCTCTATGTATTTTAGTATGACCTCACTGTGCCATTTATTAGTTTTACACTACAATGGTCTCTATCCAATTAGACTGCGAGACCCTGGCAAAGAAAAGATTCAACAGCGGCAATAAACATTGAATTTATCAAGGAGAGTGAGGTTTCCTGTCCGGCTCAATGATTGATTGAACATTTTAGGGTTCTGCCACGACTGTTTCCGTTGAGCAGGGCGTTATCTTTGTTTTATTATTTTACGGCACCATGTAAAGGCCTAAATACTGTGTGTGTGTGTGTGTGTGTGTGTGTGTGTGTGTGTGTGTGTGTGTGTGTGTGTGTGTGTGTGTGTGTGTGGGTTCCTTTTAATGAGACCAGACCAGAGCGTGGGTGAAATTCAGACCATGTTGATAAGTGGAAAGTGGAACAAGCACTACACTACAGTAACGGTTACTACAACAGACAGACCAACACTGTGTTATCTGCCTCTCCCATCATTTTAGACAAGATGTATTGTTAGCCCTTAGATTTATGCATATAAACAGAGAATTAGCACAGACATCCTTTGCACAGAATGGATGATTCCGACATATTTTCCACTTAAAATTACATAATTCTGCTCCAGATGTCAGCAATGATGACACTTCATTGCTTATACTTTTACACCTTTGAAAGATGACTGGGGACATTACATGATGCACATCCTGTGCCACTTCGTTATCTAGGAATCCCCAACCAAGCAGGCCAAATGTTAAACCTACCAGAGTGGTTGATGATGACAAACACCAGCTTGTATGTACTGTAACAGGGTAACTGAAGGCCTGTGGTATGTGCACATGAAACATACATCTCTGCTACAGTGTGTGTGTGTGTGTGTGTGTGTGTGTGTGTGTGTGTGTGTGTGTGTGTGTGTGTGTGTGTGTGTGTGTGTGTGTGTGTGTGTGTGTGTGTGTTTTGCTACATGGTGTTTTGTGTGTAAACAAATTCAACACGTACTCTCCAGCTCCTCTTTCTCAAAGTTAGTGTTGAGGTTGCAGCTGGTCTTCCCCAGGTCCACCACAGCTTCCTCGTCATTCCCCTGAGAGGAAAACACACTGATTTAGTAATACAACAATACAGTAAAAAATACTATGTGTCTATATTACATCCTCTCATATTTACTTTAAACTTAATTGCTGTACAATAATATTGAAAACATGTTAAAACAATCAGCTACACACAGTAAATCTACAAAGAAGGGTAAATCTATTCCACAGTGCACTGAAGTAGTCACAAAGCTTCATAGCTTGATGCCATCCCATGCTCAGCATATTTACAAAACCACAAGCAACTATTTGCTCAAGTAGAGCCTCTATTTAACCCATTAAGATCCGAGGGCAATACTACAAAGGTCTAAATTACTAAGATCCATAGTATTTTTTTGTAGTGAAACATATATAATTTTGGAATTTATAAGAATTATGAAATTCCAAACAGATATAAGACCCATAATATTTTTACATAGATTTACGTTGTACCATACAGCTTTACATAGATGAAGTAGATGTGCATTGCATTCACACATGCACATACATACACACACCGATGGCAGTGGAAACCACGCAAGGCACATCGGGAGCAATTAGGGCTCAGTGTCTTCCCAAGGACACTTCAACACCAACTCTGGGAGAGCCTGAGTTCGAACCGCCAACCTTGCAGTTACCATCCAGTCACTCTATCCTGACACACTGCCACATAAACATTTTCCATATGGGCAGAGCTCGGGAGAGGTCGTAGGCTACTACTAGGCAAGACAGACTAGCGGCAAACGGATATAGGCAAGGCCAGGCATTGCTCCAACACCTGCACAGCCCTGGGGTAAATATTTGTATTGGGCAGAAGCCAACAACACCTCAATTTTACAAAGCCAGATGACTTAAACAAACACGTGTGTACACATAATAGTGCAGATAGCATACTGACCGCCACATGTGCATGCCACACGCAGTACTGTATTAGACTAGAGTAAGGAAGAAGCATGCAGTGTTAATCGCCATTATGGGAAGTGATGGCTCCAGAAATGCTGTTGATGAGTATGTTGAAAATCTCCTTCCACACTGAAACTACAACAGATCCTACTAAGATCACCAGTTGATTTAGATTCCTACAGTCAGTCACACAACTCACACGGCTGATCGTCCTGGGGATCCAATTATTCAGGCCAAAAATTACCTACAGCTGTTTCACAGAAGGTTTTGGTGGAATGAACTCCACAGTGTAAGTTGAAATACACAACTTAAATAAGAATTCCGGTGGAACAGGCTTTCCTACCTGAATTTCTAGTTGTTAGAACCCAATACAGGTGGTCCAGGTGTCGGCTTGTATAAATACGTTGTTTTGCGGGGACCCCCGACCCCTCCGTAGGCTTATAGCGGGGCCGATGGGCGTTGCTCAAATTCGCCTATTTCCAGCGCAAAAAAGTGCTTTTTTCCGCTATATATCGACTCCTCATGCTTTATATGTTATTGTGAGGCACTGACTTTGCAGCATAGCAACCTGTTTCTATGTGTTTTGCCGTAAAGCGGAACTGCTGCCATAAAGCGGAACTGCTGAGACCCGCCCCCGGAAGTGCCACCAGCACTAGCTTGTTTACCATAGCCACGCTGCCAGAGCCTCGCTCATTCACCCTGCAGCCTCTGCTGTTGCTTTACGCTCCGCGCACATACATAGAAGATCACTTTATTTAGCAGTGCTATTGTTTTTAGCAGCGTTTGATCATGAAGCAGTGTGTTTTTCCCGGGTGTTTGAACAAGAGAAGCCCTGGAACTGCGTAAACTTTGACTCGCCTGGGAACCCCAAGCTGTGGATTACACCACGACCATCGCAGGTAATTTTTTGTTGATTTATAAGCTATTCTTTACCAAGCCCTTCCCACGTTATCTACAGTAGGTATGTACTGTATGTATTTATCGACATTGTATAGATACTACTGGTAAAAGAAATGTTTTGTGTTATGGTCGCATAGTCATAAAAATATGGGCGAATAGTCATAAAAACAGACTTTGTTTGCTTTAAAAGAAGGGGGGTGGAAGAAGGGTCCACAACGTCCCCATTCTCACCTATTCGTTTCTGGGCAGACCACATAAAGTACTTTAGCATACAGAGAAGGGATGCTGGGGGGATGGGATTCATCAATTCACCCCCTTGTCACGTACTACAGAAAACCACTTCTCCAATGGAGTGTTTACATTTCACAATAACTTACTTTTTCAGTAGAACTGTTAGAACATTCACATACATGTTTGATTACAAGTGGTATGTAGCAATAATCCAATAAATTCATTTTCATTGTAAGTGCACCATGTAGTGAGTATGTAGTAAATAAAGGCAAATGACCATCAAATGTTTACAAATCAAGTTATGTTTACTATAGTCGTTTTCAGCCAGTTAAAAAAAATCACCTCTCAATAACACTGGGCCATTGACCAAAAGTAGTGTTCCTCAAAATTTCTGAAATGTATAGTGACATATGTCCTTCCTTTTATTTCAGGTTCTTTGGAAGTGTTCCATTCCACCATTCTGAAATACACACCAAAAAGAATACATTTCTTTTACGACAGCATGTTGGCTCGTACCATGCTTGCAGTCATGGACCACAACTTCAATGTGGGACGAGAGCTGGCCACTACAAAGAAAAGTAACTATAGAACTAAAGGTGACTTTTACATATATTTTTTATTCCCTTTAGTAAATCATCAGCCAATTGCTTCTGTGGTATTCATGGGTGAATAATGGGATGCAATTGTAATATTGTCATTGCAAAGATGTGTCCTTCTGTAAGCAAATAATTCAATTGTTGATTTATTGTCACATTCTAACTACGATTGGATAAAATTGTATTTGCATTACAATGCTAATAAAGGGGAGATGCCTCGTAGATCAGATTGCTGTGTACTTTGACATTCTTTTCATTACAATGTTTTGTTCTGTTTTTTTTCCTTTTCCCTGTAGGAAAGGAGAAGATGAAAATACAATTTTCAGAGGCATCAAAGAGCTACATTCTGAAGTATCAGTTTGAGGCCACGGTACAACTGGAGTTCAGTCTACAACTTCTGCATCGTGTGAAGGAGTTGAGCAAAGCAAAGCCACTGGAGCCTCTGAGAGAGAAAGGGAAAAAAGTTCCCCGGCCTAATATAGCAAAAGTCCCCAGGCCGGACGTGAGTGAACTAAAGTCCAAGGTTTCACGTAGATTCAGCCATCAGAGGAAATAGATGTGCAATCATTTGCAAGTAAAAGTAATTTTCTTTTCTTCATTACTCAATACAAAGTACGATGCAGTGCAGAATCATTGAATGTCAAATAATATAGTCCCCAAATATAGGATATTCACATTGGAAACACACTGTCCTGTATGCTGGCCAACAGGGTTTTTTCATGTCATCTTGTTTTAGTGTTTTAGTGACTTTTTCTTTTCCCAATATTATTTGAAAGCTTATACCATTTAAAAAAAACTTTCATTTATAAGACATTGTTGAAAATAAATGTTTATATTTTGGTAAATCATGGATTTCTGTATTCATTATGAAATATGGCGATGCAGTAATAGTTTACAGGGAAATGATTTTTGTTAGACCAGTGTTACCCAAACATCGATAAGAGTACCATGGACCCCTATAAGGATTTTACTTATCCAAAAGAAAATGGTTCTCAAATAATAATTTAGCGTTAGCTGGGAACCCCGTGGAAGTCCAACAAAAGACCCAATATTGTGAAACAGTAGATTATTTTTTGCAAGTTATTAGTAAATGAACACTTCAACTGCACATAATTTGACTTTATTTTCTTGATGGACTATCACATGGTGTTGACGATTTCACATGAGCCAAAACAATAGAGTCAATAAGGTGGGGTGGTTTGAAATAGCTGCTAGACAAAGGCCATCATCAAATGAATAGAGATAGGTGGGACACAATACAAAATAATTGCAATGGCTGTATAAAAAGAGGTAGATGTGTGTAGTGCAATATGTGATTGTGTATCGCAGGAATCTAAACAAGGGTCCAATGATATGCATCAATGACTCAATGGATGTTGTTTAGTGTAGAGGCCAAGTGTATTTTGCTCTGAGATCTCCAGCTTCCTCTACAAATCCATGGTACAGTCCTGAATCGGAAGGGTATTTTCTTCTTACGGCACCAACGACACAGCAAGGCAGAATAACACGGTTTCCAGCTCCAAGCTTTTCACCTTTCAGCAACCACTCCAGAAGAATTCTGTAGGAGGCCAGCCGGCACTGACTGTGGAGAGAAGAAGCACATTAGCCTACTGTTAGACAATGATATTGTTGTATAAAAACATTTCACATTACCACATTACAAACATATACACACACACATACAGTATATATATATATATATAGTCAAAGTACACAGCAATCTGATCTACGAGGCATCTCCCCTTTATTAGCATTGTAATGCAAATACAATTTTATCCAATCGTAGTTAGAATGTGACAATAAATCAACAATTGAATTATTTGCTTACAGAAGGACACATCTTTGCAATGACAATATTACAATTGCATCCCATTATTCACCCATGAATACCACAGAAGCAATTGGCTGATGATTTACTAAAGGGAATAAAAAATATATGTAAAAGTCACCTTTAGTTCTATAGTTACTTTTCTTTGTAGTGGCCAGCTCTCGTCCCACATTGAAGTTGTGGTCCATGACTGCAAGCATGGTACGAGCCAACATGCTGTCGTAAAAGAAATGTATTCTTTTTGGTGTGTATTTCAGAATGGTGGAATGGAACACTTCCAAAGAACCTGAAATAAAAGGAAGGACATATGTCACTATACATTTCAGAAATTTTGAGGAACACTACTTTTGGTCAATGGCCCAGTGTTATTGAGAGGTGATTTTTTTTAACTGGCTGAAAACGACTATAGTAAACATAACTTGATTTGTAAACATTTGATGGTCATTTGCCTTTATTTACTACATACTCACTACATGGTGCACTTACAATGAAAATGAATTTATTGGATTATTGCTACATACCACTTGTAATCAAACATGTATGTGAATGTTCTAACAGTTCTACTGAAAAAGTAAGTTATTGTGAAATGTAAACACTCCATTGGAGAAGTGGTTTTCTGTAGTACGTGACAAGGGGGTGAATTGATGAATCCCATCCCCCCAGCATCCCTTCTCTGTATGCTAAAGTACTTTATGTGGTCTGCCCAGAAACGAATAGGTGAGAATGGGGACGTTGTGGACCCTTCTTCCACCCCCCTTCTTTAAAAGCAAACAAAGTCTGTTTTTATGACTATTCGCCCATATTTTTATGACTATGCGACCATAACACAAAACATTTCTTTTACCAGTAGTATCTATACAATGTCGATAAATACATACAGTACATACCTACTGTAGATAACGTGGGAAGGGCTTGGTAAAGAATAGCTTATAAATCAACAAAAAATTACCTGCGATGGTCGTGGTGTAATCCACAGCTTGGGGTTCCCAGGCGAGTCAAAGTTTACGCAGTTCCAGGGCTTCTCTTGTTCAAACACCCGGGAAAAACACACTGCTTCATGATCAAACGCTGCTAAAAACAATAGCACTGCTAAATAAAGTGATCTTCTATGTATGTGCGCGGAGCGTAAAGCAACAGCAGAGGCTGCAGGGTGAATGAGCGAGGCTCTGGCAGCGTGGCTATGGTAAACAAGCTAGTGCTGGTGGCACTTCCGGGGGCGGGTCTCAGCAGTTCCGCTTTATGGCAGCAGTTCCGCTTTACGGCAAAACACATAGAAACAGGTTGCTATGCTGCAAAGTCAGTGCCTCACAATAACATATAAAGCATGAGGAGTCGATATATAGCGGAAAAAAGCACTTTTTTGCGCTGGAAATAGGCGAATTTGAGCAACGCCCATCGGCCCCGCTATAAGCCTACGGAGGGGTCGGGGGTCCCCGCAAAACAACGTATTTATACAAGCCGACACCTGGACCACCTGTATTGGGTTCTAACAACTAGAAATTCAGGTAGGAAAGCCTGTTCCACCGGAATTCTCCATTAAATACCCACACAACATAACTTGTTTGATAAGTTGGTGGTTGTTTTATTGGACTTTATGATGAAACTAAGGTGACAAGTAAGTGATTGATAAACTATTGTCACTGCTCACACACAGAAGTTTAGACAAATGTTCACTTAAAGTGGCCTTGTGCTCAACCCAAAAAGAAAACAGACTAGAAAACAACGATGATACAGGGGGATTATAACAGAAGTGACATTTAATGAATTGATTCCATGTTATTTCATTGCAAGAGATAGTGGAGCTGACTCTGGGAAACAAGTGGAGAGAGCCCTGACCCAAAATGACCTCACAAAATTTCCAGGAATTACCATAGTAGTAGCAATAGCAGTTTAAATGCCGGAGAAGAGCAGCCATGGAAAAGAATCAACAGTACATTCATCCAATTGGATGTACTATACTGCAGAAAAGCCAATGGGCTCCATTTTCATTACATGCTAAACCCCTTATCCCAACCGCCCTTATCGCTTTTTTACTATTTTAAAAAAAACTTTTGGGAATAGTTCAATGTGCCAATCTATTGACACGTCATGAGCATATAGAATGGCCATTTGAACTATTGAAAATGTTTTTTTTAATAGTTTAAAAAGGCAAAGCAGTTAAGGGATAAGGAGTTTAGCGGTGACGAAAATCTAGGCCTAAATCTAGATCTGCTGGAGTCTCCCTGGGTGCAACAAATAAATTATTAACCTGCCAACTATTTGATGAATCTATGCCATTAATTAATAATGAATGAAGTAATAAAGCATGCAATGACTGTAGATTGTACAGTATATGCTATAATGTAATGTTCATTACATTATAGTTATGGTACTGAAATTTCCAGGAGTAACATTTTGAAATTGTCAACCAATTGTTATCCAAATTGATCTTTAAAGATTTTAAAGTTGAAACATTCCAGGGGGACTAAAACATATGAGTGGATTGGTTAGAGCTGCTGCAGACTTGCTATACAGATCACAAGCTTCCAGAAAGACATGAAGAGAAAATGTTGAACTTTACATACAAGACACTCAGGCGTCTCAATAACATCTCAATGACCCTGAGACACAGCGTCTTGTAAGGCTACATCACTGACCGTGTGCCATGGCTATTTTTGTTGTTTGACTTTTTCAGAGGACAGCTCTACCTGAAATATACTGTAGCAGGGTTTAAATATAGGCTCCTGACAGGTCTGCCAAATAGTGCCCTAATGCACGTCCGTTTGTGCATGTAAGACACATAAAAGACACACATTTACACCTTATTCTTACAATTCTTTTCCTCCTATCCATTAATGACAGATTAATAAGTCTCAGGTTCATGATAACATTCCTGATATTGAATCATTGACGCATGAGCGTGGCACTATTAAATCACTCAAAACCTCAGTCAATCATGTCAATAATGTAAGAACACAAACAGCATGCATGAAGAACATGGCACAGATTAACAGATTATTATGTGGGTGTTGGCTAATGTACAAGTAGTGCTGGTGTATGCTGGGAATGCACAACTGAATGAGAACCTCAACTCCGCCTACAGCCTTTTCTTGCAACTAATTTCAAACAGAACCAGAAACTCGGATCAAAGATTATGATGAATGGATGTCAAGTATTGATAACAACACTAAGGGTTCATCAATAATAGAGGGGGGGGGGGGGGGTCACTCTAGCTTAGAAGCATATTGAGGTAAAACAACACGAAAAACAAAACAAATGGTGTGTGTGTGTGTGTGTGTGTGTGTGTGTGTGTGTGTGTGTGTGTGTGTGTGTGTGTGTGTGTGTGTGTGTGTGTGTGTGTGTGTGTGTGTGTGGGTGTGTGTACGTGTGTGCGTGCGTGCGTGCGTGCGCGTGCTCAAGTCAAGTCAACCTCTTTGTCTGATTGTTAGTCTGTTGAAGATTATTTGCACAATTGATAAAAAGAAACATACAGAAAGAAGCAAGAGAGTTAGGCAAGTCAATAGGTCAATATTTTTTTGAAATAAGACAAGGCAATGCATTTAGATGCATTTTGTTGAAAGCTCACCAAGAGCATCACCTTTCACGTTAATAGTTTTATTATGTTGAAGAGTGCAACTATGGTTAGAAGGTTTACCGGTCACACTTTATTCTGTAGAATGACCAACATGGCTGAGATCTGATAAACTGAAGATAGCCTAGATTAAGTTCATTCCATGGGTTAAATAAAATGGATTCGTAAATCTGTTTAGTCTGTACCGTCTAATATGGGAGCTGTCAGTTTGTTTAGCTTTCATTCCAGTATATTAACTTCAAGTTTACCGTTACATTAACATTTTACAGCTGTAAATGACAAACATGTCGGTAGGTAAACATATTGACTAGTCAAACTGCCTCAAGTGTAACGGCTGTTTTGAATTTGAATTTGCATTTGTGCCAGGAGTAACAGCATTGTATTTTCCCCACGAGATGTCATTCCATTTGGCTCTCCCACCACACTATGCTGACATTCTGGGGACACAGGAATATTTATCACATCTTTTGCCAGGGTGTTTGGGCTCCAATCTCTTGCTGTCCACTCCTTAGTATTTCTAGCTACAGTGCCAGTGTAAGGATTTAAACTCAGTCAACAATTGTATTCAATTCATTAGAAGTTGCCTGGAAGAATGCCTGTAGAATACTACACAATGTCAACTGTGTGAAATTTCTTATGTAAAATATAAACGATCGGTACATACCATGGAAGCTGCTCTGACCCTCCTCTGATTAACGATATCTCCCCAAAAGTCCCCCATGTCTGGTTGATCCTACCCAGAAGCAGGAAACAGCAGTCTTCTCTAAACACTACTTTACAGCAATTTCAACCTAGCTAGTATTGGTACCTCAGAGGTGGAAACACGCAACTATATAATGACACAACAACAAAATAAGTAGGAATCCTCCTAGACCTCAGTAGGAATCCTCCTAATCCTCAGTAGTGCAAACCGTTTCAAACCTCAGCAAGTTTAGTTCAGAAGGAAAACAGCTCTGAGCTATCTGTTCCGCCCCAAGTGAAGGCAGCTGCGTAGTTGCATACACGTGGGACCCGTGGGAGTGTGCTGGAGTAACTATTGAAGATATCAGGTGTTACATCCGTTGCCAGAGGACCAACTATGATTTACATATTTATAGCTGCGTGTGCAGCTATTAATCCTGTGCATGAGCATATCACTACACAAATAAGGAACAAAACAAGGGGGCAGGACCATGTTGAACATTATGCTCTCTATTGGTTGTCTCCCTGTATGTTGGGACACAGACACTAAAAAAAAAGCAGTAAAACTATGTTACTTATGCCAACCCTAACCTTGAAAGCCCTAGTCGCTTTGTGTCCAAGCAGGGTGACATACAGTAGCCCTCTACCAGAATATTGCTGCATTTTGGATAAATGGATGTGGGCTTGGCTTCTCCACCGCTTGGCATAGCCCTCTCTCTACCTGCCAGGTTTTGTGAAAACCCACTGCATGGTTAAGCCATAACGGCAATATTTGGTACATCACTGTAGTAAATCAACCAAGCCTTCACTAAAAAGCTATGATGTGGTCCAGACGTTGAAATGAAAGTTAATTCAATATCAAACACATCTCATACTACTAAATTACTGTCTTTCAAAGTAATACTTTAAAAGGCTGGGCATTAATCTATAATTAACCCACTGGATCTGACTGTGCAGACAGTTTGACATTAAACAGTAAGCCTAGCAGTGCATGCAGTACAAAGAAGAGAATAATCAGAGGAAGACACTTGAACCACAAAATGTTACACAAGTTTCTCTTTCAGTTGAGCCTTTGCAACAGCAATGATAATATTGCAGCATAGAGCCAGGCAGCCATAGGCCAAAACTTACTAAACAATATGAGGGGATACAGGGTGTGGGTGTGAGATCATAACAATGCTGTCTACATTATACAAGCTTATATTGCAAGTTCCAACCAAAAACTGTGCTTGTTTTAGGGTTATTTTAAATGGAGAAGTTTTGCATAAGACATTTTGCATGTTCTAAATAACCAGGACTTAAGGACTTACAGGCAGTACACAGTTACTCTAGTCTGGCAGACAACATGTTTGTTTTGTTCAAAATTTGGTATATTGTTTTCTTTTTAATTGGCCTAAAAACATGGATTCATGGATCTGAAACTTGCTGACCCACTGGTGGTATTAAGCATTTTTATAGGGGGATATTGGATAGGTGACCATACCATTAGGCATTAACATCCTATGACAAGCTTTGTGCTTCTCTTGCTGTGTCCTTCACTGTGTCCTAGGGTCCCTGGCTGGCAGTGAACAAGCACAAAAATGCTTGGCTTTCTGTATTGCAATGTAACAGTACAGTACAGTCACATGAATCCACTCCAAGTAGTGTTGTACAAAAATAATCACTCCTTGGGCTAAAACCGCCCATAATGTGTTGAGACTGTTGACTGCTTCAGATTCATAATCATGTAAAAAAATAGACAGTTTGACATGTCAATATTAATTAAAGCAGGATGAAATTCTGTCATCTTTGACATTTAGGATGTTAATATAGGATGTTAATAATATTTTATACCTCTCTTTAAAAAAAGAACAATATGAAATTAATCAAAGCATTAATTGCGCCACTGGTTAGTCAGTCCCTTGACACAAAGTTAAGGGTCTTATCCTCAAGTAACAAACCTTGCAGATGGTGTTATGTGGCTACTCTGGTCCTGTCATCCTCAGTGAAGGGGGCATTGATAATGGCCCAATCCAATGCACCCTATTAGTCTTAACTAAAACGTCCCTCTTGTGGACAAATATAGAATTACTGACAGGACCACCTAATGTAATGCAGGCTCTTTGGCAAACATGCTGAAAATTATAATTGTATCAGGCTCCTCACACATTTATACCAATGAATTTCCAAAATCTTTCCACAGGATTTAACCCAATTTTAATGACACCATTCAGAACAACAATGAGTCCTAGTAGAGCAGGTGCAATGAGCAAAGACAGGCAGTGTAGCAAACAAAATCAATAGCCAAACAAAATCAATTGCCATGACCGGGGGAAGCCATTTGTATGACAAAGTACTTAAAAAAAAAAAAAAAATAGAAATATTGCCCTATAGTTGTGGCCAAATGTATTATGTATGTAATGTATTTATTTCTTCATACTTGATTCACGCCTGGTGAGTACAGCCATAGTTTTGATAATAAAAGCTAAATAAAACTAAGTATGTAGTGATTACTGAACTCCATGAAGATGTTTTTAATGTTGCCTTTTGTTTTGAGTTGACAAGAATCAATGAGAAATACAATTAAATACCATATTTTCATAATAGGTCAGCACCTTTCTTCTATAAGAAGCCGAAATGTAGTTGCAAGCTACTGGGAGGTGATACAAAAATCACTGGATGCAGCAGCTACATGCTGTCACTTCCATAATAGTGCCCTTCAGCCCTCCTTAATAGTCTGTATTCTGAGATAGATAGTGATATAGGGGAGAGTGGGTGAGGGTGGTGGTGGGGTGCAGACATGCATTCCCACAGCACATGATACACCACTTCTCCTGTGACTCAGTCCTCCTAAACCATTACCCCACCACACCAGCTAGCTGAAGAAAGAGATTAAAAATATATATTTTCTTAAAGCGCATGCAAAACACTACACTCAAGTGGTTGCTTGTACAGTAAAATATGAGTAGTAGTATTATGTGAATGTGACACTTTTAATACACTAGAAGCAAAACTAAATAA
The DNA here is from genome assembly GCA_039105355.1 of Benthosema pterotum. Classification (NCBI taxonomy): domain Eukaryota; kingdom Metazoa; phylum Chordata; class Actinopteri; order Myctophiformes; family Myctophidae; genus Benthosema; species Benthosema pterotum. The sequence continues at coordinate 28,718,173 of CM076967.1, forward strand.
TCAGGACAATACTTTAAATGTAAAGCTAAATAAAACATTCAAGGAACCAGATCGGGTTGTGGACACAAATGAACAAATAACTTGTGCAAAAGAGGGCATGTGTTACGCAGGAATAAATGGCTGTACCACTGTGTGTGCCGTGTGAGTATGTTTAATTGTCTGTATTGATTGAGTACCTCCGCTGCTTTGAGCCTCTTTGTTAGAGCTGCTTTGTCAGGCCCGGACCAGACAGCAGGCTTGGTTGCCGAGTTTCAACCAATGCAATGACATACTTCCTGCATTCTGAAGCTCCTTTTCAAAGAAAAACTAGGCAAATGTGTGGTCAGTCACCAGTTACAATTAGGCAATAGCCTTTTAATTAAGCACAATGACCTGTGCAGTGCTTGTGCACTGCACAATTTTGGGTTCCTGGCAGATATTGCACAGGAACACAAAACCCATCACAGCCCATCATAACAGTACCTAATACATCCTTGCACCCAAACAAACAGAACTTTTGAAAGAGGAAATGAAGATAATGGGGTCATCATAATCAGTATAGGATTCATCTTGCCATAGGCTGGATCACAAGTCTGTTGAATCTTGCCTTGTGTTTACTCCCTCTCCTCAATCCTCACTTTAACTGGAAGTTCAACTCAGTCCATCATGACAACGCTCATGCCAGCCAGATAGAGCGAGAGGTAAGGACTGCGAGGCGTCTCTGAACAGCTATAAGCAAAGAAACATGAGCATATCCTTCCAGGAGGACCTCCCAAGCTGAAAAGCATGATGTTAATGACTCTGGCTTTACAAGTGGAAATGTAGAGAACAAATGTGGCGCAGAATCTGCCATCAATGAGTAGGGATACCATAGTCATCAAGGTGGGGGTGTTGTTATTGGGATTAGAAAATCTATGGCTGTCTATCATCATCATTCAAAGCAAGTTGTTTTCCATCACAGCATTTTATCTTGGTACTTTGTTATGCAGTGTCACAGAGCAGCAGTATGTGTGGGAGGGATTGACTTTTTTCCCCCTTTTGTTGTTTCTAAAAGAAAAATACTGTACCAATTATAATTTACTAAAAATGTATAAATGTATTTTGCTTAAGATTAAGATGGTGCTTTTGGAGGAACTGATGTCATTTATTACCTCTCTCCTCAGATAGTTCTACACACCAAGCCACTTCTCCTATATAACGCTGGTAAATAGTAGTTATTGACTTGTTTTTTAGTTTGAAATGTTCACGTTCTATATACTGTGAAATTAATATTTTCAAACAATCAGCCTGGCCCAGCCTGTATGATTTCTTATGTAGAGGGACAGATTCTGGGCAAAACAGTGAGCACTAAAGCATGTAGTTTAGAAGATATCTTGTTTGGGTGTTAGTTTGACTGACTGTTAAGTACACAAACAGACATAAAGTTCTGTTACTGCTCCAGAAGCAGGGCAAATAATCTCACCATATGCTTAATTGTGAAAATACGACACTGAACAAAGCAGTGAAATGTATGAAGAAGCTTTTTCCTTGGCCAGTTTATATTCCATCTTAAAGTACAGTTATCTGGCCACATGACTGTGGTTCTGCTGACAACAAGGAGCATCAAGAAGGCCTCTGGCTCTAGAATTGTTTTGTACTGTAACCCTAAACGCAGGTACAGGATAGTATATGAACATAATCGATTGTGTTGAAAAGAACAACTCACCAAATCCAGAGAATGATTAAGGATTCAAACCTGTGATGTACAGTATTTAAGTAGTAATAACATTTAGCACAAGAACATTTTACTTCCGAATCAAAACATGCTCCTTTCAGTTTTGTTTATGGAGTTTTACGTCAACAACAACAACAACATCCAACATCCCTTCCAAGCGTTGAGACAAAGTTATTGAGCTACAGTTCTACAAAACATTCTGACAGTCTCAGACCACAGAATAACATGAATTCTTCTACAAATTCATGCCCCACTTTAAAAACAATACAAGTTTGGCAACACTATTATCCAGGAATTCAGTCCAGTTTGCTTGGCATTAGAAACAGACACATCTGTTAATGATACAGGCAGACCATAAACACTGTAGAATGGATGGAGTGGAAGACCTGACTAGAAGGAAAAAGCTTGTCCACATAGTAAATGTTTGCAGAAGACACAGATTAGATTACCGGTGATGTAAATAGAGACTAGATGGGTTAGAATCTTCCTTATGTTCAGGTAGATGAAACACCAACTATTAAAATGCAACTTCAACCGTACATACTGTATATCTGAAATAAACCTCACAGTAAAGACAACAAACAGTAAAAGAGGATTATTACGGTGAACGGCAATGCACGAGACTGACTGGCGACAGAAAGATGATAAACACTGACTCATTTGGTCATTCCTTTAGGTCAACATGAGCCAATATCAAAGGACAGAAAATATATCCAGTGTAATGTGAGTATAATGACAGTTGTATATGATTAAACAATCTCCAGAATTCTGTCTACAGTGGAAATCAGACCACCATGGGTAAAAAGTAACACTTCTAGACATCTCCACAAATAGGGGCCAATTGAGAGACTGCCTACACGGCCAACAATAGCCATAGGGTTTTCAAAATATGTAATAAAGCCACAATAGTAAAGATCATGGAAAAACATGGAAAACACATTTCTGTAATACATTTTTATAGAGCAAATAAGGTTTTTTTTCCTTATAGGACAACTTTATCTCTACGAATTTCATGCCCAAGTGGAAGAAATAAGAGTGCCTTGTCCTTGCACGCAGAGCCTCGTGTGATTCATCTACAAATTGAACGTAGACGACTACTCTAAATACTATAAAGAACAATTCCCTCTGATTAGTCAGGCACCAGTCAGAGCTGTGAGCACATGTTCTCTCATTGTCTGCCCCAAACATCATTTGCGTGTATGAATCACCCTTTCACAAAACCCGGCGAGAGATAACCACTTCCTGGCATAAGCATGGTTCCCACTCCCCAGCCAGGCAACACAAAGGGCAGAGGCTGAGCTGCATTACTCTTCTTTGTAACGTCCATCTGCTCGTCCATCACAGAAGTTAATACCTTAAACTTCGCCAACACTTTTTCAACACAGTTTAAATTGGGACCCCCAAATGAAATCGAGTACAAGTACCAAACGAAACAATGCGGTCTAACTCAACTCATCCCTTTCTTCTTTCTTCCTATTCGTTGATAGATGAGCAGGCTACTAAGGGGAAGCGCTACTAGCCCCATCAGCTAACACAGGGGTTTTCAACCTTTTTGATACCAGGGCCCACCATTTATTCAGCATCTGAGCCACGGACCACCATTTGAGGACATTTTAGCCTCCAAAGACCCCCAAAACTAAAGATCTCTTTTGCTTTCGTCCACAATTACAGGCTGGTTTTCGGGAAACAAAACAATGTAGACTTGGGACTGATTCAGATGATGGATACAACTCTTCTTGGGAGCGTAAAAATGAAACCAAATGGACCCTTGCGGGTCCATTTGGTTTCATTTTTACGTTCTCAGGAGTTACATCTTGTTAACCAACTTAGCTGGGGACCACCTGGAACCCTCTCAAGGGCCACTGGTGCTCCCCGGACCACTGGTTGAAAACCACTGAGCTAACAGGTAGAGCGGAGGAAAAGTAGTGAACCTACTGATGTCAGGAGAGGTCGCATCTGTTCGCTCGTGTCTTCCTCCATATATCTTCCCCCTCTGTCGCTCTCTCCTCTGGAACAACTGGAAGCTGGGCTCTGCCAAATCCCCCCCTTTGACGTGTCACCCACCTCCACTACTTTACAACCGCTTGGCAAATATACCGTAAGTACAAATTTAAAACCCGCCCCGTTTCTTTTGAGCGACAGCTGTAGTGTCTGCTTACATAGAAGCAGTTGTTTGACTGTTGCCAAGGGTTGGTCGGGGGACTAAAAGGGGCGGGTGGTGCTGTGGCCTCGCCCAGGACAGCCTGCTAACAAAGCATCACATCCTTCATCATTCGTTTCATTTCAGCGCGTTGGGGTCTTTCCCATGAGCCAGGGGTTACTCTACCCTGTAGGCCAGGGGTAGCTGGTAGGCAACCTTAGGCATGGGACGGGTGCCACAGGGGAGAGTGCAGTCCCCTTAATTATCCAAAATACGTTTAGTCAGTTAAATTATGTATAAACATAGGACAAATTACATCCTTCACACAAGTCTCAATTCAAACTACTGAAACTGATGGGAGTCTGGGACATATAGGTGGGTTATTGGTCAGAGACAGTGTAGCCTAAGCACCTGAATTAATTAATTGGAGGATGGAGAACTGGAGAAGTAGCCCAATGAAACCCCACATTCTGTCAAATAGACAGAAATATATTATTATAAGTATATTAATTAACAGAGAAAATAAGACCTAGATGGTTCTTCTTCTTAAAAGGTGTACTGCTTAAAACCAAAAGGTGTAAACTGCAGACTTTTAAAAAGAAAAAAGGAAACCAAGGCACTCCATCTTCAGTGTGAAAAATATATACTATATCATTTATTGAAGAGCAAGGCAACTGAAAACTGAAATGACCAACGCATTTCGACCGCACAGGGTCTTCGTCAGGGAATAAGACCTATTAGATGCAATTCACAATGCAACAGAGAGCAAAAAGGAGGCCCTATGATGACAAAAGCAATGTACATCACAGTTAACATCCTTTATAAGTAATCATTTTGAATATAAGTATATATTTATTGTTTTAGAGGGTTTATTTTTACCAAAAGATTATAGTTGTTGAGTTCATGAGCGCTCTGCTCAAGCACAAGTAGGCCATGCATGGCCCACTTCTGTCAACATGCAAGTTGGCACTAGACAGAGTGCAGTTGTGTTTTCTATGCTTGATTAGAGATGATTTGCTTTTTACACAATACGTTTGTTTGCCACAAATGAACAACATAAAGAAAGAAAAAAAAACATGATTAAATGGTGCATTTATATAGCGCCTTTATCCAAGGCGCTTTACATACACACATTCATACAGTACACTGATGGCAGTGGAAACCATGCAAGGTACCTACTAGCACATCAGGAGCAATTAGGGGTTCAGTGTCTTGCTCAAGGACACTTCGACACTAACTCTGGTTCGAACCGGCAACCTTGTGGTTACCATCCGGTGACTCTACCCCTGAGCCACTGCCGCCCCAACAGATGCCAACAGATGCTGAAAACAAACCCAAAAGCCCCTGATCTTATTTCCATTGAGGGACAACCAAAACATTAACTATATTGGGGCGGGGGGGGGGGGTGTGATGAATATATGGAAAGAATTCTGTACTAGCTGTATGGAGTGTGTTTTACAGATTTTGATGAGTTCAGACAACATATGGAATGTCAAACAGGTCAGCTCCGTACTGTAAGATCTGTGGCAGTTTGTTTAAAGAGGGTCCAGGTCCTGTTGAGAATTCTTATTCTTCTAATAACTTTGGGGCAGGCCTGTCTAGAGTTTGAATGGACTGGTATCAGTCAAACGGGAGACATCAAGGCACAAGTCAGGTAAACAGATTAGCTTCTTATGGAGATAAAATTTGAGGTCAGATCAGAGTTGCTACCAGTTCATATATGAAGATAGTTGATGATCCAGTCTTCTCCATGTGGCTGAGGTGTCACAATGACCATATCCATGGTGCGATCCATGACGCACTTGACTGGCTGTCAGGTTTTCATAAATGAAACCTATGGTCATGATCATATGCCTTCTCTCTCCATCTCATCTCTCTCTTTCTCTCTCTCTCTGTATGTGTGAGTGTGTGTGTGTGTGTGTGTGTGTGTGTGTGTGTGTGTGTGTGTGTGTGTGTGTGTGTGTGTGTGTGTGTGTGTGTGTGTGTGTGTGTGTGTGTGTGTGTGTGTGTGTGTGTGTGCCTGTGGATGCGCTGTTGATGCGCCATGGATGTGTTATTTTAAATCAAATTGATAGTTACTGGAAATTGTGCTGTAGAATTATACAACATGTATAGGTTTTATATCAAATTAATGCACCCTTCAGGGATTAAAAGTAATATTGTAGATATGACCTTTGACACCTGGAATATAAAGCTATACAGACCTTTAAGCAACATAATTACTGTAGTCTTTACTGTGTGCAGATTCTGAATTAACCGTTACCAGTTAGAGAAAGATAGTTTATATATATATATATATATATATATATAATATATATATATATATATATATATATATATATATATATATATATATATATATATAATTGCATGTTTTAAGAAAAAAGAAAGAACAGAAAAAGAAGCATTTGGCATTATAATTACATTTATTAACACATTGTCACACAAACTCACAACCCCCCCCCCCCACACACACACACACACACACAAACACACACACACACACACTCACACACAATCGTGTTCTGTTCTGTTTAAGCACAGACGTGTAAACCCAGTAGCCAACACATAGATTACAATTACTATACTTTTGCTAACATCCATGACTGATTGCACAAAGACATCTCCCTTTACACCCTAACAGTATAAAGCAGATTCATAATATCCAAATAATATTCAAAGTAGCTTATAGCAATATGAACTATAGGGTGAAGCTATTCTGTATTGAGTTTAAAGAGTTCAGAATAAAGCTAATGCAAAGCCAAATTATACTACATTTATCAAATGATTTGAGCTCTGATGTAATATAGCCACACAACAAAATGAAATACACTTTATATGACCAAAAAAATAAATTAGACCTAATCTAGTTTTCGCACAATTCAACATGCAATGTTTCTTGCACTCTGAATTATAGTCACTATGAAAGTAATTATGATCCAGAGTCCTGATCAAAAATGCTCCGCTTAGTGACTTGGGAGTTGGGAGGCTAAATATATTGTTAGTCACCAGAGGGATTATAGATGACTTGCCAATCTGTTTCAACTGAAAGAATATTACATTGCAGCCTCCCAAACCTTCTCAACCTGTTCAACAGAACCGCTGCAGTGCCCCCTGGTGGATGAGGCCTCCTATGGCTTTGGGGTGAGTAGCCTTTTTGGTAGCAGAATCCAAAACAACACCTGGTAGTGGTACTGTTACTGTATCAGACCTATTAGGTTCAGCCTAGAATGTTAAGACCTTGTTCTCTGCATCTCTTGGAGTGACGCAGTGTCAGCAACTTGCGTAGCTGGGAAAAGACAAAATTCTTCATGTTGGCTGGTTTAGAGTGAGCCAAAGTAATTGCTTCTGGGGGATGTGCTCGGAGATTGCTGAGAGAAACAGCAGTAACATCATTAGTGTTTGTTTAAGTCGTTAGTGGTATGCTCATCATATTATTAAGACACAGCCTTGCATATTTCTCTCAAAAATTTACACTACTATTAGTAGTGTAGAATTTTGAGAGAAGTATACTAGTAGTAGCAATAACTGAATATAGTTTATAGAATATAAACTATGGCAGCTTAGAAGTGCAGGGCCCAATTGCCACAAAGAACAAAACTTACCGTTGCAATTTGCAGCAATGTTTGGTGTAAATGTAAGGCCGATGGGCCACCAGAGGCAGACGTGGGACCAGAGAAGGAGGTCTGTAACAGCAACCAGGACCCATAAGGTTCCTGGACAGAGCTGAAAGAGAGTCTCTGTAGACCAGACCATGTCTAGTGGACAAGTTGCAGTGATGATACGTTGCCAGCTAAAAGACAAAGAACAGAAGAATGTTAGTTCCAGTATGAAATAATGTCCAGATGGTACATTGTACTTTCTAGTATTGTTGCAAAATACCTGGCCATCACAACAAAGACCAGGATCTTTGACAATGTGAAGTATTCTTTGGTGTTGAGACATGGATGACCACTGTGAACACCACAAACAAATTGGAGAGATGGATAGGCCATACTCTCCGTAAGGGAGCCTCAAACCACAAGACAGTCCCTCAAATGGAACACCCAAGGGAAAAGAAAGAGGTTGACCACGAAAAAATGGATGCAGAGACTGAAGACAGAATCCACGATAATTGGGCATACTTGGGGACAGCTGGAGGTGTTCATCTCGGCTCAGGACCAAGATGCACAACTCTTGTAGATGGTCTAAGCCCCAGAAGGAGTATTATGTGATCAGTAATATATTCTAATTCTTATAGGGACCTTTTGCTTTTGGATCACAACGTGTGTACCATCCGGTACTTTTTAAATGAATACCGGTACACTAAAAATATAACAGATTGTCATGCAATGATTGTCATGCAATGACAATACAATTTGCCATTAGAGGCAAAATGACTTGTTGTGAAGAACACATAACCCTAGAGCCATGCAGTGTTTTTTATAGCTGCTCTAATTCCAGCCATGATACACATGCTAGTATAGCAGAATATTAGGACAGCTCCCAGAAGGCCCTGCCTTGTCTAATGGGGACGAGCGCATTTTGGCGTGAGCGTTCCAGTTACCTTGTCAAAGACCCACTTAGATTGCCTGTAAACACTAAACAGGGATGTTTAAGTTGTCCACATAATTCTACATTTACATTATCTCTTTGTTTGGATTTCTTTTGTTTCTTCTTTATTGTGTTGTGCATATTCACCAGATGTGTAAAGTATACAAGTACATTTACTCAAGTACTGACCAGTATGTTTTATATATTATTTTTACAATGTATTCCTCCACTACATCTTTTAACATTTAACACTACACTACATTTAAAGTATAACAATAACTGCATTGAATTTGTTTATAACAAATGCTACTTTCAAAGGATTTCATGCATTTAAGTAGTCTAGTCTGCATATGAAGACTTACCGGTACTTGTAACAGTATTTCTAAATTGTAGTATTGATAGCCTACTTTACATACAATTTGTGAGTACTGTAGTGAGTTTCCACCACAGAAAGAAGACAAATCTAAAATTAGCCAACTGTAATATAGTTTCTTTAATTTATGTTCATAAGGCTCATAAAAATAACTTTCAGTACAGTACACCGCTGCCCATTTCTGCATTTGAGGTTCAATTATATATGTAATTAAGTCTTATTTATCAAATTTTGATAAATAAGCATAATGGCTATGAGCTTTTAATAATACCTATAATATATCATATACAATACCAGAATCATAATACACACAGCACTTAAAAACATAAAAAATAAACCATATCAATTTACCCCTTCCAATAGCTATTACTTACAGTAACAAAAGTTGCCATGCCGTGCTGCAGCAGGTCTTGAGTGCAGACAAGGAGTAGCCTAGGATACGAATAAATTCAAATTAATGAACTGTCAGTGGTGGAGCGATGGAGGCTGTACTTAGCATCTTCTTCAGGGCTGTTCGTGTCTGTGGGGTGAGGGAAGGGAGACAGCAGCGACTGTGTGTGTGTGTGTGTGTGTGTGTGTGTGTGTGTGTGTGTGTGTGTGTGTGTGTGTGTGTGTGTGTGTGTGTGTGTGTGTGTGTGTGTGTGTGTGTGTGCGTGCGTGCGTGCGTGCGTGCGTGCGTGCGTGCGTGCGTGCGTGCGTGCGTGCGTGCGTGCGTGCGTGCGTGGTGCGTGCGCAGGAGAGTGATCGAGCTCGACAGATAAATAAGTCAATTGTACGTTGTAATACATTAATGGTCTGAATCTATTTGTAATCACCTATTTCATACATACCCACGGCATTTTGAGCATGATTCGTTTTATAAAAATAGTTTTACTTTTACATAATAGTTTTTTTTTTTTTTAACTTTATGTTTATTTTCATTTTCCAAAACCACGCATACACAACACACTCACACAAAAAGAAAAAACAATACAAAAACACAGGTGGGGGGGGGGGGGGGGGGGGGGGGGGGGGGGACACACTATTCAATCGTGTATAGATGCCATTTTATCCAGCGTTTCTCAAATAGCTCTGCCTTATTCCTCAGTATATAAGTCATTTTTTCCATAGAATATATTTCTTCTATAATGTCCATCCAGTGTTCCATTTTAGGAGGATCTACTGTCAACCATCTCCTAGTGATGGCTTTTTTAGCAGCCATCAACAGTATCCGGAACAGATACAAGTCCTCATTTCCTATCATGCCCTCTGATGTCAATCCAAGATACAAGCTGCGAGGGTCACGATTAATTTTATATCCCATAATCTTTTCCAGATTCTGATGAACACAGTCCCAGAATACCTGCACACCATCGCACAACCAGAATATGTGGGAATGACTGGCACTCACACATCCACATTGTCTCCAACAATATTGTTGCTCTCCCAATTGTTTGCTTTTAATTTTTGGCGTAATGAAAAAACGTATCAAATTCTTCCACCAAATTCCCTCCATCTCTTAGAGCTTGTTGACGAGTGTTGTGTTTTACATATAGAGTGCCAATCATCCTCCGACAGCTCAATACCAAGCTCAGATTCCCATTTCGATTTGACATAGAACGTATTCCTTCCAGGTTGCTGTTGCATACCTCTATACAAGTTGGAGACAGTCTGTGTAGGTGTTTGTTTATATGCATCTGTAAACACATCAATTACCGCATTACCCTCTGCTGAAAGACCTTTTTTAATTTCAGTATCATAGAAATGTCTTAACTGTAAATACCTGAATAAATCCCCATTTTCCAGATCAAATTCCCTCTTAAGCTGTTCAAATGACTTGAAGTGTCGTCTGTCAATAAGTGTGCAAACAGCCGTCAGGCTGTTTGAACACGTATTTCCCCACCTTTCAAATGTTTTGTCCATCACCCCAGGTTTGAATTTGGGAGTTTGAGTGGGCCAGACTAATAGTCTACTGTCTCCTGTCAGATTGTATTTTTTAACCACCTCGTGCCATACCTCCAATGTTCTATTAATAATAAAGCTATCACCTTTATATACATTCCCACCTAACATAGACTGGGGTGGTGCCCGGCACAGGTGCATCTCAATGACCTTCCACCTAGATATGTAATTTGTGGAACACCAGTATACAGGGTATCTCAATTGTGCTGCATAATAATATTCTTTGAGATTTGGCAATGCTAGCCCACCCTTCTCCTTGCTTAATTGTAAGGTCTTGAGTCTCACCCTGGGCCTAGCCCCCGCCCAAACAAACCTGGAAATCATTTTATCCCATGCTGAGAATTGTGAATCAGGAATTCTAACTGGTAGTGACAAGAAAAGATACAGCAATCTTGGGAGCAGATTCATTTTAACGGCTTCAATCCTTGAACTAAATCCAGTATCATTGTTGACCATTTAGTTACATCCCTCTTTATATTGTCGTTTAATGCAGTATAGTTTGCCTCGTAAAGCCCGTCTGCTTTGTGAGTGATTAGCACTCCCAGATATTTTATTGATTTAGCCTTCCAATTTAATTTATACCTACTCCTAATTTCTTTGTTTGGTACATAATTGAGTGGTAATACTTGCGTTTTTAATATATTTAGTTTATAGCCAGATAGAGATCCGAATTCTTCCATAACCTCCATTAATTTGGGGAGTGTTACGTTAGGGCTCCGGAGGTAGGTGACTATATCGTCCGCGAAAAAGCCCGATCCTATGGTCTTCAATTTCCCTGGTATCGAAATCCCTGATAACTCCTCATTTTCTCTAATAGCTTGGGCTAGCGGTTCTATGAAAATAGCGAATAGGCGGGGGCTTGCACAGCATCCTTGCCTAGTACCTCTAAATAGCCTAAAACTGTCAGTCAAGTGGCCATTGATTTTAATTCTAGCAGTTGGCTCTGAGTACAGTGCTTTCATGCAATCAATGAATTGTTTGTTAAAACCCAGTCTATTTAGTGTTCCGTATAGGAATGGCCAAGAAACCCTATCATAGGCCTGTTTTGCATCAAAACTGAATATCGCGGCATCTAGATTATGCTTATTTATATATTCTACAATATGGAGAGTACGTCTGATGTTATCTTGCGTTTGGCGTTGACTTAAAAAACCACATTGATCTTCGTGAATGAGTTCTGGAAGATATTTCTGCAGTCTATTTGTGATGATGGATGTAAACAGCTTATAATCCACATTTAGAACTGAAATAGGACGATATGATTCACAGTATTCCTTATTTTTACCTTCCTTGGGGATAACAGATATTATAGCCTCCCTCCAGGAGGGGGGTGCTATTGCTTTTTCCAGTGTCCAATTGAATGATTTCAAGAGAACAGGAGACAGTTCTTCTCTGAATTTCTTGTACCATTCATTTGGATACCCGTCGCTCCCAGGGCTCTTGTTCGTTTTTAAGTGACTTATAGCTTGGTCTAATTCATCCTTTGTGATGGTTGCTGTAAGATAATCATTTTCCACATTGCCCAAGGAGGGAAGGTCCAATGCAGCCAGAAACTGTTGTATTTTTTCCTCATTCACCTCATCAGGCTGTGAATATAAGGTCTCATAATATTCTTTGAAAGTTCTATGGACTTCTTCTGGTTCATATTTTAATGTATTTGTTAGAGGTTCTCTAATTTTATTTATTGAATTTGTAATTTGCTGCGTTCTAAGACGCCTTGCTAAGATTTTGGTTGCTCTTGGACCAGATTCATAAAAAGTTTGTTTTGTGAATTTCAGTTTTTTTTCTATTTCATCATTCATGATGTTTTCTATTTGTTTGCGGACTTCTTTAATCTGGTTCATTACTAATTCCTTGTTGTCATCTTGTGGTTGTTGTTTCTCTAATTGTTCAAGTTCTTTCTCTAGTTGGTCATATCTTAACCTCCTCATTTTCCGTCGAAATTACATAATAGTTTTATAAAAGTTTAGTAAAATAGTACAATCTTCCATGTCACTGAGACAGTGCATAATAGATACCCTGCCAAAAGTAAATTAAAAATGAGAAAAAAAAAAGAAAAAAAAAAAAAAAAAAAAACGTTCACTGTCACCTGTATAGTTATTTCAATTGATTGGAACAAAGAACAATCGGAATTAGACTAATAGGGAATGTGAGCTTTTTCCAGGTTCAACATTCTGTTCTACAGAATCTACTGTATGTTTGCCACAAAAAGGAAAAAAATATTTCATTAAATCTAGACACCATATTACGTTTGTATAATATGGTAGATGGTGGCTGGTACCGGTAGTGATTTTGAGTTGCGTGTGTAATTTGAATGAGAGCTCATTTTACTATCAAATCAGTTTTGTTTTGTCAACATTAGTCTTACGTGGCCTCCAAAAAGTAAAAATGCATCCTTTATACATTAGGTCTAGGATATTGTGCAATAGTTGTCTGGTGACCTGTGCATGAGTAGCCTAAAGCTAAACATTTTTTTTTTATTTAAGACCTCTTACAACACAAACTTAACTTATCAGCTCAGTAGGGGAGAATAAACCTATACCTTCTATGATGTCACTGAGCATCATGAAATTACTTAAAGAACCAAGAATCTGAGGTTCTATCTATAAATATTGTTATTGCTGTGACAATACTTTGAAATTAATTGCCTTTAATATTAATTTTAGATGATAAATCTGTTGCAAAACTACGGTAAATGCAGCAATGTAGCCTAGTGCTATACACATCATGGACACACACAGAGTTAAATCTAGTTTAGTAAATATATAGGTTTAGCATGACATTGATGTCAGAACCATAATTGGGCAAAGTGCATCACATAAAAATTAGCTTGCTGAGAAAGGGTGAATAATACAGTATATACGCACAATTTAGGCAGTTTAGGTACAGTAAATTCCAGACTCAGTCCTAAGCAACAATTGTCTCTTCCAGACAGCAGCCAGCATGTCTTATGGAAAGTAGCAAACTCTTGACTACCAAATTGCACAGCATTTGACTCCCAAATGAGTGTTCACCTGCTTTGAGTCTACAGCTCACTGTTTGCTGGTATAGCACTGAAGACAACTGGATTGCTGACAGGTGAGACATTTTTTAACACGAAATAACTATCAGTTTAGAAGAAATGCAATATCATAATCATTATAATGGATTCTAAAACTGAACCGTGGACAGTCAATACAATTATTTAAAAATTTAAAAAGATATCACACCCTTTTAGATGGCAATCACTGTTACAGTTGCAATGTATATCTTATTTCTTTGGTTAAAATATGTTTTTGAATTAATTTACTGAATTGTTGAAGCTCAATTGCCAGTTTACATTACACATTGTTATCCTTTATTAACATATACATGATATGCATGATATGTTGAGTTTGTCACGTTGCCTGCCGGTCACTCTGGTTCATCTGTTAATTTATTTCCTTCAACTTCACATCACAAAAAATGAATTGCGATAATTAAAACCAAATTCTAGGTCCTGGTGTGAAAGAAGTTGGCTGCCATGCAGCGCCATACCACAATGGACATGGTCCTTTTCCTAATCCTATTAGCCCTTACTCAAGGTAAGTCACAACAAACTTAATTCAGTACAATCAAACCTCAAGTTTTAATGTACTGTAATAAAGCTTTTACATTTACCCGTAAATCCATAGTTATGATATTGATATTAATGGCAAAGGCCTTTAAAATTAGTTGGACATTCTTAGAATCATTCCCCACTGTATGAAATAAAGACATAGGCTGCATCTTAACAATAAGTGTGCTGTAGTTAGGTGGTTTACTTTATTCACTAGATGAAAATATGTCTTTCTCCTTGCTGCTTGTCTGTTCTAGAATGCACAGCTACCTCCTCTCTAAACACCAGTGGCAAAAACTTCATAATTGCTTTTCCTGAGAACATCGCTGCATATTATCCAGAAGTACCCGCTAACCAGATCATAATCACAGCCTTGCATGACAGCACCAACGTCGTACTTAAGGAGCTGCTATATAACAGTACAAATATTACAGGTGTACCTGCCTTGGGCACTGGGGCGACAAAGAATTTGCTACTCAGTGCAGGCATGGAGCTCAGTAGGCAAGAATTGACCAATCGAACAGTCAGCATTGAGAGCACTAAAACAATTGCCGTTCATGCAATCATTCAAAAAGCTAGTAGTATTCAGAGTGCCCTCGTTGTGCCCACTGATAACATGGGCACAGAGTACCAGATTCCAAAACTGGCACTGCCCAATGTAACCCCTGGACAAGACTTTGTTCAGAGTGATCCAGAGAGAGGACCATTGAGAATTATCATCATCAATGCTGACAAAGATAACACAGTCACTCTGCATGGAGTAATCCCACCAAAGATTTCGCTTGGCCCATATGAGTTAGCTCAGTATGGGGTGAGTGACTCCCTGGAAAGATTGTCAGCAAAGCTACCTGTGGCTGTTCTCTTCACTCACCCATGTGCCATCATAGAGAATTGCACTTGTGGTATGCTTTACACCCCTCTGGCACCAACCAAGTCTGGGAAAAAAATGTACTTGCTGCCACCAGTGTTGGCAGAAAATGCTGAAAGTGAGTCATTTCTACTTCTGAAACCCAAGGCGAAACCCTACAGCCATAAAACGTTGTTCGTGCATTCGACGGATCCTGTTGTCTTCTACCGACCTGGCATGCTCCTCAGCATCATCTCCACACAAGACTTTTCCTCTTGCTTTTTACTTAACAAAATCAACAATGTACAAAACTTTGCCCTCCTCATAGTCCCCAAAGACGGTACCGGTGGGATTCGCTTGAACAAGCAACCTTTATATGCTGCTAAGTGGGAGGTGATGGACGGTACAGACTACTCCTGGGCAAGCATTGATCTTACTCCATACAGCGACACAATTGTCATCTGGCACACTTCCTATAAAATAGGCGTTTATTTTATTGGAAAGAAAGACAAGACAACAAATGTTACTTTTGGGAATGCAGCTTCGAGCATCAGCCGATATCCAGGTATAATAATATTACTCAAGCATCATAGTGAATTGATGAAATTGACATCAGATGAATTAACCCTATACAATATATAATTAACATTTTGCTGTTAATTAAACTGTTAACATTTTCTTGTGATTGTTTTCCCTTCAACTCTCTTTTTTCTACTCCCGATTTACAGATTTTAGGGGTTGTGTTATGATTCCGGAAGTTTTGGAAATAGCAAATGAGAAGATGGGCTGGCCTGAATCAGTCCAATACTGCAAAAGCAAGGGCCTTGAGTTGATTAGCATAGTCACCTCTGAGTTACAGAAACACATCAGCCGAAAACTGATGGAGGTCAAGAGAGATCAGCAAAGTGAGGCATGGATCGGTCTCCGTCGAAGCTCCTTGACAGGGAAATGGTACTGGATCAATGATGAAACAGTGAAAGACACTAACTGGGCCAAGGGGGAGCCAGGCACCCCTCAAGATGGCCAATGTGCCATCATGAGTCTCAAATCCAAAACAGGCTTTGGCTGGAGTGATCAGGACTGCTGTAAGGCTGCCCATCCTATCTGCTACAGGAGCCCAGAGGTATCTTCTTTGACTTCATGATTATAGTAGTCTTCCAGACGAGCAGAGATCTCTGCTTACCGATGGTGGAATCTTAAACGAGTGTAGGACAGGTGATAGAATAGGCCAAGAAGAACTACAGTGATGCTTATACTTTGGATTGGTTCTAAAATGTAGGTGTTGTTTTAAATAATACCAAAAAAATGAGTGAAGCTTTATTGCCTTAGAATCTGTTATGATGATGATGATGATGATGATGATGATGATGATGATGATGATGATGATTGATGATCCTGATTTAGGCCACATGCTGTCAGATGTAGGCTAACCCTATCCTATTTGAGCAATTTAAGTAATCATACATGTTTAGAACATTACTGTTTCTTTTTTTGCAATTCTTTATTTGGGAAATGTATACATCATACCATAAAACTATTTCTCATTGTTGATATATTTCTTAAAAACAATCTTGGCAGTGGTTGTATTTTACAATAACAAAAAGTCACCCGACAAAGAATAAACTTCATTTGGTTTTGATTTTTTATATAAGCATGAGCACAATATACTGTATCTTAATGACATGACAGGAGATGTCCATTTACCTTATGTATGACATCAGGTTCCATGACTTTCCACCAACATTAGGGTTGTGTCATGTATGGAGGAACGTCACTTGATTTGCACATTCAAACAACCAAGACCCAAATACATTAAAATGTGATTTCTCTAAATCCTAACCTTTATTTATCGTATATGCATACATGACCAAGTTCTAGTCCTTTTTTTAACCATTGTCCATTTGTAGCCGAAGTAAGAATGTGTGTTCTTTTCCATTTCATAATGTCATTTACAATATACATACATACATATATATTTTCTTTTTTTTACCAGCCAATAGTAGTATATGAAACAAATCTGAAACAGTAAGTCTGCACCTTCCTGTAATTAAACCATATAGTCCATATAGCACATGTAGATGTATCTGAATGGATCTTGATTCTTTATTCCATCAAATGGGTTTCTGAACTGTTTAGTTTTAATCATTTAATCAAAAATAAAAATGTCAAATAAACATCAGCCTTGTGTTTTGTAATAACCATGACTATATTACTTTGGCCAACCAGTATCCTTTCATAAAATAAAACAAAAAACAAATGAGCAAAATAAAAGATTCAATTATTCTATACATAGTCTACTCTATACTGTATTTGAGAGATAAGATACAATTCAGTGAAAGCAAGACTAACTCAGAAGATGTGTGTTATAGGACAAATGAGTTAATGCTATGCTGAAGGGGTTTAAATACCTGTTGTCATATATCCAAAGTAATGGGGAGTATGGAAGAGTGAGAGGTGAAGAGAGTGCAGGCAGGGTGGAGTATACACTATATGGTAGGAGCAAAGTGTTGAGTGATTTAACCACACCAGCAAGAGTGAGAGCGAAGTTGAATAAGATGGAGCTTGGAAGCAGTGGTGCTCATGACAGCTCTGTCACAAATACAATAATATAGAATTTAAAGATGGAGTACCAGTGATTTTTGTGCTTTTTCTGTTTTGCATGTGTCTCGAGTTAACATCACTCGAATAGACCCACAGTTGTGGTTATGCTATTCAAATCTGTCTTCCTTGTGTATTTTTTTCTTCCTGAAAGCTGAAAGCCTTTGAGTCAAAATGTCACCATTTTAGTGACATCATAACCCTAACCCCTCCCACATTAACTTAACAACTGCTGTGGGTGAGACTTGAGTTCAAGGGTTGGTGCTAAGGCGAACACAACGCATACTTAATGGGTCGTGGGTGCGGCCACATAAAAACATAATTTTACCCCTTTTTGTATACTTTTTATAAGAAATCTTCCTCCTCATAATGCCTGATGATCATGTTTTAGAGGGGGGGCATCCCGGCATCTCCTTTTAATGAATAATTAGTCAGAAAGCGTGATAGGCACAGTCATTTCCACCGACATGTGAATCCCAGTTGAGCTCGCCCTTTGACCATCCATACCCCCACACCCAGCAGAAGTAATAGCTTGGCCCCCAGAGAGACAGACATCAGGAACAGGAGAGGAGGAGACAACTCCCCAGGGGTTGGCTCCTCCAGCTTGGGGGGAAGCACATACAGGGTGGCTTGCTCCTTGCCCAATGGGTTGGAGGCACTGCATGTGTACTGTTGTCCAGGGAGAACATCTTGTAGCTGGCTGACGGTGCGGTGCTGTGATGCTGACCCCTGTGCCAGGGGAGAAATGGCAAGTCCTTCCAGCAACTCCTCTGGACCGATCCACTGGACATCTGGTAGTGGGGAGCCCTGGACCAGGCACAGGGCTTTGTAGCCTGACTCCTCACTGCCCTCTACTGACAAGCCAAGGATCTTTGGGGGAGCTGAAAACAAAATGTAAAAGAAATCCATTGCTGCTGTAATGTGCTGATTGAAATTTCATTTATTTTTTTTAAAAGAAAGGGAAATAAACACTTGGATTACAAAAAAAAAACGCTTAATATACCGCGCGCGCGCACACACACACACACACACACACACACACACACACACACACACACACACACACACACACACACACACACACACACACACACACACACACACACACACACAGAGGAGACAGGAAACTCTACCCTCCACTCTGAGCCTTGTGCCCATCTTATCTTCATAGCTGATGTGGTCGTGGCCTGGCACCTCCACGCGGCAGTAGTAGCGGCCGCTGTCCTGCAGGGTGGCGCTGTTGATACGCAGCGAGAGGTCATGCTGACGCGGATTCCCCTCCAGGCGGTACCTCTGGTCCTGCTGTGGTCCCGAGTCACAGGTTTGAGACACAATGTGGCTGGTGCAGCGAAAGAGGATGGTGGAGCCCTGCCCGTGACCCAGGCGCCAGACCACTTGCAGCAAGGAGTGGTGGGTGTGCTGCGGATGGCTGAAGGAGCAGGGAAGCACCACCGGGTAGCCCTCGATGGCTCTCACCTCGGCTTGCACCTTCATTGACCAGCCATCATCATAGCTCTGCCCTGGGATGGATACAGCCTGATTTATACATTGTCCTAAAACTGTGTAACTTGCCCTAGCTGGTTTACACAGCTGACAATACTTCAGTTCACATCTGCCAATAAGTGGAGTAAGGTGCTGCACATCTTACTGGCTAGCAGGAAGTGATATTGTTTCCATACACTCCATATTTGGGCTTGGAGCATGACAGACAGACGCACATGCATGTGACACACACACACACACACACACACACACACACACACACACACACACACACACACACACACACACACACACACACACACACACACACACACACACACACACGCACATTTCTGTCTAGCTATCTCTCTCACTGCTTTCACAATAATGAAAAGGCCATAGGAGGAAAGTTGATGTAATTTACAAAAAACAAAAAACAATACAGGATATGCATAGCCTTCTGAGTGGCAGTATCATATCAACAACTACAGTTGTGAGCATGTTATTAACCACAATAAACAGCTGTGCATGTTTAAAAGGAGTACGTGCCTATCAATTGACATAATCATATAAAGGCATTATTTTCATTCAGGTAAATATAAAATATATTTGATTACATTACATTAAATTACTTTACTATCTTACTAACTTGATTGCAGGTAGCCTGCAATCAAGTTGACTATATTTCAGTAAATATGCATATTCTTCAATGTGTCCGTAAGGTCTGTATATAGACACCATATAACCAATATAGGCTATAAGCTCACCTTCTATTGAAGATAACAACAGGCTCAGAACGCAGTAGATCAGTTGAACATCCATGATTGTGAGAATAATACAGTACAACTGTTACAGAACAAGACCAAAGGATAGTGTTTGTCACTAGTATGATTCACCATCACACCAGGCAGTATCATGTGGTTCATTCTTTCCGATCTATTTAGAACACAAATGTCTTTTTTGTTTTGTTTTTTAAATACATTGTCTATTCTATACTCAACACTGAATGAAAACATTTTCACAAGGACTATTTCTGTGGGTATTTGTTGTAGGAGTTAGAGTAAACAACATAGTTGCTGGAATTTTACATTAAATGCTGCATCTTGCTGTCTTCCTGTCATTGACCTCATTGTTTGAGAATTACGTTTATTATGAGGAAAACATAATTTGGCCCAATGATTGGCCTCTTTGTTCATTATGATCTGGAGTGTACTGTATGCTCATGGCCAGATTAATCAACATGCCTATCTGGATCTAAATTGGGAAGCTGCAGACTTGGAACACAGGCATATAACCCATGTCACAACCAGGGGGTTTCACAACCCAGACCAAAATAAGCATTCAGCTCCAAAAGGGCAGAGCTGAGTGCAAAATTAAAACCCTTGTTGTGTACTTTTACACAATTTGAAACCATGTGTGTGTGCTGAAAGAAGTGAGCCCATGAAGGTCATGAACATCAAAATGAATGAACACGGCACTATATAGACTGTGACACCATATTGAATCACATCACATTCATGGGCATATAAACGATGCAGAGGCAAAAGCTAGGGGATGCCAAAGTTCCCTCCTCCTACCGTACCTTGGGGCAGGGCAACAGCAGGAAAAAATATGATCTCTCCAGAATAATTTCAATTTGTAGTCTTGTTAGGTTGCTGTTTACATTAGTGCAATGGCACAGCTTCAATATGTCCCCAATGTTACGTTGATCTCGCCTCTAGCAGCGAAATATAGATACATATAGCTCCGATCAGATTTAGATCGGTGTGCATTGGTTCTGCCCCAGTGTTTCCAGATGGGAGCAGTAGAATGGCCGCACTGCTCCCCCCAGATGGCGGACTCAGGTTAGTCTATCTTACAAAAAAAACACCCCAAATACTGAGGGGTCTTTCAGCGCATTCCAAATATCTGTTATTTTTGCACATTAGGTGGCTGTGCCGTTTTCTAATTTGAGTTCTAAATGTTCAGAATAATTTTCATAAAATAGCAGAAAAAGATAGCAAATATATAGGGTTTGAGGTCAGTGTTGTGAACTTCATATATGGAGACGGTCGTATATGGAGTCTGTCACATGATTCCGTGACATGTCACGAGGTGTGAGGGACTGACAGCCATGTTTGGTGGTGTGATTGACAGAATGACGAGTGAGTCTGTGCATGCATGCAGACTGCAGACAGCCGTCATCACACCCCACTCTGTGATCAATAATCCACCCAAAGTAAGTATTTACAAGAAATGGTGTGACTTCTAATAAAACCTAGAGAAGTATCTCTGCTCCCCCCTACTGAAGGCATTGCAGACTTCACTGTAAAATTCTGAGCAGACACTGTGGTTCTGCCTAACTTCATAGCATGTCTTTCTACTACCTCTGTCTCTCCAGACCTACAGGACTGTCTTTCTACTCCATCTGTTTCTCCAGACCTACATCAGCACTGTCTTTCTACTCCATCTGTCTCTCCAGATCTAGCATGAGGACTTAAAAACTGCAGCAGGTATGACTCTCACTTGTCTTTTAGGTACATGTATGGTAAATGGCAGAAAGTGTATAGCCCAATATTTGCACAGGACTGGTATTCTCTTAATTGGAACCTCTGGTGATTTGTAATAATAACAGGTTGTCATTCCTCTTGTGAATCGCTCATGTCTCTAGAACACAAACTGTTTGTGTGATGTTTTGAATCAATTGGCGTAGTGGACTAGTGGACTGGGCCAGTGACTACAATGTTGGTGATTTGAATCCACCTCAAGGGTGGATTTTCAACTCAATCATATTACAATATAATGTAGAAATAGCAGATCTGCCCGACAGCACTATACAGACAGTGCAATTTCTTTCTCTATTGTAATGTTTGTGAGACTTGTCTCACTGTGGCCTTTTGGTTGGAGCCTTCTTATTTCATAGGCAAGCATGCGTTTGTGTGAATATTTGACAAAATTTTATTTAAATTTTATTTAAATGTTTCAATGGCATGTTTTGTTTCTAGAGAAGAGAAGAGAAGAGAAGAGAGAGAGAAGAGAAGAGAAGAGAAGAGAAGAGAAGAGAAGAGAAGAGAAGAGAAGAGAAGAGAAGAGAAGAGAAGAGAAGAGAAGAGAAGAGAAGAGAAGAGATTTTTGATAGTTATTTTCTAGCTAGGAAGCAAAGTTCTTTAAAGCAGAACATTTGTTCATCTCTGCTTGGAGCCTTGGACCTTTAGCGTGCATACACGCAAAGAAAACGTCCTCTGATTAGTCAGTATGTGTTTCAGTATGTGTTTCACCAAGTGGCTGAGGAAAGGAGAGGAGAGGAGAGAAGAGAACAGAGGAGGTCACGTTGCCTTGCAACAGGTTTCATTTACTAATTAAATGTCATGTATTGCACTCACACACTAATGATCTGCCCACCACTCACAGCATGTTTGAGTGGAAGGTCAGGTTCAAATCCATCTCAGGGAGAGTGTTGGTACAGCAACCTTTTAACAACCTGTGTGTGTGTGTGTGTGTGTGTGTGTGTGTGTGTGTGTGTGTGTGTGTGTGTGTGTGTGTGTGTGTGTGTGTGTGTGTGTGTGTGTGTGTGTGTGTGTGTGTGTGTGTGTGTGTGTGTGTGTGTGTGTGTGTCCAGGCTGAGGAGGTGCTGAATGAAAAGGCAATTGTCAGCAGGTCCCTACTGGAAGCAGATAAAAGCCTCTCTGACACACAGAAGAAAGCAGAAGGTAAAGTCACACGTAAATCAATCAAGCGTACATACTGTACCTTTACATGCTTCACATACCATACATAATATTTAGCCCCATCAGATTAATATAATATTTGCTTCATCCTATAACACTTAACAATTCTCAGACATAACTATTAAAACATGAGGAGGTCACACCTGGGTGTGATTTAAAGAGTAATTTCTGCTGTTTGGCACCCGATACACTGAAGACACAACTGTTACTGTTGGCTGTATTAAGAGAACAATTCATTTAGGTCCCACATAATCTAAATCTAAAAGAAATCTAAATCAAGATCTTAAAAAATAAACTCATCTCCCAGCTCTGGGAGTTGCTTCTGTCTTCTTGGTTTCCTACAGTGGATAAAGCAAAAGAGAAGGAGGCAGAGAGAGACCAATGGGCCGTGGAGGAGAAATAAACAAACTGGAGTTGAAGATGGCTCAGCAGAGGAAAACCAAGAGGAGCATCTCAAACAGCTTTGTGAGAAGATGGAAAAAGACAAGGAAGATGGTGATGTGACGTGAAGTTCTGTTTTGAATGGCATTAAGGCCTGTTCTTAGGGATCTTCTTCGGCTTTCATTTTGTTTTGTTTTATAAACCTGAAGAATATGTAAGGATTGAAAAGTCATTCAAAAACCTGTCTGCACAGAGCATTCACATACAGTACATGTGAAGAACCAAAATAAAAAACATGGCAATCATATACATACAAGTAGCTAAGATAAGATCATAACAGTAAATTATCTATAGTAATTAAACTGTGGATGCATATGCTATAATGTGCTATGTTTACATGAAATGCTATACAACTACAGTACATACACTGCTATCTATAGGTCTACATAAAAATGCTATCTAAGAGACTTTGCATATGCCTCTAGGTCGAGTACTACTGCAAGTGCTAAGAGCTAAGATGGACATTAATTAGATAACTGGAATGTGACAGGGAGCCAGTGGAGTGAGTGGAAGATGGGTATGATGTGCTCTCGTTTCCGCACTACACTCTGATGATGGTCTCGATCGAATTCTGATGAGAGGTCACTGTCAATTTCCTGGTGTTATCCGTGTCATTGCAGGTTGATAATGCTGAAGTGAGCCTCCAGGAATGTTAGTTGTGGATTTGTTATTGTTGTCCACCAGACCAAAAGGCATGGTGAAGAGTATGTTTTGCACTCCATCTGTCAGTGTGTCCCTCCATCCTTGTATGTGTAACATTATCATAGAATAGTTATTATATGTGACATTGTTATAGCTATCTTGTGTTGTATTTACACGTATGTAGCATACCAGCTTTATCCTTTATTCATTTACATTGTTAGTTGCCATACAGTGTAGCAGTGTTATCAATCAACTCCTTATCTTGTCTGCAAGTGGTGGTCTTGTACGACTAAATGGTAACCGCAACTGCCAGCCGCAGCTGTGGTGGCACCATCTTAAAATTAAAGCATCTATGCAGGGCATTTCAAGTGTCTCCAATATTGGCACGTATGTTAGTAAACACTAAACAGCTATTTTTCCATTATAAACAGATAAAGCTCACAACTTGCATGTGTAATACTATTGAAGTATGACTACTGAGCATCTCATGACATAAATAAACTATGTGTTATCCCACTGTTTTCATGATATCATGATATCTTACGTCTTTAAAGTCTCTGTATTCTGCAGATCCAGTGCCGACGTCAATCAACATTGCTTATAATGGTTGAGGCGTATGATTTTTTGCTTCAGCCTTCGCACCATCTCTGTACATTGTCACACTGTGTTGACTGACATGTTCAGCAGCTCATGCGTTGCTTTTTAGCAGCTCATACAGGTGCTACGAATGTCCACTTACAGTACGAAGGCTTCACCACATTGCATCAGCTTAAAGATGGATTGTCATGACTTTTGTATTTTTTCCAATTTTGTACATGTTTAAGAGGTGACAGAAGTTAATTGGACCCCTTGGCGTAATTTTTATGTACAATGATGTCTTCCCTATGTATTTGAGGTTTCTTCCTGGTTGCTGAAACCTTTGCAGTCAAACGTGCCCAAGGAAAAAAAATGTAATATAGTGACATCACACACCAACTCCTCCCCCTTTATCATACAACTAAAGCTGTGGGTGTGGCTTCAGTTCCGCCCATCACCACCCACCAGGCAATCCAGGCATACTTAATGAACTGGTGGGGGTGCACATAAAAACAACATTTCAACAAATACTGTACACTTTTTTGAAACAATCCTTCCACCAATTATAAAAAATATACCTCATGTTTATGTTTTAGAATGAAAAGAAATCACTTTCAATCAATGGCAGTGCATCACAATGTCCAGCGTGAACAACATGGACCTATAGGGTATAGGCTAAGTAGCTCCATCCCCTGCCTGGTGGGCGAAGTGTACACCTGCAGGGCAGGGAACCAGCTGGAGAGTGTGTAGACTAGAGTACAGTGCCCTAGCAGTAGAATACTGAGAGTAAGTCTTGTTGTGTGTGTGGGAGTTGAACTATTACTGTTGCTGCTCTTCAGCTAGGCAATTTTCTACCTTAGAAAAAGGTGTACAGTACTATTCTGTTTTGCAAATGCGAATGAAATCATGGGGCCGGGGGTACTGACATTAATGAAATTATGCAATCTCATTGTTAACACAGATGATTTTGCTATATAATCTTCAGGAAACTATTGCCTAGATGAATGTCACTGTCAGTAACAGTAAGGTATAGAAAAGGTGACAATAAAAACACCGAGGGAGAAAACGAACAGGGGGAAGTTGTCAGATGTCTCAAAATCTGTTTGCTATATTTTCCCCTCCACTTTTTGAATTTTGAACCATAGCAGGTGGTATTTCTGAATGTTGTCAATTGTCGGTTAAAACACTTTTCAAACACTGAACTTACAAAGACCTATGATTCAATGTTCTTATTGTTTGATAATACATCTCACACATCATGGCATTCCATATGCATTCAGAGTTTGAAGTTGGCCTGTCTTATATGCGCATATACAGTAGGTCCAAAATTAGCTTTCCAGACAGGATTTCCATTCTCAACAAAAGGTGGTGATGAGTCATCTGAGTCAGTTTGATCCTGCAACCATCCTATATCCATGACATATTCAAGTTCAGTGCAATACCGTATATCACTGCATCGGACATGGTGATAGGTGCGGTCGTTATAAATCAGGTATCATTATTCCCATCTGAACATGCCACAATAACCATATTAATCAAATAAATTCTAATTATTCTGGAACCTTGACGTTTACTTTAATTACTCATACTTGTAGGATGCAGGCCCAGCTATGTTAATTGATTGCTTCATAATCTGATCCCCTTATTTTTATGAATTACCTATCAACAGTAATGCATTTGGTTTGATTGAATTAGAATTAATACAATTCTTGATTTGGAGTTTGATTAACAAAGGGAATGTCACATCATGGTGAGTCTATAAAATGGTCTTACATATTTAGCCTATTTAAGGTAATGATATGATGGTGGTAATGTCTTTTATCGCTAAAAGTGATAAAATCAATGTATCATGATAATGGAGAATGCAGTGTTAGAAGAGATTAGATGGTGGTGGTGGGTTTCACATGTCAGTGGCAGTAATGATGGGGGGCCAAGAGGGGGCGGTGTTCGCCTACGGTAGAGTCAGCATTGCAATTTGCAAACCATCTACGCGTGTCGTTGGCGCGCGGCGTGCGCAGCTGCGCTGTCGGAATAATCAACAATGAGCCGATTTTGGTTCTATTTTCTTTTTGTTTTCTTGGCTATTAAAAGTCCAAGTTTGATCCTCTTCGTTTGTTTCGCTGTTTATGTGTATATCCATTATAGAACGCGCTGAAGCAATGCGCCAAATGGAAGGAGGAGGAGAAGGAGGAGGACAGGGACGGTCTCGGTAGCCATCCCCATTCATTCAGACAGGCTACTGCTGTCGGCGTGAGGTCGGCGGAAACCTCGAGATGTGCGAGATGTTTTTTAGGGGCGACCGTTCCTGATCAATCTCATGACTTTGGCAGTTGACAACGCGGCGAATCGCCGTGTTTGCATAATTGCATTGATGTGTGGGGTGGTGCTGAAGATGCCATGATGAGATGATCATGAGCATGATTCATCATGACAGACGGAGATCATGGGAGATGGACTGCAAAAATCTGTGTGGTGGTTTTATCATGATGCTGGATGGACTCATCACTCATGAGTCATTGGACTGCCTGTTTGTTTGTTTGTTTGTTTGTTCACGCGCGCGCGCGCGCGCACACACACACACACACACACACACACGATGGAGGGGGTAGCGCACAGGTGCGCAGAAGCTGAGCAGCACACAGCAAGCACAGTTAGCCAATTTCACCTGATCTGGGCACCCGACTTTCCTGATTTTCTTATAAATTGTAATAATAATAAAACAGCAAGTGTCAACGAGTCAAGACTGTATTTGGCAACTGATGAATAAATGTATACACGTTTTTGTGTTCAAAGTTTGTGTACGATATATCATAGTCAGATATACTATGTGGGACATAGGGATCAGACGGTTCATTTGTTGGCTGTGGGCTCTCAGGTTGAACACATTTTCGGCGGGAATATAAGCGGCGCCCTTTCTGTTGAGCAGCAGCTGTTTATAGATGCGTTTAATCTTAACAATCACCTATCATTAAGATCTTTTCAATTCAAGTAACATTATTTATAGCCTATACTGTCAACGGTACACTAGCCTACTACCAGCCGCGACTACACTTCTCATCACCTGGACGCTGCAGCCAGCCAGACTCTGAACCAGAACGACGCAATGGGTGATCAAGAGAATTCCCCAAGACAAGGGGGGGCCATAGGCACAAGGGACTTTGACCCCACAGGCCTACATGGACAAGACGACGAGGACGACGAGTCACTACCAGATGTGAGGCCCCCTGTAGGCTCAACAGCCTGATATTTTGTGACATAGATAAGAAAGCTAGATGGCTTGAGCCGGAGCCTCTGACGTCGTTCACGGCGGCCATCTTGTGAGAGGACTAAATACACTATGCTCTATGGTAGCCCAAACAAAAAAGATATAACTCGCTCAAAACTTGACGGATTTGCAAACGGATTGCATTAACATGAACGTCATCAATGTGCTTGTGATTTTACTACATTTATTTGTTTATTTTCAAAAGCATCATATAACGGCCCATACTATGCGTACGTCGAGTCTGACGTTTACAACAAACGAATCCGTTTGAAAATCGGTTGAAAAATAAGCGAGTTATCGTCATTTAAAAAGTATATGCTCATAGACACAATGTTATGCTATCCTCTCACAAGATGGCCGCCACGTAACGACGTCACTCCCCATTGGCCAGCAGCGCGGGGCATTATATATATCTATGTTATGTGAAAATAAAATAGCCTGCTGATAGGCCTATAAATGCTCTAGCTACTAGGACTAGCTATCGTGTACTGTATGACAATGACATAGATCGCATTGCTGCGATGATAAGACCCGCAAGGGTCCATTTGGTTTCATTTTTACACTCTCAAAGAGTTAGGCTACATGATGGAAATTACAACTTAATTTCCATCATTTAGCTGTGGACCAACTGGAACCCTTTCATACACTAAACTACATGTCTCTTATCCAGGTGTTACTGAGTGTTCTGGCACAGCATGGGCAGGTGGGCCTGTGCTTTTATGACAGCAGAGACTCTTCCTTGCATTACATGACAGACACTCATGACAACCACGAGCTTCACCTGCTGGCTAGAGGTGCACTACAATGACACTTAAGTTTAATGTTCAGACTTTAGAAGATCTATTCATGAATCAAGTAAAAATGAGAATGAGACCTATTTTTTAATCTTTTGCCTTATTTCTTTATGGCCCCGTCCTGTCATTTTAGTTCTCCAGGAAGTTAGTCCTAATGTGGTCATTACCAGTGCCAAGCAGGAACGCAGGATGGTTCTCTTCATGCAGAGACTTGGTGGGGAAACATGCACAAGATACCGGCATTATCATAGGCACTTATAGTGACTTACAGGTGTTTTCAATTTAGCGATAACAGTGAACCACGTTTCTGTATTCTAACCTGTGTGAACTTCAAAGTTATTAATTCATTAAATTAGCTTTTTTCACCTAATTGATCTTCACCCACACAAGCAACCTTGTGCTCTTGTTATCACAGCTTCCAATCCAGACTACAAACCAGAGGTGGTGACTTATCCCTATGTTGACTTTGGTAAAAGAAAAAACAATACATCAACATAATGCTTTGTTTTTTTTTTTTTTTTTTTTTTTTTTTTTTTTTTTAACACATCTATTTATTGAATTTTAATTTCAAGACACAATGATTGTATGATTGATCTCATTGCATTTGACTAGTCCCTATGGCTCCCATGTGATGTTTCTCATGGTGTAGGTCTGGAGGTCGGTAAGCAGAGGCTACTGTCTGCTCACCTGCCTTTCCTCCCTCCCTCCATCACTGAAAAAGAGAAGCTGTCCTATCTTTCTTCCTGCATCTCATTCAACGCTCCCCTTATGGTGAGATATTGAACCCACCCCATACTGTCATTGGCTGGGAAGTTAGTTTATAAGTACAAGCCACTATGACATTTACAGTAGACAGCTGTTGAATACCGGTATATGACTGCAACCAGGCTCTGTGGCTGCTGGTTGGATTTTCTGCTGTTACAATCAGACCATCATTCTGCAGCTGATCAATTCTGTGTGTGTGTGTGTGTGTGTGTGTGTGTGTGTGTGTGTGTGTGTGTGTGTGTGTGTGTGTGTGTGTGTGTGTGTGTGTGTGTGTGTGTGTGTGTGTGTGCGTGTGCGCGCGCGCGCGCGTGCTTGTGTGTTATTAGATGCGGGCAGTGGGTGCCTTGTTGAAATGTCTGGACAGAAGGAGAGTGGGAGTGGAGCTGGAAGACAGCAGTGTAGGAGTTCCTATTTTACAGGTCCACACCTTCACCTTGTAAGAAACTCATGGCGGGTCATGATGGCTCACAGAATACCAGAGAGACCTGTACTTTGACCATTATTTCTCTAAAACGGTGATGATGTGTTCTATTCAAATCTCTCCATAGAAAAGACGTGGTGTATGTTGACCGGGATACATACAGGTGAGCAAACAACAACACACATACACACACACACACACACACATCGAGGGGAGAGAAGAGAGAGATCACAATGTACTGTACTTATGCACTGTTCAGTGTATTGCAGATCTTTAAGGCAGAACCTCACCCATCAGTGTACAAGCTGAAGTCTGGTGAGAAGGAGGGACTCAGTCTCTTTGGTATGTGACATCAATGTTTCAGTGCTCCACCTCACCAGACCTGTGTAGTGGCATGTATGTTTTTCACTTCCCTCCTACCCTAAGTACCCTTACTTGTGTATTTCAGGGATTCTAAACCGCTGCAGGTCCAAGTTTGGCTCCAGAATGCTACGGTAAGGAGAGCCTGTGACACAGACATTACTACAGCTTAGAAGTATTGTAAATGAAATTGTTTTGTACTCCACCATGCACAGCACTATTGGCTATCATATTTGGGACACATGATACAGTGACAGCCTTTTGAAGTTTTAGCCTTAAGTGACTACAAAACATATACCATTAGTTTGCTATATGCATTTGTTTGTGCAGCAGTACATGTGGCCTGTTGTGAGATATGGCATTTTCTCTCACAGCCAGTGGTTCCTGCGGCCAACATGTGACCTGGCACTTTTAAACAGGAGGCAGGAAGTGATCCGTTTCTTCACATCACCACGCAACTCTGACACCCTCAACACTCTGCAGTCCACGCTACGCAACATCAGGAATATCCCAGTAAACTGACCCATGGCCTCTGATTCACCTAAATCAGTAATCATAGATGACAGACATTTTCTTTGAAGTTGTCCCTGCATATCCATTGTGTGTGTGTGTGTGTGTGTGTGTGTGTGTGTGTGTGTGTGTGTGTGTGTGTGTGTGTGTGTGTGTGTGTGTGTGTGTGTGTATGTGTGTGTGTGTTCCACATCTCTACTGTTTGTGTGGTAGACCTTGTTGCGCAGGATGTCTCTCTCGCACACCAAAGTCAGTGACTGGGCGAGTCTCTACAAGGTAAAATTTGGTTCATAACATCAAGACTTAATAATGCACAAATCCAATTTATTATATATTACAAAGTGTCTACTGTTTATGTGTCAGACGGTGTATAGTGCAGTGTGCATCAGAGACACCGTGCGCCTCTTGCCCCAGTCCATTCAGCTCTTCCGTGAAATCAGTGAGGGGTTCTCTGATGACCTACAATACATCACCTCCGTCATCAGCAGGGTGGTGAGTTCTCCCTCTCTCTGTTCTCTTTGTGACTTTATGACTACACACACGTACAGTATATGTATTTGCTTTGATTTGATTACATGTGTTCTGTGCTTCCATGAAATAAAATTCTCTCTAATCTTTATTTTGTTGCTGCACTTTTGTCAATTTAGTGTCAATTTATTTGTGTTTTTGTGTAGGTGGATTTTGACAGCAGTGCAGCAGAGAACCGCATCACAATTAAACCAAATGTGGACCCTACAATCGATGAGAGTGAGTGTCAGATTTCAAACTAGAGCTTTCTTCAAATTGAAAAGTAAAGTTTTGTGTTCAAAGACCAGGATGATTTAGGACAGCAAACCTGGTTGACAGAACCATTTCCTCTGGTCATCCTCCGTAGAGAAGAGGAAGATGATGGGGTTGTCAGACTTCCTGACAGATGTGGCAAGGAGAGAGCTGGAAAACCTGGACACTTGTTTCCCGTCTTGTTGTGCGATCTATATCCCTCTGGTATGATAGTCATGTCCACCTACAATACTTGCAGTGTAGAGTTTGAAAAACATTTTTGATTTATGTATACATATTAATACCTGATTCATGATATCCAAAAGTTATGTGAAGATAACATAGCTTCTCCAGGATGCCCACACTTGTTTCCACACCCACTCCAGCAAAGCAGCTGAGTGATGAACAAACGTGTGCATAAATATTAAGTGCAAGCACAACATTTCTTTCTACAGATAGGCTTCCTACTGCGCGTCCCCCGACTGCCCAGCATGGTGAACAAAGAGGATTTTGAAATACCGGGGCTTGACTTCATGGTGATTGAGTTTCCAAGATACATTTTGTCACATAGTCACCCAGCAAACAGAATTGCTCAGCTGCCTGATTTTGGTTGTTTAGTTTTTGTCAGATGAACGTCTGCACTACCGTAGCCAAAGGACAAGAGAGCTGGATGATCTATTGGGTGACTTGCACTGTGACATCAGAGGTAATTTTTTATTTCCTCTTATCCAACATACCTAATACCTGTCAACTCGATAGCTGACAGGTATTAGTATTAGTAGTATTAGTATCTTAGCTCTCCTTCCTGCTGTAGTTTCCCACTGAGAAATAGATCTAAAAATTAGACATTGATTAGTGGCTGTTCACACGTCTAAATATAGACTAGACTTTTAAACAAATGATAATAAACATCTAATCAAAGATCATACCTCTAAAAAAAGCTTTCATTTTTAGACATTTTAAAACCCATTTTAGACGGTCTATTCGATGTATACTCTAAAATGCTCGGGGGGTTGTCTTCCTACATCTCAGACATGGAGACTGCCGTTATGACACAGCTTCAATCTATCACCCTGGAGAGGAGCTCTTCTCTTTACAAGGTAGGTGAAGATGACAATGAATTCCCAGTTTTGTGTGTTTGGTTGCTTGCTGTCTGTTATTTAGGTGTATAGAAAAATAGGTAGAATAGAAAAATATATTTACGGAGGAGGTACTATGGAGCCTGGGAGTTTTGACATTTGTTGGTGAGAAGGAGAATAGCAGAATTCGGTCAGGTCCCCCAACAACACAAGTGGCCGTGAACACAGACATAGTGCATGTATGACCTACTGCTGCATCTATCTATGGTATGTGTTCTATAGGTTCTAGAGCTGAGTGCTGAGCTGGACTGCCTAATGGCTTTGAGCACTGCCTCTCAGGAATACGGTTACACCTCCCCCAAGTTAGCCAACCACAGCCGCATAACACTCATTCAGGCCAGGTACCCACTCAAGCACAGCACACACATACAATAATCATTCACACATATGCACATGTGCACCCACAATTGAATTACATGGACACACACACACACACACACACACACACACACACACACACACACACACACACACACACACACACACACACACACACACACACACACACACACGCACACACAGCTTTGGATTCATTTAATAGAGGCAGATAAAGTTAAATCCCTTTGCTTTTCAGACACCCACTGTTCGAGCTGTGCTCACCCGTGTTTGTAGCCAACTCCTTCCAGAGTTTTGAGTCACAGGGCCGAGTTAAGATCATCACAGGGCCAAACTCATCTGGCAAGAGCATCTACCTTAAACAGGTGACAGTCATACACCTCGTCTGTCCCTGACCATTAAGTAACAGTAGTGTAGTGACTCTATTCTGATTGCCATTACAAGATCTCCAAGTAAAGCTCCTTCACCCCCCCCCCCCAATTCCCCTTGCTAGGTGGGCCTGGCTGTATTCATGGCTCTGATTGGCTCAGATGTTCCAGCGAAGGAGGCAGAGATTGGTCTGGTGGATGGAATCTTCACACGCATGCAAAGCAGGGAGTCTGTGTCTCTGGGCCTCAGTACCTTCATGATAGACCTCAACCAGGTACCTGGCGTATGCCTACACACATACAGTATTACGCAGTGCGCTAACAGCTGTGTTTATGTGAGCCTACATGTACAGTACATTACCAATGTTCCAACACTACTGTATCCAGGCCCACTCCCACCATCATCCTGTTCAGGCTTTGCAAGCATGCCACCTACCCACAACAATCTCACAGGCACAACCTCTCACACTCAATCTCCCTCTCCCTCTCTCTCTCTCTCTCTCTCTCTCTCTCTCTCTCTCTCTCTCTCTCTCTCACACACACACACACACACACACACACACACACACACACACACACACACGCACACACACGCACACAGAGAGAGAGAGGGAGAGAGAGAGAGAGAAACACAGATAGCAAAGCGACTTATTAAATGTGAATAATACATACTGTAATTATCTGTAAATTATCTGTAAAAAATAAATGGTAAATCTGTCCTCCAGATGGCCCACGCTCTGAACAACAGTACTGGCAATTCACTGGTGCTTATAGATGAGTTTGGCAAAGGAACCAACACTGTAAGAAAACATTATTCCCTCACATAATGGATTGTGAAAAATGTTTGTATATCACACAATTAACAGTGTTAATATTCTAATACTGTAGGTGGATGGCCTGTCCCTGCTGGCGTCATCAGTCTCTCATTGGCTAAAAAGAGGTCCCGGGGACATTCCTCATGTCCTATTGGCTACTAACTTCCACAGTCTGCTCCAGATGGGCCTCCTGCCCTCCTCGGAGGAGCTGTCCCTGCTGGTACTGAGTGACAGATTAGTACAGTGTTTCCTAAAATGGGCTTCCGGGACCCCCGGAGTCCTTGAGGGAAATCCAGTGGGTCCCCAGCTAAATGATAGTTTGGAACCAAATGGGTCTGTAACTCTGAGAGTTAAATTAACATTTTTCAACATACATTGGGGGTCCCAGAGACAGAAATTCCATTAAATGGGGAGGTCCATAGACTAATGCCTGTCAAACCGGGGACGGGGGTCCTTGACATTAAACAGGGTTGAGAATCACTGCTAGAGTCGAAAAAAATCTCTAATGAGATTCCCTGGCAAATGGGCGTCCACAGTTACATTAACACCAGCAGATCTGACCCAATGAAACATCTGAGTGACCATGTATAATGTATACACAAAGTAAGGAATTATAGTTTATTGTTACAAAACAATGTCCTGTGCACCAAATGACCAGTCAAACATTTTTAGTTTTGTATGTTGATGAATACATTTTTTTCTAAATGTGTGTGTGTGTGTGTGTGTGTGTGTGTGTGTGTGTGTGTGTGTGTGTGTGTGTGTGTGTGTGTGTGTGTGTGTGTGTGTGTGTGTGTGTGTGTGTGTGTGTGTGTGTGTTAGACTCTAGAGACTGCTGTGGACAAGGATGAGTTGGTGTTTCTGTACCAGCTGAAAGAAGGAATTTGCCGCTCCAGTTATGCTGCCAACATTGCTACACTGGCCGGCCTGCCAGCCAGCCACGTACAGAGAGGAGTGGAGGTACATTACATAGACACACACACACAAACATGTGAACATGCGTAGGCAGAGTGAGCCTTACTGTCTGTGTGGGTGTGTGTTTTGGCAAGGTATCTGAACTGTACAGAACAGGAAAGACCATCAAACGCATAGGCGGGAAATCAGATGATCAAGCCACCAGGTGAGGGCCTACTCAAACCACAACATGCATTTACAATCCCATGTATGAATGCAGTCTGTGTAATGCATATGAACAACATGTATTTGTGGCAGGTGTGCGTCTGTGGTGGAGAAGTTCCTCAGTATGGACCTGGAGGACAAGGATGTTGATCTGCAGCGCTTCATGAAAGAAGTGATCGTGCCCTCTGGTGGAGACCTACTGTAACACTGTCCTGGCATGAACTGCTGAGTATAAATTGGTTATTACAACACCTCTAAGTTGGTTTCATACTGGGAGCAAGTCACGGCTTTGATTAATTAATCCTATTAATTGTTGTCTTTTTGGATTAATGAATTTTGTGGAACATGGCAATAATACCTGCTTTTGCTGCTGCACAAAACATGAATGAGCTTCCCTCATGAATTTCTTCATTTTCATTCAAATACTGCACACTTAGAGATGTTCAATAAATGAACCACAAACGTATTATACTTTCCTGTGTTCCTGGACAAAGACATTTAAGTACATTGGCTGCGTTTTTTACATGTGACACAAACATCACATCTGCCACATTTTCTACTGCTGTTGTAAATCCTGATGAAGAAATCCTACATAACCATCAATGGTTGTTTCAAATGAAATGGTTATTTCAAACAACAGATGATATATCAAGAGAAGGAGGTAGAATCTTGGTGGTTATCATGATGCCATTAAATCCCCTGTGAGGTGCCAGATTGTTAGTATTGCCACAGTCAGGTAAATGTGTGAGTTGATGTTAATATTGTGTGCTGCGTTGCAGAAGGGTGTGTCACAGCAGTGCTTGGTCATGACGTAGACAATGGTGTTGGAGAACAACTCCACTGTGGTCTCCGTCCCACACTCCTCTTCTTTTACACAGCCCAGTGTCTTGATATCCAGGGCAGATGTTCCCAGAGGTTCTACGCCATCCGCTATAGGGAGTCAGGCAGCAGTGCACAATGATGGCAGTCAGATTAAAGTATAATACACTGCATTGTGATTCATTCACAAACCACAAAAACAATAACAGTAATTTACAACACACCTGCTTTTCCCCGGCCAGTGAAACACTTCTCCCCAGTGCTGCAGTTTTTGGTGGTGGTGTAACAGGTATCCCAAAAGCCCAGGTCACAGCGGAAACACTCTAGCAGCGTTGTCTCCTCCTTCTCCAGCTGATCTATCTGCTCCTCTTCCTCACCTGACCAGGAAGAACACAGGAACCATTTACTTATAGTTTAATGTGGCAAAGGGAGGTTGGTGGCCCTGCTAATGGAAATAGATCCAAACTAAACTAATGAGGAATAGACCTAAACATGTATTGTGCTTATAATTCATGAACTATGTGTACAAGTTGTGGCTTTGTATGAGTGTGTGTTATAAAATTATGGCCAAATATTTGGTCAACAACAAATTAGGCAGCTAAAATCTGCAACCGTTGTGCATTCCAGTCACATCCTAAAGCTCTGTCCTAGGGAAATAATGATAGCTTGGAAGCTTGGTTACATATTTATCAACCCCAGCCACTTTCAAGTGCTTAAAGCCAAGTGAAGTCCCTGTCAATTCCCTATAGAGTAAATGCAAAAAAGAGAGAGAAGGAAAAGTATACACAGCTAGAAGACATATACTTCACACATTTTAGACAGCATCACAACTTTATTTTAACATGTAACAGATAAGTTTGTTATAAATAATTTGTACATTGTTAAAATGAGTGCAAAACTGCCTTGGAGTTTTCCTCCAACTGTTCATGAAGTTAAATTTGAACTTAATAATGAGCAGTACCATAACCGCTGCGGTCAGTGTACATCCTTAAATAATTCATATTAACAAATGAAACTGTATGAACTCAAAAGAGTAAAGAATGTTTTGTGCTTTTGAAACCTAGAGATTTCAGGTTTGGAGTTGACTGTACAAACATACAGTACATTCAGTTAAGCAGTTAGCTTTGTTGTTACTGAAAAACACAAGGAATTTTGTTTCATGGACACTGCAATACTAGTTTGAGAGAAGATCAGAGTGCTTATCCACTATCATCCTGTTAGCTGAAGCTAGCTCAGACACACTACTCTAATAGGACCAGAGTAGGACACCTACAGTAGCTGCCTGGCTACACT
The DNA here is from genome assembly GCA_039105355.1 of Benthosema pterotum. Taxonomy (NCBI): domain Eukaryota; kingdom Metazoa; phylum Chordata; class Actinopteri; order Myctophiformes; family Myctophidae; genus Benthosema; species Benthosema pterotum. Next base: position 28,755,483 of record CM076967.1, read on the forward strand.
GCCACAACTAAATGTTGGAATTAGGACACCTTTAGGGTGCTGTTACCTTTACTAATTGCATTAGGCTTCATTACATGAAACATTCAATTAAATGTATGTACATTGTATTCTGCTTGCTACAAAACCAGTCAAAGTAGACTCCAGACAGTCAAATACCCTTTCTTATGATTTTATGAATGAGAAAAGAGAGTTTAACATAGCTTTCTTATGATTTTCTGAATGAGAGAAGACAGTTTATCAACACCAAATATCAAATTGACTATAGCATTGAATAGGGTCTTGAGTTTAATGTTTTGTTCATCTTGATTAATTTACAATAAATCCAATCCCTTGCCCTAAATCTAAATACTGTATTTTTTGTATAAGCAATGGGTGGTTACAAATTATATAATGTCGGAACCAATAGCTTTTCTTAATGTTGAAATTTGAAGAATAAAATATTATGCTATAAAACTTTGCATTCAGTAGATGTGTTACAAACAGTTAATTATGTATTATACTATAAATACTAATAGTTAGGTAGGTTTATATAGCTCAAATTATTAGACCAGTGGTATTTGAAAGGAACAGATTGTCTTACCTTTAGTTTGTGTAAGCATTAAGATGGCAAAAACACACAGGATGAATCTGTTCATTTCAGAACAATGTTCCTTGCAACATGCAAGGCTTTTAGAAAGAGAAAAGGGCTTAGGAGGTGTAGGACTGACCACAATTGGATTAGTCAGTAATTAGTAGTGTTTTCTAGACCAGTGATGGTCAAACTGTGGGGCATGACCCATGAGTGTATCACAGCATAGGGTGAGGTGGATGTTTTTATGTACATAGAGGGAAATTGAAGTATATATTGTTTATGTTTTACAGAATTTTATAACAGGCTATATTTCATTTATTTTGAAAATACCATTTCATCAAAAAACTGTGATAGATATTTACAGCACTTTGTAAACAAATATACAGTATACCTGTATATTTGTAAATCATTGTTAATATAATCCCACTAAAATATTGTTACTCATGGAGGCATCATCAGTCAAGCTGAATGAAATGATGACTTCTTGTGTTCAAGTCTTTTGAAACACAATTTACAAATGTTTATCTTTCAAGCACCTCTGAAGAACTGTGACCACGGTGTTCCTGGTCAGCAATGGATTAAGCAGCTTATTCCCCTCCCTGTACTCATTGATATGTATCTGATTGATATGTAAAATCCGCCTCGCAATGCTTCCAAAGAGGCTGTGTGATTTTCACTATCTGTGGAAACCTGTGTTGATGAGTATAACAAACAACTTGGTTCAAATATATTCATGCACACACACACACACACACACACACACACACACACACACACACACACACACACACACACACACACACACACACACACACACGTTCTTAGATCATCTTCTGTTTGTATGTACAGGTATATCAAGATCCACATGAGAGTTTAGGTGCAGAGTCAGGGACAGATTACACATCTGAATTTAATCTGATGTTAACATCGGATTACAATTTGACAACCAAACAGAAACGGTATGCAGATTTACAATGGCATAAGCGTCAAAACAGATGTCTCTCCTTCATCCTACAAATGATATATGAGCAATCCATCGATGTCAGCATATGTTTGCGTATAAAAGTGCTCTTTGTGTGTCTGAGAAGGAAGTGCTGTCGGGAGTGATATGTGTGATTGTGGCTTGCAGAGTGTTGCAATCTTCAGTCCCAGTCCTCATCTGGATGGCAGAAACCCAGCATGGGCCCGAACAGAGGAAATGCTCTGCAGTTCTAAAATACCTATAAAAGCCCTCAGTCTGATCCTCAGCGTAATTAGTGGCTGGAGGAGAATGCTCAGGATAATTAAAAATCCCACCCTGCCTCACCCTACCTCTCTTTAATTTGTCTGCATGCTGGCCCTGTGGAAACTATGCTTTCACTCAACGTTATATTCCTGAATCTAAATGAGAAAGTGGATCATTATAGCAGTGAACCTTCCCTGTTGCCTTTTTTGTTGTTGTTTTGTGCCGTTCTGCAGAGCGCATGAAAGTTCAGGCTGCTCCGAAGCGCTTCACATTTGAATAACGCGTAGGAATCGGATGATGAAGAGATGAAAGGTCAGAACAGTGGGTGAGTGAGCCTCCAGTAACAGGACTCAGAGGACCGTATGTGAGTGCTCAGCCGTGTCAGGAATAACTCCCAACAATCACCGTTGTTTTTATTGTTTTCTACCCGGCCTCTACACCGCAAAGTTTGCCATTCCTCAACATCTAGCCTAAACAGACTCCTGAGAATAACAAAGCTGTGCGGCTGACACTGCGTAACAGAAAATGGTTGAATTACAATCAAGAACAGCTTGAGTCTGCATTCGCATGTGCACGGAATACCAAACAATATTTATACTGAATAGTGGATGTTGAGTGTGTGAGTGGATTGAGTCCTTATTCTTTATGCTCTTATCTTATACCGAAAAGCTATTTTCCCAGATTAATAAATGTGAGATTATATAAATGCTCATTTGAGAATTCAATCTGGGTTGTCCTCTAATCAAGCTCTCAAGAAAGAATCCCCCTGGGACAAAATCTGTGTGTGTGTGTGTGTGTGTGTGTGGGTGTGTGTGTGTGTGTCTGTGTGTGTGTGTGTGTGTGTGTGTGTGTGTGTGTGTGTGTGTGTGTGTGTGTGTGTGTGTGTGTGCGCGTGTGTGCGTGCGTGCGTGTGTGTGTGTGTGAACATGACTGTTAGTGGGAGTGAATGAGTGACTGTGTGTGTCCATCTCCCAATATGGCACCAAACCAACCTTTTGCGATCCTCCTCAAGGACCAAATACGGTCAAACTCTGACTTTAGGGATTTGGGGAGAGTAAAGACAACAAGCTGGCAAGCTGACATCAAACAGCATAGTTTTAACTCCAGCAAGCCTGGGTGGGCGAAAAAGAAGCCACAATGCACAACTCTAAAGCATCAAGCATATAAGTCAACACATTCAGCCCATTTTAACCAGCCGCTTCGACCTCTATCCATCGATTGAATAGACACTTATCAACAGAAATGTTACGATCCAATCGTGCCGGTATAGCAGATATTCAGATACCGCCGGGCAAGTAGATATTTTGTATTCATTGCATCGGTGGATCACGGATACTACTAGTAGGGCGGGGCGAAGCATAGTTTTACTGAAGTTTTGTTTAGGGTTAGTTACCGCATAAAGCACCGTCTAACCCTACCCTAGCCTAATCCTAAACCCTAAACATAACCCCAGTATAACTAGGCTATGCCTACACCTAACCCCAACCCTAAACTTAACCTCAGTAAACTTATGCCTAAACCTAACCTAACTCTAACCATAACTTCAGTAAAACTTCCTTCGCCCCGCCCTACTAGTAGTATCCGTGATCCACCGATGCAATGAATACAAAATATCTACTTGCCCGGCGGGTATCTGAATATCTGCTATACCGGCACGATTGGATCGTAACATTCCTGTTGATAAGTGTCTATTCAATCGATGGATAGAGGTCGAAGCATTCAGCCCGCAGCCCATTTTAACCTTGGTTCTGCTGGTAGAACTGTTATTTTCTGCGAAGGATTTCCACAACACGGATGCTGGGGTTTTAATGAAAGGTCACCCATAGTATTAAGAGGAAAATCTTGAGCTTCCATGTGCGCATTTAGAAAGAATATAACTTGTAAAAGGCCTTTAAAGGCCTGTGGTTGATGTGCTTATTGTCCATCATAGGGGGACAAACCGGTCCTTATATTAAAATGGATCTCGCTGGAGTTACATGATCCAGAGTATGCCGAGGATGGAGAAGGGGACGGGCAGCGGGAGGAAGGATAGCAAGAGGTTGGCTCCTGATGGTGCAGAACTCGAGTAATTCCTTCACCCTCCTCCACCTTCCCCTCTGACCCCGGTCCTTCCCACCCTCCCAGAGCTTCTCCATTCTCAGGCGATGGTGGCTTTTCCCATGGGCCATGCTGGCCATCTGGGGAGCTGCTATTGATGGTGCGTCTATTCCGGGGAGATAGAGGAGGAACCCGGTTCTTTTCGGAGAGCGAGTGTGCGTGGGAGGAAATGCTGCAGGATCCCTGCTCCATATCCACGGACTCGCGGCAGTCCTGGCAGCTATCGTTGTGCTGTTCGGAATCCTCCGAGCCATTGTCTGGCTTCAGGTCCTCGAGGTCATCGGACGCCACCAGCCTGAGGAGCTCGCGGTCCCGGTTCTCATAGAGGAGAGTGGCGGCACAGATGAAGACAAACAGGCCGACCCCCATGACAACTGGCCCAGCCAGCTTCATTCGGTCGGCGTGGGAGCTGCCGCGCCCTCCCACAGGTCTGGGTGCGGAGATCACGTAGCCGGCCACCGCTACGGACATCCCTACCAGCACCACACCAACGCCCAGCAGGAGCCACACCCCTGGAGCAGAGCGGAGGTGCAGCCTGGTCTGAAGAATCCTCTCTTTCCTTTTGCAGTGCCAGCATGTTGGGAGACATGCTTGTGACTGGGATGAGTGGGTGGGGCTACAGGCAGGACTGACCGTTCCACTGGACCCCGCTGCCGTCATCCTTTATCACACTAGAGGGAATTGGAGAGCAAAAGATGAGGGGTTAAAGGAGAATTTCACACCAAAACACTTTGGGCATCAATCTACCTTGATTCCTGTGACATGATAGATAATGTCCTTGATTTTTGTCACAAATGCCCCCTTTTCTACATTTCACCCTTGAGGTCCCCGTCCCACGACAACGCTGGGAACAGTTAACATGGCTGAAGGTTGTCTTTATTCTAATGCGGGTATTTCTGTAACTCCAAACTTATTTTTTTCACACATGATATTTTAATAGTAGACTGATAAACATGCTTGAGTTTTATTTCACCCTGGGGCAGCCTTTACATGAAATCCCAGAGGTAATCTATTCCTTCTTCTCCCCTCCCTTTCAATCTCCAATCTCCTCTCCAATTACTCCAGTAAAAACTCCTGTCCGACGGGTGCCGGCTGAAATCATATAGTGGCCCAATTATCTTGTAATGTGTGGTTTGATGTGATGTGTGAAAAAAAAAAATAAGTTTGGAGTTACAGAAATACCCGCAGTAGAATAAAGACAACCTACGGCCATGTTAACTGTTCCCAACGTCGTTGTGAGGACCTCAATGGTGAAATGTAGAAAATGGGGCATCTGTGACAAAAATCATGGACATTATGCATCATGTCAGGAATCAGGGTAGATTGATGCCAATGTGTTTTGGTGTGGAATTCTCCTTTAAAGAAATGCCTGATTGATACTTTGCCATAGGACAGTGTTGCTGCATTATGCAACGTGTTGTGTAAGTTTGGAGATCTGCTATTTTCAGCACATGAAACATTTTACAACAGAGTATAAATTAAGAATGTGGTTCCTGACCTGCAGACGACATGTAATTTGTTTAATATGAGTTTTCCACTGCATTGCACACAACAGGAAATAACTACTTTAGCAAGTCCCTCTAGGGGAATTCAAGTGTCTCCACTCACAAAACGTCCTACTGTGGCCATGGATTTTGGTTAAACATGTTACAAGTTGTATTTATTGTGATTGTACGTCCTAAATTACCATGAAAGGCTGAAAAACATCAATCAGTTTGTCCATCTTTCACACCTTGTCGCAGGCTCCATATATGGTTGTCACTTGTCAGTCCATCACGCCTTGTGATATGCTCCATATGCCGTATGGCTGTATCCACACTGTATGAAGATCATAACAGTTATATCATCAAACCCTGACAACCCCACAAGAACTAGATGTGCATATATGGAGCCAGCTGACCTGCTCTGACATTCCATATTCTGCCCCTTCGCCATCCAGTCTTCCTGTTCAATTTCTCAGCGACGGCTCCGGAAAATTGTGACTGGGGGATACTGGCTATTTCGAGTGGGGGCTAATGCATATCCATTCACATAGCCTATGAACTCAGTCAATTGGCTTGTTTTGAGGGGAACCTTGACCCCACAAGCCGTCCCTGCCATTTCTTTTTGATTGACACCTTTCCATTCAAACTCTAGACTCACTCACTTCTGACCTTACCATAATTATGATAATAAAGCTAATTAAAATTCTATTCTCCATGGAAATAATGGCTAATAGGAAATATACAAGGAGCTATATTTATTACTGACACCCTTTGGGAAGATACATGTCAATGAGAAATTGAATATAGGCACAGGCAGCCCAGATTATATCCTAACCCAGCTCTGGTCCAGAGCTCCACTGCGTCTATGGGCCTGCCTAAGGCAGACTTAAAGAAGCAGTGGAGCTCTGGGATCAGAGCTAATCCTAAACCCAAATTACAAATTATTTGGTTGAAGAATCAGGCTTGTCAACACTATAATGGTTACGCGCGCGCGCGCGCGCGCGCGCACACACACACACGCACGCACGCACACACACACACACACACACACACACACACACACACACACACACACACACACACACACACACACACACACACACACGACTCGTAGCCCCGTTGAGACTAAATAATATGACTGAAAAACAAAAACTTCGTTTAAGCTGATGAGGCAATTAAGTTTCTAAACTGACTAGCCAATCTTGGTCACGTTTTCATCCTGTTATGCTGGAATGAATTAAACTCACCATCATTATCGTATCATTCGATACTACTGTAGCTTACTGTAGTTTGGTTTTTATTCTAGTCAGAATGGAAATGGATGAATGCGCTACGCGTATAGACTACAACAAAGTTGATGAACATTCTACTCACGCCTTCATTCGTTCGCCCATCCATGGATCTTCCGCATTGCTAAAATAAATAAGAACGAATACATAAAAAATGACTTCCGTGGACGAATGTTCGTAAAACAGTAGGGTACGGCGGTGTCTTTATATCTCATCTCCCATTTAGAGTTATATTAGCGAAGAGTTTCCCATAATTATCAATTCCTCCCTGGATTCAGATGTCTTCATCCAGTGGTTTTTCAGCCAGTGTAGCCTACTGTACACAGCACGCTGCTGATCTGCTGCACTCCTCTCTCTCGCACGCACGCACGCACGCCCCCCTTCCACATGCACTTGCGCGCGCGCGCGCGCGCACACACACACACACACACACACACACACACACACACACACACACACTGTAGTCTACTGCATGCATGCACGTGGTTAGGGTCGTGGGAATCAACGGAGTCCAGTCCCACGATGAGCCCAGTTAGTTATTATTAGTTTGCACAGAACAATATTTTTCAGAGGGGTGAGTGAGGGAGTGACAGCGGGTGACTGATGGATACAGTGACAAATAAAATATGAAGAAGTTACATCGAAAGCCCCAGCTGTAGCCTACAATATTGCTCTCATGTATCCTATTTATTACGTACAATCAAAGTGTGGAGAGATGACCCATGCTTTGGGGGACTTTCCTAGGATTTTTAGGGTGGTAAAAATTGTGCAAGTTGCAGGCATGAGGTAATGACCACATAATAAACAAAAAACTTACATTACATTTCTGAGTCCAGGTTAGGACAACAGTTAGTGTGCAACTCATTTATTATTTTTTTCCCAGACACACATTCCAGCAAACAGCTTCAGTAACCCCACAAGTTAAAATAGATAAATAGCCGTTTGAATATAAACAAATTAATGTACACATCCCAACTGAATTGCATGAAGCATTAACATTGAAATTGAGTAGTATTGTGTATTACACAAAATCTTTACAAATTGTCCTGCTTCTCAAAGTATTTATTTGCATATTTTCTACTGGTGTTGCCATGTCTGTCAGCAGTCTTATACTATTTACACTCTAAATGCCATAAGTCAATTACATCAAACAGGAGAGAAATCAAATAGTAATGACAACTATATGACATAATGATAATTTGCCTATCTAACCTTGCTTGCAATTCGTACTTGATCATTAACCATTAGCCCTTCTAAATTGATCACAAAATAATCTTGTGATCGGAAATTCAAGACATATACTTATTTCATAAAGCACACTAATTTCTGTAGTCACAACCACACTCAATCTCTGTAGTCAATCTGTAGCTGACCTTAAAAACCCTCTGCCCTGGACATAGAAAGCAGCCCATTGTCTCCTTCTAGAACAGTGGTTTTCAACCACTGGTCCAGGGGCCACCAATGGTCCTTTAGGGTAGAGTTCTCGAACTCTGCCTGAACCCGACCAGGACCAAACCCGAATAGGCCAACCCTGATTGCCATTAATTTTTAATCTGTGGTGAATTCTCCATTTTTGGCCAAACCCGGCAGTTTATGACCGGGTAGGGCCTAAAATCTATTCCATTTAGTCGGGCCGGGCCGGGCCTAGGGCCTGAACTGTTAGGGCCCAGATAGGGCTGGGCCTTCATTTTCAGGCCCGTTGAGACCGTTGCTTTAGGGTGGTTCCAGGTGGTCTCCAGCTAAATTATGGAGAGTTAGTAACCAAATTAACATCTATAGATCTTTAACTCTTGAGTGTGAAATGAAATGTTTCGCTCTGAAGAGTTATTGCTAAATGTTAAACATCTGCATTACTTAATTTACAAGAGTTCTACACAGAGAATGTAGAAGAATTGTAATTTTGATCAACTTTTGCCTGTTCTCTCCTAATGATACTACATCAATACAGCATGGAATAAATATTCTTAACCAACGGAAACAAAGGGGCAACATTTCAAATGGTATAGTCCGTGGCTCAAATGCCCAATAAAATAATGGGCATGAAAAATGTTGAAATTGAAAACCACTGGTCTACAGGAGAAGCAAATTGTGATTCCATTCTTAGTTGTTCAATACTAAAAAATACTCTGCTCAAGTCTGTTTTGCATGTATTAAAAAAGATGATTGTTTCAAGTAAAAGCAACAAATCACACTTTTAGCTTGTTCTGTGAGCTCTGGGTTTAAGCACCTTTTCAAGATGATTCGAATAAAACAAGAAATGCAGCAGAGCAATGACATTAAATCCAATACACAAACTGTACATCATTAAGAAGCCTTAAAGGTGCCTGCAGTTATGTTCATTGTCATTCAAAAAAAAACAAATACAATATAAATTAAGAATCCTTATAGTACAATGTAAAACTCTCCCTCAGGGGCGACAATACAAGTGCTGTCCATCACGGAGAGAGCCTTGGGGACGAGATGGGTGAAATCTGCAGCAGTCGGCTTCCACGCATTCTTTGCTGTCTCTTCCAGAACTGTAACAGATGTTTGAATCTTTATCCTTGTCGTGTTCACACTATTCCATCTGATAAATCAGCCTGATTTATCAAATTGGCCATGATAAGACCAGCTCCATTCCAATGGGAGTCACATGGTTTGACTCATCAAACTTGTCCTATGCTGTTCCCTCTAGCCGCTCCTGATGAGCCAGACTTATAGTTGATTTGATAAATCATGGCTGATTTACCAAATTTAAAGGTGTGAATGGGGCCAAGAGTGTCAATGAAGGGAAGTTGGAAAAGTCTAAGTTATAAGAGTACGTGATTCTATCCCAAGGTGGGTCCTACTCCTCGTCTGCATTCTTCAGCATGAGGATAGAGTTGTAGATCTTCAGAGCTGGACCTAGTTTGATTGACAGAATCTTAACAATGTCTGCTTGAGTAAGAAGCAAGAAGGCCTCGCCGTCGATTTGCTGTAACAGATGCAGAGCAAAGTGGTTATGCCCCATGCCATTGGCCAACAAATAACTCTGGTTTTCAATCCTTTGGTGCCAAAGCCATACCCATAGGTAGGTCAAGGCAATTATAAAACAAATATTCATAACTTTTCAGTTTATATATCAGGTATATAGGTATATGTTCCATTAATAATTATGTGCTTGTCAAAGTCTGAAATTGTCTCATGGAACATTGGGAGTAAGTTAGCTCAATGCTGAAGAAAAGCATAGCCAGTTACATGCAGGATTCAAGCTACATGGCACCCAATATATACTGTAGCTTTACAACACATCATCAGCTCATGCTGGCTGCCATAGTTGCTACACTCAAATAAGGGTTTCTGCTCTGTCTTTGTGATGAACTACTTACCTCTGTTCTAAATGTTGCAGCATGCTCTTTGCATCCTGGGAGTCCTTTGACAAAACTGGCCACCTGAGCAACACACAAACAGGACATGTTATGCACATGGATGGGTGTAGTTTAGTCTTTCTTTTTGAATAAATGAGCTTGCATGCGTCTGACCTCTTCTGCACTCCAGGTTGACACTCGCTTGGCAGTAAGACCCAAGACCTCAGGAAGAAGCTGACAATGTTTGTCCCAACAGAGTGCCACCCTCTGGGGTGGTGAGGCAGATATACCAGGGGAGAAAACAGATTCATGGAGAGCCTGCTGAAGGGAAATAGTGTCTGGAGAGGCTGAAAAGAGGAGAGGAGGGAGAGGAGAGAAGACAGCTGTGATACATTTGTATAATGTGTCAGTGTCACATTATGCCATTGTTCCTTTTCCCCTCACACACTTACCTTTACCATCTCCAATCTCTTCTTTAACATAGTGCATTTTGAGATACTTAGGAGCTGGAGCAGACCTGCAATAACCATAAAACAAATGTTATAGGTTCATCTTTTGAAGTCTTTACAGTCAGCATTTCAGTCAGAGTTATTTCCAAGGAACTAGTTACCGCTTTGGTCTGGCTCCATTCTGGCTTTGCTCACTGGCCCCACCTTGTGGCTCAGGCTGGCTGTTACGTCCAGAACGCTCTCCTTCAACCACCGCAGGTTTCCTAGCAACACAGAAAACGGAGCTGCATACATTAAACACCAGAAGAACATCTCTTGGGGATTGTTGCTGGTTTTAACAGACAGATGCACAATGTGAATGTTGTATCAAGTTATGAGCTGCCCCCACCTGTTGTTTTGGGAGTTGTCATCCACTGTTTCAGGCTGGTCTGATGGGGTGGGGGTGGGGGTGTGTGTTGTGGCTGGGTTAGTGTTGGTGTCGGTACGTCGGCCGCGGGGATGTCCACTCAGGACTGGGGGTCGCTCTCCACTGAGACGGTCCGGCACCAACCCTTCCTTGTTCAAGTTCAACTCTGAGTATGGACAGCTCACCTGACTGCACAAATGCATGCACATACATGTATGACTATCAAACATTTAGAGAAAGGTGCTTTAATCTTGTGTTTGTAATGGGAGAAAAAACAAAGACAAGGTAAGTGTGTTACTAACGTATAGTGGGTTCCATAGCGTGGTCCTCTGATGTGGCCGACCCCATTGCATCCTGGGGTAGGACAGCCTTGTCCTGGAGGTACAGGTGTGTCTGTGGAGCCTATAAGATGCGCATTTGTCAGGGACACGTAATACAGGTTAAACATGATGAGATGTACTGCCATTGCCATTTTGAATACTTTCTTGTCTTCCTACATCACCAAGGAGCTAAGCAGAGGCGACTACATTGCTCACTCACATTCAGATTTAAGATGACCTTGTCAACATGATGGTGTTGCTCTGACCCTGGCCGGGATAGGCTAACCAACAAGCTCACAATGAGCTTTTAGACCGTCTCGTAAGCAACACAGCGGCACAACAGGGTATAAATCATGCTGTACATTGCAGGCTGTCACAAAACAGATGACAATGCACTGTGTGTGTACAATATGTGAATGAGGCGTGCATGTATGCATGCGTATCACACCGTTGGGGTATTGTAGGGGATGTCCAGTCTTCTGACACCAGCCCACAGGGTGAAGATCTGGACAGTCAGTGTCCACCCAGTAGTCATACTCTGAATCCCATCCATCAAAGTGAATCTACATCACAAGAAGGGACCAAGTGTGAAACCATGACCACAAACAGCATCATACGAAACAGTCAACATGTTTTCCTAGAAAGATGCCAGTTGTACCTTCAGCCGGTGGTCCTCTGTGTCCACTATAGTTGTCACACGGATAAGCATTGGATTCCTCTTATCAACAGCTTCCAGCTTCATTCCAAACTGGAAGCCATGAGGAGGCCGCTGGAACAAAATAACACATAATGGCGAGCAGGATGAGAGGTTACTGTGAGCTGATATTATACGTCAGTAGACTTTTTTCTTCAATGAATGCATCTTGAGATGTTGTGTGTTTGTACGCTGTAGATCTACTAATTTCATTATTTATGTATTTTTTTTATATTTTTGCCAATTTGTATAATCGATTAAATACATTTGTTTGGTTCACTAACTTTAACTGGAAAGAGTGATGCTGGAAGCTGAGTTTAGGAGAATATCAGCCAATATGGCCAGTGGGCAAAACCTTCTGGCCCAATGAATGCTGCAATACTGTAAAATATGCATGCCATCTGTATGTAGGAGTATGAGTGTCTCACCGGTTTGAAAGCCCGTGCGGGGGCAGCTTGAGTCCCAGTCTCTTCAAGGTATTTCTCCCATGAGAAGCGCTTTGGATGTTTATACTCTGAGGTGTGGAAACACACGCCAAAATATTAGGCACGATATTTGCAAAGAATGTAGAAAGAAATAAAGCAATGGGTTTGATTTAAGGTGAGATAATTTTGTGATTGCCTGGTCAGTTAATGGGTCAAACACTTAAATCTTGAACAGCACTGTCTACAGTCTTAAACACACTGGAGTACACCAGTATTTTGTAGTTTAAACTGTTAGTTAACTGTTTTGTTAAGTTACTTTCAATGTTCAAAATATCCACTACAAAGATGTTTGCGTGTGTGTCCTACCAGCTGGTGTGGTGAGGGTTAGTTCTGCCTCCTCACAGAATCCCACAGGATGAATGTATGGACTGCTGGTATCACACCTGGACACAGAGTGAACACCAAGCAACAATGTTAAGTTATCCATTTGTTCTCCACCATGTGAGCTCATTTCTACTGGTGAGCTATAACAAATTTAATCATTTGAGATTTTTCCATTTAAATCTCTCATTTGAAAAACATCTCATAGCCCCATTCCATGTATATATATATATATATATATATATATATATATATATATATATATATATATATATATATATATATATATATATATATATATATATATATATATATATATTAGCAGCAGAAGTTGAAAAATTATCGTTGAAATTTGGGTTGTTTTGCATGCCATCATGTTTGGTGGAGCAGTCTGGGCATTTAGAGTGGCGTTGCCCCCCCATACCCCCCCATGCCTAGATCCGGTCCTGCACAAACTGCGACTGAAAAATTATCGTTGAAATTTGGGTTGTTTTGCATGCCATCATGTTTGGTAGAGCAGTCTAGGCATTTAGGGTGGCGTTGCCCCCCCATGCCTAGATCCGGTCCTGCACAAACTGCGATTGAGATACATGTAAAATGACTGATTTCTCTAATAGAGTAATTAATCAAACATTTCAGTATCACGCTTCTAAATCAGTTCAACCAGACATAGAGGTGACTACGCACTGCATGGACAAATGTGAAAGACCTGTCAACTTTACAACGACTGTCCGTTTGACGGAGTTTTGCGATACTTTCTAAGAACACCGATTAGTATTGTCGCGGCTTTTTTTGGGGAAATAAATCAACTGCAAAAGAAAAGGTAAAAAGGCCTTCTGAGGGTGGAACTCTCCTTTAAGGGCCCCAGCATTAAGAGCTGGGAGACTACGGTGTTACTATTGTACAATAGTACAATAGTTACAGCTCGTTTCCCTGACACTGGGTTTGTGGTTCCCCTACATCTAGTTTCTAAACAAACAAACAATATAAAGGAAAGAAAAATCTACAAAAATACATAGATCTGAATACAAATGTTTAAGAAGTGGTGAAAAATGGAATTCTACAAGCTACAACATGGTGCAAAGCGGAACCTGGCACACAAATCCATTAGATTGCAGCTTTAACAAAGCACTCAGGATTTGATTCTGCCTTTCAGACACTGCATGGGCATTTAGCCTCAGTCTAAAGCCACAACACTACAGTGTGTGTGTGTGTGTGTGTGTGTGTGTGTGTGTGTGTGTGTGTGTGTGTGTGTGTAAAGCCACAACACTACAGTGTGTGTGTGTGTGTGTGTGTGTGTGTGTGTGTGTGTGTGTGTGTGTGTGTGTGTGTGTGTGTGGCTATTGTCCAACCAACACCCACACATTCACAGTTCCTACCAATAATCGTATGTGTCTTCCCAGTTGTCAAAGTGAATGAGGAGTCGGTTGTCAACGACACCAGCAATGGTTGCTACGCAGATCAAGGACGGGTTCTTTCTGTCTACAGCCTCCAGTTTCATTCCCGCACGGAAACCAGATGGAGTCACAGACTAGAAAGCGCGTGCACACACACAGACACACACAGACACACACACACACACACGCACACACACACACACACACACACACACACACACACCATTACTACTCGTTTCCCAATAAATCAAGAAAAGGATGAGAAAAATAAAAAATAAAAAGAATTCTAAACATTGTGAAAATGAAATATTTTAAAAGAAACATGGGTAAATGAATAATGATAATCAATAGCACAATATAGACTCACTGTGTTGAGGCTCTTGAAGAGATGCTTGGGAGCTAGGTGTCCTCTGCAGTTCTTAACATACATGCTCCAGTTAAACTCTCCATCTTTACAACCTAACACACACGTGCACACACACACGTGCACACACACGTGCACACACACACACACACACACACACACACACACACACACACACACACACACACACACACACACACACACACACACACACACACACACGTTTGGAGTTCATCACAGGTTCTCTTGCTGTCACTTGGGATGAAGGGTAGCCGGTGTGTAAAATGTCTAGGGCGGTGAGAGTGTGTGTGTGTGTGTGTGTGTGTGTGTGTGTGTGTTTCTATTGATCCAAAATACCTTTAGGTAGCAGTAGCTTGTGTCCCATCTTCTCACACCAACCAGCTGGTTTCACATCCCACGAATCAGCATTGACCCAGAAGTCGTAGCACTCTGGGTAGCCATCAAAGTGGAGCCTTATCCTGTAGCCTTGGATCTGCAGACAGAGGAAGACACAGTAAAACCGTCAGTGTAAGCCATGTACAAATGTGGTCCAATTGTAAACTCTCAGGGTACATGTTCTTACCTCTGCCACAGTGAGTACACAGAACAGAGAGGGGTGACAGGGGTCTAATCCTTCAAGCTTCATTCCCACTTTGAAGCCGTTTCTGCTCTGAGGAAAGGACTGGTGCTACATCACACACACACACACACACACACACACACACGCACGCACGCACACACGCGCACGCATGCACACACGCAAAGTATTACTTTGGGGAGCTAAAGGACATTTACAGTATTTTCAATTGTATAACTCTGAATGTGTGTGTAGTTTTTGGGCAGAACTACCTCTTTGAAAAGCTTGACAGGGGCAGCTATGGCCCTCTCCTCTTCTAGGTAGGCAGGCCAGCTCCATGCTCGCTTCTTATTGGGTGGGGCTGTTACTGGAGACGAGTCAAAAAATATACACTATGAGTGAGGGTGTTTATCATTTTTAGGCATTCCACAGCGATCACACTCAACACCCACCACAAACTATACCTGAAACAGATAACCCCTGTGCCTTATATGTTCTTGTTGATTGTTTGAGTTAGGTCACTGCTCTTAAAACACAGCTCACTAATTTTAAATATACACATGTAGTGTATATGTATAATATATAGAGTGCAAGATAATGAGACACATTTAATTACTTTATCCATAATGAAACTATCTATGATTTGACCAATTACCTGCAAAATGTGTGTAAACATTTAACATTGTGGCATGTTTTCTTATTGTTGGTATGGTTGCATTTGCACACATTCAATACATAATACAATGCATATCTCTGCAAGAAAAAATAAAGTTTCATGTGTCTCAGCCACCTTCGCCAAATTCACTCAAACAGTGACAGCATTGTGACATACCGAGTTTGGCCATTTTAGCAGCTCTTCTGCCTTTGGAAGCTTTGGTCTTTTCCTGTGAATAAAAGAATAACTAAATTACAACCTTTTTTTAAGGAATAGACTCATAAACCCATATTAGGTTACATTTGCATACTCAATACAGATAGGTGAGCAGAGGATGTTTTGTTGTATAAAACAGGAAACTGAAATTACATAATTCTGTAAACAGGTGAAAATACAGGACTCACAGGCGTATGTACTGTGAGGAATTGCACTACTGGTACATTTAGAAAAGGATTATTGCATTAGTCCTCACCTCTTCTTCTTCCTCTCCTCTGTTTTCTTCTTCTTCTTCACCAGAATCCATGTATATTTTCCTCTTTTTACGCACTCGTTTACCAAGCTTCTCGCCCTTCACTGCCTGACCTTCCTTGGGGTCCCCTGGAGAAGACCTGCAGAAGTCATGCAAGTCAAGTCAAATTCACTAAACCTCATATAAGTTATAATATAATAATATAATATTTCAAACTTTTGCCTCAGCGTAAATTACAATTAGTGAAGGATATATAGTTTTCACAAATGGTGAGAATAGCAGATCTACTGTATAAGATGGATAGACAGATGTTAGGTTTGTAGTTGCTTATGATTCTTAATGGATATACAGTATCTGCTATATGTCTGCTAGCTTGTGGACTTTCATAGTAGTCAATATTTGTTAGTATACAAAGGGAAAAGCAATGTGCTTCTCGATTATTTGATTAGGTCATTTATTGGTTTTAAATATCAATTTCAATATATCTTTGGTTAATAATGCCCAGTCCAACCTCAAGAGAGCACAGCATTGCTGTGTAACGCCTGGGATTCAAACTCATTGCCTGGCTCTTGCCAGCCTCTCCACGAAGGAGAGTCTGGGACTCTCTGATTGGAATCTCTTTACAGTGACATAGGTTGTCACAGACAGACAGATTCCTCTAACCAATCACTAACCATCAGCGCACCAATCAGGAGCGCAATCAGGAGACGTGAGGTGGGATTACTCAAACGCAGCAATTTGATTGGTCTCCAACTTTGAAAATCAACAACTCAGTGAGTGAGTTCTTTGTAATGAGAGTCAACGGGTGCGAGACCAGACCCAATTTGTGAAAGTCCAACATCTTAACCACTCTTGACCAAAGAGACATCCCCTTGGTCTGGGAGCAAATACTAGGTTTCGGAGGCCATCAGGACAGAGGCTGTAGCCACCCTGCAACAGCAGCACGAGCATGGATTGGATAATACAGAGACAAAGGATGTGAGTTTACCTGCCACTGGAAGGCTGGGCACAGATGGAGCTGCAAAATTTGCCCTGCAGTAGGGTATCTTGAGGAGCATGGCCACCACAGGCCTGACAGCTTGCCATCTCTGCATTGACTTTCATGTCCGCACCATTGGCATTCATGTCTGCATTGCAGTCCACTTCAATGCTAGGGCCAACCTCCACATTAGGACCCTCCATACTGGGACCCTCCTCAAGAGATAGTAGCACAGGACCAGGGGGCGCTGCAAGACATAGTAAACCCAATGTACAACGTACTTTGTTGCCAAAATCGCCAATCTACAAAATGACACTACGTCAGAGGCAAATCATGCAACATGTTGGGGGGGCAACCTTGTAGATCTGCTATTCAGACTATTTGAGCATTTTTGTCTATAATGAAATGTCCAAAATGTGGACAGATGTGGCACTGCACCTCAGAAATCCCTCTCCCAGGGGTCTAGCGCATTCTAACAGGGATGTTACCGGTTGAAATAAGTAATTCCCAGCCTATGCATTCGCATTGCTACTTTTCAGGAATAGAAAGCATGCAGTTTGTATTAGCTTGGATTCCCCACTTGTGAGTAACAGACTGATCAGGAAGACAAATGGTGGTATTTTATAATGATCATTAGTGATGTGGAGCAATTTATATGAAAATAGGTTGAAAAGTGGTCCTTTAAATTGTGCAATATATTTAACCCAACACATTCATGAATATGGTGTGCAGCATTCGTGTATTTAGCACTGCAGTACTGCCATTGCTTTACCCTGAGAGGACCCTGGCTGGCTCTGACTGGCTGGAGCCGCAGCTTTTCCAGTCTCTGATTGGCCCTCTGGTGGAGGGGTGGGGCTGTGAGAGGGTGCTGGGTCCAAGGTCTCAGAAGTAGGCTCTACCTCCTGCCCTTTGACCTCCGGGTCTGTGACAATCTCTAGAGTTCCAAACTCTGTCATGCGGAACTGTAAGATACAAAGGGGAATGGAAGAGGTAGAGGGCATGTTATTACTTATTTGTGTGTACAAAACACACAGAAACACAGAGATGCACATGAAGGGAGAGGGATTTCCTCTCACAAGCAGTCTTCATCATACCCTTATGTCACTGCCTGGCAGTGTGGCTATGCCATCCTTCCAATCCAGAGCCCCCATCATGTCAAAGTCTGGACCCTGAGAAGGGCCTTCACTTGGGGGAGTGTCAGTCATCACTACTCCTCTGCTCCCTGTTCTACTGACCTCCTGAAAAGACAGGGTGATAAGAGACCCAGTTACAAATGTTTTAGAGCCTATAAGGGTCATCTAATACAAAATTCTAATGTTCAGCACCATTGTATTTACTGTGGGTTGTTATTGGAGGCCGTTTTACATTTCTCAATTAATGTGAAAAGTAATAATAAAGTAACAGTCACATGGGTGACTACTTTATATAGAGATGGTTTTCACATTTTTTCCACATCCAGACCCATTATTTATCCGGGCATTTTTGTTTGCATAAGAGGCAACAGTAAAATGAAACCAAGTGGGTCCATAAGGACCATTTGTTTGATTTGACAGTCTCAAGAGTAAAATATTTATATTTTATAAGGTCACCAACTGGTCTTTTAGCTGGTGACCACTTGGAACCCCTGCAAGGACCACTAGCAATCCCCAGTCCAGTGCTTGAAAACCACTGGTTTATATCTAGGAAGATTCTACCCAATACGGTATTCACTTGTTTAAATTATCTCTCCACTGCATCACCGCTAGAGGGCGACGGTGTGCCGGCTTTGCAGGATACACCATGCACTTCGATTTCACACAAAACAGTCAATATTAATATTGTTTTACAGGTCAACTAACAGGAAAATGCACACACACACTGTCTCATGGGGACAAATCTACACAAACACCATTGACAAACCCGAAGAAAGATGTGCCAACTTTAAGTTAACGACACAACTTCGTCTTTTCCTTGTTTTAACAGTATCTCCTCAAATTGTCCGTTTGCCCGACTATGAACAAATGTGGTGTCAAAGTGTTGATCAGTTTCAAAGCGAACGTTGTTTTCCGCACTGATTGGTCCAACTTGAAAGCATTTTTAATCAAATTAACATTACGATATAACGTTTTAGTCTTGACGCATGTTCAACATTGAATTTGGGCTGCCTTTTCCGTTCTGCTTGCAGTTATAAACATGTGATAAGTTAAATTGCAGTCAGAGCTATGTGATCGTGATCAAGTCGGACTTCCCAGTTTTTTATTCTAGCCATAAATAAAGTGTATGTATAAGAGCGCCCATGATTAGCATTCGTCTTAAATACAAAATGGCGGAGCATAGGAAGAGAGGCCACCAACATGGTTTAAACTATGTAAATTACTAAAGTTATCCTTCTAAACAAATGGCACACCGCGAGTGCGCGTCAAACAAAGGCCAGTGTGTGTCATGTAATTTCCCAATGTGGTGTTTTCTTTCACTCTGGCCATTTTCTTTACTTTCCTCCTTGTCACGGAATGTCAGCCCCAGGTTGCTGCTAGCTGTGGCGTGATTAGGAATTCCACGTGAGTTCGGGGACAGACCCGCCTTACCATGTGTCTGATTGGCTACCATGCAGGAATAGTTTGACCCTTATGGCTCTGTAATTCTGATAAGTGGAACCAAATGGACTCCAGCGGTTCCATTTCTACACTCTGAGAGATAAATTAACCTGGATTGTACAATCTAAAGTGAGTGTATCAGAGATAAATAAAAACGCCATTAACTGTGGTAGAATATTTCATATCACACGGGTGGTCCTTGGGATTAAACTGGTTTAGAATCACTGCTAGAACCGCACAAATCGTCTCTTTAGGCATTTTTTCTAATGAGGAACCAATGCATGGGTTTAGTCATAGTTGCAAAAACGAGAACTGTCAATCACAGAGACTACTGGCCAATCACAACCGGGCTTTCCTAGAACTAGGTGGGGTCCATAATAACGCATAGCTGTGCCATGAAGCTAACCGCTCCTTGCTAGCTCCGTTCACTTCTATTGATGATGGCTATATAGACGGCTAGCATAGACACATAGCACTGGAGGCTAAGGACAATCTGGAATCAATAAGTTTAGCGCTTAATAACAAGAGAAAAATTCATTATATTAGCCCGCCAATAGTTTGCAATAAATTAAACGTGCGCCATAATAATACTGCGTTATTGTTCCTAAATGCAATAATGTTGCTTCATTAATTTCTTCCAATAGAAACTTGTAAAGAAAAAAAGAAAACGATTTATTCTCGCGTTTTAAATCAAAGTGAAAATAGTAAGATCTATTGCGTACAAAAATACTAAACATATGTTTATCCTACGTCGCCGCTGTTATAACGATACTAAATTAGTATCGCTGTCTATTATTCTTTGTAAATTATTGAACTCACCTCGTTTCTGTTTTAACTCTTATTAGAGCTGGATATAGAAGGATGCGCATGCGTGTCATATGCGCTGCCTGACAACTTTGGATCTCGGAAAACTTCAGCTTTTCTGCTTCACTAATATATCGATGATGATCAATAGGGAAAACTTCAGCGCTATCGGTCTTCAATACGTAACTTTAAGCAGCACCACTGTTGATTGATGATGAGCAATTGCTCTAAGTATAACACTCAGAAGCCGTAAGCGTGCATGCCGACAGACAGTCGCTGCATGTGATGGTCAGTCAGTGTGTTTTGGAGCGCTGTCTGCCTGTGCCTGTATGGGACTGACCGCAATAATGTCCCTGTCGGCAAGTGACAGTGATAGGATGGTTTATTATTGTCAAACACTTTCTGCCGCACTGTATCGTGCGTCTAAAACAAACGTAAACCTCGAATACAGCCCGAAAGACCTCCGCCGCTATGTTACTGAAGTTACAGGCATCGAAACTGCCTCGTTATGTATAGCCTAGTTACGACGACAGACGGTGTCGCTTGCCAACAACAATAAGAACAGATCTACAAGCGAACGCCTCGCACCGTGTCGTGCTGCTGCAGCGATGTACAGTGGTTTTCAGACCTTTTCCAGTCAAGGCCCATTGTACCGTATCAGAGCCACGGACCATCATTTGATGAGATTTTCCCCTTAATCGTCCCCAAAACTAAAGAATATTGTTCGTCGTTGGATAAGATGCTGTACAATGCCACAGTGTATAGTAGCGTTATTTTGGCAAATTTAACGACCTGGCGCTGTATTGATATTGGCGCTGTGTTGAAGAGATAACAGACAGACGTAGAATTTGGTTTGTTTTACGCTCGCAAGAGTTAAAGACCTGGTAGGATCCATTTGGTTACCTACTCTCGATTTTGCTGGGGACCACCTGGAACCCCCTCAAGGACCACTGGTGGTCCCCGGACCATGCTTGAAAGCAACTGCCGTGCTGTAGTTGCTGAATGTGCTTTCCCTTCCTTCATAACATAAACCTACAAACCCCATTAAGTGTTGTTACCTAGGCCAACACATCTGCGGACAGATAGCCTATACTTCACATTAACACAACAATGTTAACATAACAATCACATTTAGCCCTGGCTTTCAGTGAATATAATATACAGTAGCTTTTTTTTCAAGACAAATAGCGGCACCGATTTAACAACGCGTTAAATAAACGTTGACTTCGTTTACTTTGAACTAATCGATCGACCAAGTTTAAGTTAGTGTGTACATATATAATGATGTTCAGTTTGACTCTCAATACTACTACTATAACCATTTATTCTTCGATCCATTACAGGGTGGGGCTAAATTTCTTAGTGAAATCAAAACTACGCACCCGCACACAGAACGTTAAGGGTCGTATTTAGCCTTGATACATTATTAGGTCTACTACTGTAGTTGTGAAAACACGGCCACTACTACGTGTTAAAATGTGACTTGCCGCTTGCATACATGGTTTGTTTGGCCCAGACAGTAGATCGCATTGGGTAGCAGAACCTCTAGTAGAAGAGTTGCGACATGGGAGGGTCAGAAACTGAGCGCTCGAGCGCTGTTCATGGAGCCTGAAAAGGGGACAAATTGGAGTTGGAAATGCATTGTTGCAACATGCCAGCTGTTTTAAAGTTTTGTAAAGTGACGACTAAAGTCTCTCTCTGTAATGTTTATGTTGTACTACTACTATTTACTAGTAGGCCTACTACTACAAAACGATCTAAAATAATTGGATTTGCGGGTCCAATGCATTTCTGCCTACTTCCGGCCAAGGACGTCCCATTCTCCATTGTCCTCATTCTATCTACAAGATACGCCATTACACTGGCCCAATGAAGTGAACGGAGTTTGCGTAACTCTGTCTAGGCCAAGGGTTGCAGTAGTAAGCTACAATGTAAAATCACATAAACATTACGGCTTATTCTCATGTTCGCCTCTAGATGGCAGCATAAGTCCAAACACCGGGGATTTAGAGAGCCACTCACAGCTTTGGTGCAGACTGCGTTATTTGGAAAACAACATAAAATGCAAAACATGAGATGGCATTCAAAGGCAAAGTGGTCAATTCTAAGGTAGGAGTGTGTCTATTCAATGCATTGAAGAAATACACATGTCGCTAAAACTGTTCGGGATGTAGGCTAGGCTATGCATCACTAATATCATCTGATACCGCGACGATAGTAAATACATTGATTACCGGTAGCTACATATAGTTTTGTTTTGGCTGGGGTGATCGGCTATTATTTGTTATTGCACTGTAGGCCTACTACTCCGTTAAAATAACGCTGTGCAACAGATTACGACCGGATTTACAGCCTGCGCTTTGCTTGCTTTGCACATCATCTGCAGGTGGCAGGTTATTACTGGAAGCAGTTACTTATACATACATGCAGCATGTAGTAATAATATGCTCACTATCTGTCATTCTTCCAGACTGTGCTAGTCCATTTGCTGCTTTGTCTGGTTATTTTCTACTCTCTCTACTACATGATTGGAAGCGTATGCTTTGGTGCCTTCAGGTATATACAGAATTCTCTCTCTCTCTCTCTCTCTCTCTCTCTCTCTCTCTCTCTCTCTCTCTCTCTCTCTCTCTCTCCCCCCTCTCTCTCTCTCTCTCTCTCTCTCTCTCTCTCTCTCTCTCTCTCTCCTATGTCTGTTTGTCTTTGTACGTTGTATTTATTTACAGTATATAAATGAAGTGGAGACACCCACCACTATTTAACCAATCAATCAATCAATCAATCAATCAATCAATCAATCAATCAATCAATCAATCAATCAATCAATCGTCTTGTAACTTTTAGGCCTACGTTTTAACTTTCAACCCTAACACCTCATAACACCCCCTTTTCTTTTTTTTCTTTTTTCTTTTTTAGGTTGGACCACTTTGATGGGCTCATTCCATTCGATTTTAAGACAGAGCCCGCAGAATCTAATTCTAAATACTTGGGTATTAAAGCATAATTTAACAGATAACATTATGAGTAATGTGATATAAAATGTGTTGTGACTGTGTTTTTATTCCCTTATTCATTGTTAGTAAACCTACTGTCCATGGAGCTAACTTACTTCTTCAGTGGTCTGCTGTTTGCTGCAGTGGTAAGGAGATGGGTCTGGGATTATGCCCTCACCGTCACTCTGCTCCATGTACTGCTCACCAGTTTAGGTGAACACACACACAACCACATGTGTTTACATTATTGAAAACATACCCTAGTAATGATATTTCTCCTGGATCATTATATGCACACCACACACATTTTCCTTTTAAAGGACAACTTGTTTTTTCAACAAAGGTTGTTATTAGAGAAAGTAATTATGAAACCTTAATAACAACCATAATAAGGTTGTTATTAAGAAAGTAAAGAAAATAAATAGTAATAAAAATAGAGATATCTATAAAATATTGTACAAAAGAAGAAAACAAGCCATGTTCAAAGCCCCTGTAAAAATAGCAAAAATCTCTCAAATGAAAGAAAGCAACAGATAGAAACAATAACACTCATCTTTTACATCTCTAATAACAACATAAAACATAAACCTTGGTTGTAATAAACTAAAATTAAAGTCCTTAAAGCACATCAGTTTAATATAAAAATGTACACAATATTTTTAAAGACATTCTAAAATAGCGTGCACACATTCATGATAATGCTGATTATGATTGTTTTTTATTCTAATTCCATAAAGTGCAATGTGTGTTACAGTGATGTTTGAGTTTCCTGTGGTGTGGCAATGGTGGCTGGCTCTGGGTAAGACCAAGGACATTGTCAGTCATAGTAGTGGTATTCAATATTAGGACTAGTTCTTAATGCTGTTTGTTTTCATGTTTCACAGGCAGCGGCTTGTTTCTGATGATCTGCAATGGTCAGCTGATTGCTTACTTCACTTGCCAGAGTGACCAGAGTTATCCCCTCTTCAGCAACTACTGAGCTACCTAACTTACCAACTTATCAGATGACATGATTTCTGTGTCCTTTCACAGTGCCTCTGAGGTGATGTGTGATTTTTCTGGAATTGCCAAACTTGCCTCCTCTTCACACACAAAACAGAATTGTTTTTAGTGTTTATTGACGTGTCTACATGTCTTTCATGGGTTCTTTGGATCATCACGATTTGTGAGATACTAGCTACATATTGTCAAAACTTCACATAACAACAAAAACAACGACAAAAGAACCACTGCTATATAAACAAATTTAATTCAAAAAGTAGAAAAAATATGCATTTTATCACAATAAATGCCCTTTCCAAAGGGTTTGACCCGATTACAGTTTGTGATGGGTGCTTATTAATGGTAGTGGCTCTGTCACCACTGGAGGAATGTATGAGAATCCTAGGAAGGACTCAGTAGCTCCACCACCCAGGTACCTGTCGCTGAGACCCACAGAGGCTGGCAGCGGCTCTAGTGTAAACACAGGATCAATGTAGCGGACATCCCATGGGCCAGCCTGAGAAAATAGAGGAATGAACATATTGTACACATGCAGGATTTGGACCAAAAGAAGAACCGTATAAGCCCTTTCCTTTCTCACTTGCACTTATGTATGTGTCTTTGTTTATATGTAATTCTATACAAATAAATAAAACAAAATAAAACTCTTTATTTAGGACAGAGATGGAGATACTTACTACACTGGGTATAAAAGGAGGTGTGACTTTCTTAGCCAGTAGGTCATCCCAGTTGATGGACAGGAAGAATGGATGACTCCGCAACTCTTCCTAGTAATACACACAGGAAGCCCTTAGCTCAGTGATAGCACCTGAGTTTGTTCAAGTACATAAGCATACATGTACATTAGTCCGCTTTTAGTTTGTTTGTATACTTACAAAGTCACATTTATGCCCTATGCGATTGCCACAGTCCCTTTCCAACAGTCCTCTTAACAGGGAACGAGCAGCCCGGGACACACCAGGACCGAGGAGCAGGGGAGCATGAAGGATGTTGTCATACATCTGTGCTTTACTACGACTGTAGAACGGAGGCTGGGGAGATCAAGGAACATGGGGTAGACTTGATAAATAGCCTGAGATTTTAAGTTGGTTGCACTCACTTTGCCATTCTTCTGAGAAGAAAGAATATACCCCCAGTTCCTATTTTGTCTTTCGTGAAGAAGAAACATTTATAATGTTAGAATGTTTTGAACTCAAAAGGTATTTATTAAATTAAATACATCTAATGCACCAGATGAAGAAATTACTATGGGAGCCATTAAAAAAAAATCAAATTTCAGTTTCTTATTCTGCACCTGCACCTCCCCAAACTGCTTCAATGCTCACATACTTGCTTAAAGCTAATGTAAACAAATTAAAAACATTGTTCACTTACCAGCCCATAGAGCATCTCAAACAGTACACACCCCAGGCTCCACCAGTCCACTGTGGGAGTATAGACATGACCGCGGAGCACCTCCGGAGCTGAGTACTGAGGAGTCCCACAAAAAGTCTGCATGGTATCTCCAATGTCCACACCCTCTTTACACAGACCAAAGTCAGTCAACATCAAATGACCTCCACTGTCCAGCAAGACGTTTTCTGGTTTTAGGTCCCTGAGGGAGGGAATTTATAACTATTATAAATACAGATATACATATACAAGTACATAACTGCAATGCATACAAAACAGATTATAGTTTATTTTATATATTATATCAACCTCTCCACATTCTGCACACAAATTTGTAAAAATTTGTTTGTCAAAAAATTGATTTGCAAAAATCGGCATGCACGTGGGCACACACCCACACACGTGTGTGTGTTTGTATGGTTACCTGTAAACAATTTTAAGGGAGTGGAGGTAGCCCAGTGCAGAGGCCATCTCTGCTGCATAGAATCTGGCTCTGGGTTCAGGAAACGAGACTTCTCTCTGAAGGTGGTAGAAGAGCTGAATGAAAAGAAACAAGGAAAAGTTCACCAGAAATCTATTAATATATTACAACCTGATAACTCTTGCAACTGTAGCTGAACAGCTTTTTATCCTGTCTACAAATACACATATCTATTTTAAAATGTTAAAATATGCCAAAGACCTTTAGGAATAAAGGGTACATGCATGCCCCACCACTCCATCTTGGTTGGGTGTCATGCAACAGGTTAATTCTTTGCTCTGATATTCTAATCTTAAAATGACCGTTGGGAAAAAATCCTACATGTACCTCCCCTCCATTGAGGTAGTCCAGGACAAAGTAGAGAGCATTTGTTGTTTGGAAAGATAAGTGTAGGCCCACCAGGAATGGATGCTGCAGTCCCTTTAATAGTACACTCCTCTCTACCATCACATGGCTCTGCTACAGAGAGAAGAGCATGATGTGATCATATGATACAGAGACCCCCTTTCCAGTTTCCATCAACTGGGAACCAGTTTAGTTCAGAAGCACTTTTTAGTTCATGAGCCAGACCTCCAAATTTAATCATGAATTGAGTGGGCAAAGAAAATACCTATAATAAATGTTTATAGGATAATATATAAAGTAAATTAATATATTATATCCCTTCCACTGTAACATCTTTTTCAAATGTTGCCTATATACAGTAATGCCTAATGTGCATATGTAATATGATAATATCTGTAATACAATAAATCATACAATAAATCATTGTCAGTAATCAACTGGGGATGTTTTAAGGCGATTTTGCATACTAATTAACCTCCCAATTTTTAAGGTCTGACTCCTGGACGTACTGAGAACCAAAAAGAACAGAACTGGTTCCCAACCTGTGGAAAAGAGTTCACACAGTGAGAAACCTTTTAGACAGAGACCAGTAGGCAAGCAGACAGACAGATAATTGGAAATACATACCTCTTTCCTCCGGAGAATGTCCTTTTTCTGAAGTATCTTTACAGCATAGTAAGCCCCACTTGCTCTGTGTCTGGCCAGCAGCACCTATAACAATAAGAACCTTGTTTTACACATTGTTTTAAAGATTGTTTTACAGTCTGGTGAGGGAGCTTTAAGCCCTTTAACACTCATATTGAGAGGATAGAACACCTGTCTGATTGGTCACAGTGGCAGAACGATCTCATCTCCGCCACCCTGCTGAAGAATCAAGAAGGTTTGTCACCACTCATACAGGTACAAGCAAGGAATGCATGTGTGGTAAGGTCCAAAATACTTTGTTAACAGAACATAACAATCATAATATGGGATATTTCCAGTTCAATGCTGTGTGTAAGAGAGAGCGAGAGTGTAAGAGTTTATTCATGTCTGCTGTTTTTCTTTTTTCTTTTTTTTTTTTTCAGATTTAAAACCTATACATTTAACAACCAAACACAAAATAGTATAGTTCCCACCTTTCCAAAGCTTCCTTTTCCAATAACTTTGAGGTAGTGGAAATCTGATGGATTCACCCTGGAGAGCATACCAGAAAGTGTGTCAATTTGTTTCAAAATGATAGATTTTTATAGATGTAACTATAGCCAGTAAATAAAAATAACTTACTGGATATCAGCCGTGTTCACTGAGCTTTGCAGATTCTGACAGAGAGAGAAAGAGTGCTTATGAAACAGGTTGCTTCATCATGGATGGAAAAAATAGTCAGCAGTTATTTTACTCACCAGTTTGCCTTCTTCTTGCTCTTCTCTCAAACTCCTGCCTGACTGAAGGATTTTCTGGCTGTCCAAGCTTTGAAGAGGTTAACAATGAACGTGACTGAGTTATTGTCAACTTACAGATGAAAATTTACAAATGTAAAACATCTGAAACATTTGGGAAAATCTAATGAAATTGACTTACTGATGACAGAGGTGTTGACTCGAAACAAGCTTGTGGAAGTTGTGGATTAAGTCACTGAATCGCCTTTTCTTCTCTTTGAGCAGAACTGTATACAAGCAAGTTTGACTCCTTACATAAGTGTTCCACAGCTAACATATATTACCCTCTTTACTTTAATTCACATGCCTTCATGCTTTATATTTTGTGTCTTATTTAGTTATATATATATAAAAAAAAAAACTTTACAGAACAATTATGGAAGATAAACTATTAAAAAGTTACCTGAGAAAAATGAAACAATGCCCTTCATTTTGGGCTTTGTCGTTGGCTGACGATCGCGAGTCATGATATAAAAAAGAACCAAAGTCCAGAGAAATCCTGGTAAAACCCCAAAAGAAATCCTACAAAGTTGGAAGAGGTGGAATTATCCAGCTCTGGAGTTCTGCACCGTTAACACTTGTCAGTGCAGTATGTGCTCTAGATGTCTGTAGCTATTAAAACCTTCCCTGCCCCCTCCCAAAACCCACTCCACCACTCCCCTATAACATTACTGGTACATTCACATCCAGATTACTGGAGTCCGCCTCAACACCAACACCCACATTTAAAAACTGCCTGACACACCGTAGTCTGTAACTCTAACCCTAATCCAGTATAGTATAGGTTTCCAGAGATTATTAGATTGTGTGAAGTGAGTTACATACTCATCATACAATCAAATCATCACATATGCCCCCACTTTATTCTCCTCCTACGTGGTGATGTTTTTGTTCACACAAATCTTCAAAGCTTAGCATAGCTTGGCACAAGCTTGGCATTTAAAGCTTTGTTTTCTTTGCAATGTATATATAAAATATATATTGTGTTAGCAGCGTGTGTGTGTGCACGTGTGCTGTGTGCGTGCACCCCACAATCACACATGAATAACAGGAGTGCCATAATTTTCTAGGTCACGTTCCATACCAGGTTACGTACAGCACGTAACCTGGTATATGGAAGTTAACCCAGTCTAAGGATAGTCATAGGGTGCTAGACAGCATCCAACATGTGACACGGTCCACTTTATCTCTCCTCATGTTTCCTGTGACCCCATCTATGTGACTGATGTGACCTGTCTACACCATGGCACACTGCAAATTTTCAGACTTATTTTCACCTAAATCTTTCAATGCCTCTTCCTGGGGATCAAATGTTAAATATACACTGTATTCAAACGCACACAATCCACCAAGTGAAGTGATCACCAATGTAATACATAATAACCATATACAATTAAAGCACAAGTTTGATTCCTTATACATACTGTAAGTGCTCCACAGCTGACAAAAAATAATAATTTATACTTCATATGCCTTCATGCTTTATTGTCTTGTGTCTTATATCTTTACATAACTTCTATGTTCTGTAAAATACAGTATACAGTTCTCAAATGCACACAATGCACTAAGTGAAGAGTGAATTACATTAATGGATGAACCACACACAGTTTAAGATAAATAGATATGAGACTAGCACAGTCTGCACTGAACAAGATGTACTTATTTGTACTGAATTAATGAAAAATACAGGCAGAGGGAGGGATTGTTAGTTGTAATCCAACAGTTTGGAACTATATAGGAAGACACACAAGACTAGGCTAGAAAAATGTCTCATATCTGCCCTCATACACTATAGTGGTTCCTTGGGTAAATTGGGAATAATGCCAGAGAATTATATAATGGGACATCAACAGAGAAAAAGACCTGATTTAACCACATGAAACCTAGTGCCTTTATTCTAGTGTAAACATATTAGATCAGCATTTTAAACAGATATTTTATTTATAATGAAAAATAATAATAATTACATTGACAAATAAACAAAAAATCCAGATATATTTAAATATGTATCCAATACAGAATCTATATGCTTTTTTTCAGAATAGCCACAATTAGGCGGTCTATATATTTTTAATACAGAATAAGATCATATCACCTACCTATATGGGTTATCGGCCATAGCAGCAAATAACTATATAGGATATTGATATGGCCCAAATGTCTTATCGGTATATCGCTACAAAATATGGTTTAACTGATTATTCTTTTTCTCAACACTTATAGGGTAATTTTAATGTCTAGTCTGGATTTTGTGTGCACCCCAGTAATGAATATCATATATCTAAATATCGAATTAGACAATTAATAAACTGTGTGGGGTGCACAACAAAGCCAGCACAGATGCAGACACAAAAATAACACCAGATTTTTTAAATACTCCTCTAAGTATTTACAGGGAAGAAGGCATAGCTTTCTTAAGTGAAGGGTGTGAAGTGGCAGCATTAGAATAACTTACTATTAAGTTTCTTGACAAAACCATATTATTTTTTATGACACCCACATTCACCCACTCACTCCTGAGTTTTTGGGAACTTAGGCTCAGGCCATGCATGAGGTCTTCGTTACTGTCGTAGTAAAGTGATACAATGACAGTGATACACAGAGCCCCAACACACAGCAAGACAAGAAAGAGAATGTTTGCCCAATTGCACTGTATGTGTCTTTTAATAATAATTAATATTTATACGTATAGACATACTGTATACTGTGTGTGTGTGTGTGTGTGTGTGTGTGTGTGTGTGTGTGTGTGTGTGTGCGCGCGCGTGCGCGTGTGTGCGCGCGCACGTGCACGCATGCATGTGTGCACGTGTGTCTTTGCTATATTTGACTGACCGGGTGTACGATCCCCTGACCTTTCCCTGTTACCCCAAAGTAGTGGAAACTGGTCTCTCCACACGGTTAGTCCTGTGTAACCACTCTTCAGATGTCCCTTGACATGACCCATTACTTCACTGGCACAGGAACCGGCCTATGCTGGTTTTGACTCTACAAGCATGTACTGCAACATTTGACACCGCATGCAACGAACTCGTACATTCCCTGAGGCTTCCCTGCAAGCCTCCTGCAGTGCCACTGAGAGAGGTCAGCCTATTGGACAACACATTAGCCAATCCCAATGCACTGGAGAGGTTCCATAATGTCCTGGTTGAAACGGAAGGTGTCCCCCAACTATTTAATTCCAAACCTCCAGACCTCTTCTGTCTCTATATGTTGATCTGACCTCATTAAACCTTGTACACACAAAACACTTTCAATATGGCCAGTACAGAGTTAATTCCACATTGATTGACTCTATCCCAAAGTGCCAGTGCTCGCCCAGCAGTCTGCCATCTCCCATGCGGATGCTTCATGCATGCAACATCAAACCTAAACCTTGAACCCTAAATATGGAACTGTTCTCCATATCTTGATTATACCCCACCCGTCCTTCCAACCAGCAGATTATAATGCAATTCAACAAATAAGAAACAACCAAGGACAATATAGTTTCTGAACATGAAGTGAGTACAAATATGTGAGTTTGCAAATTGACTTGGGTGGGGTGGGCATTCCAAGTCTGGGATCTTGGACAGCGAATGCTCAGGTGCGTATAGGGATCTTTAGTATAACTCCTCATCAGAAAAGAGTGCGAAGTGCTATGGAGTAGAAATTTCAAAATTCTAAGTGAATTTAAAAACAAACAAACAAACAAACAAACAAACAAACAAACAAACAAACAAACAAACAAACAAACAAACAAACAAAAACAATAGGGAACTAACTAAATGTTGGGGTTTAGCCTAAGAAGACTGATTAATAACTAATTCTCTCATTTAAAAAGAAATGTGACAAATACTCAGGGGATGGTCCTCTGCTCCGACCTTATTAGTAGTTAGGGAAATATATGAAAATCTGGGAATAAATTCGTTACCAAGCAAACTCTTCACCAATGTGTTTCTAAAGGTGTCTAATAACATCTCCTAAAAAGTTGAAATTCAACTCCTGTGGGAAACCTAATAAAAAACTGCACAAAGTTGGTGTACCAATAGGCGATTTTCTAAAATTCGGAAATGTTTAATTTGGCCTTAAGTTACTTGTGAGGAGTCAAACTAGGGGTTTTTCATAATTCTGAGTTCATTTATAGCATTTGTTTTTCACTACAACCATTCCTTAGTGGAAAAACTGGCCCACACCTCATTACATTTACATAAACTTGTATTTTATTACAATTCGTTTAACATTAGTCAGAGCAAACAGTGTTTCCATCCTGTGGAATGCTTTATGAGTCAATGTGTGAATATACATCCTCAACAGTGTTGGGCAGTAACTAATTACTGTAATATTATTACTTTTTCCAGCAAGTAAAGATATTACTCTGCCAAAATGTGTAATAAGTAATATGTTACTCTGTCAAAA
This sequence comes from Benthosema pterotum, assembly GCA_039105355.1. Classification (NCBI taxonomy): domain Eukaryota; kingdom Metazoa; phylum Chordata; class Actinopteri; order Myctophiformes; family Myctophidae; genus Benthosema; species Benthosema pterotum. The sequence goes on from CM076967.1 coordinate 28,787,991, forward strand.
CATGTCTAGTTACTCTTACTCTCTTTTACTACTTTTGAGCTTGTTGTTGCATGTGAAAATAGAACAGATTTACAAGGTAGCAACAGATAATAACAGAGATCCATGGTAGTTAGTAGATCATGACCTACTCTACAAATTAACACAGTTTTCACTAAACGGATTGTGTTGTACATTTCTATTCCTTTGCGTGTGTGTGGGTGTGGGTGGGTAGGGAGGAAAGTAACATGTAATATTTAAAATCTAGTAATAAGTAAAGTAATAGTATTACTTTTTCCAAGGGGTCATAAGTAAAGTAAAGATATTACTCTTCTAAGTAATATTGCCCAACACTGATCCTCAATGCCTTCATCATGAATAGCATTCTTATATTATTATTATATACCGGTATTCTTAATAGCAGGTAATGCCTTGACAGACTTCACAAGCTGAGATCCACTTGACGTCATTCTTCTTAAAGCTGCATCGTTGGCTGCTGCAATCTCCATGGCAATTGCAGCTTGCAAACTGGAGCAGCTCTTCAGGAGCCATTGGGAACTGGAACTGGCTAGAGTTGGAACTGGCTCATAACCATGAACACCAACTACCTATCCATGGTTACTGGGGTCCAGAGACATGCTCTGTAGAAGGAGCCAGTTCCGAGTCTGTAGGTAGGCACGGAGCAAATAGAGTCTCCAGTGGTAGAGTCTCCAGTTTGTTCATCTCAGCCGCTGCCTTGTGTGAGAAGTTGCTGTATCGAACCTCACCCAGAGTAGTCCCTAGTATATGTAGAGGAAGATCGATGTACCAGCCTTAATCACTGTATATACTGTATGTCCCCTGCCCAAAACCTGAAGAAGAATGCACTTGAAGGTTTGTTTCATTCAATATAGAAAAAAACATTGATATAAATATTGGTATTATTACCTGTCAAACAGAGTTGTTTTACCATGACCAGCGATAGCAGAGACCATATCACACAAGGCGTGACAGAAAACCAGGTAACCTCTCTGTTTTTCAGTGAGAGCTTCTCGAATCCAGGTGACATCATAAGAGCCATTTGATGTCGTGAAGAAGAGTGGGTGTTTGGTGCCTGGGCTATGCACTAACATTACAGTACGTCTGTGTCAACTGCCCGAACCAGAAAATATAATATATGCAATGCATGTCCAACTATGTGAAAATACGTAAAACTAGTCAAAGCTCTTACTTTTAAGAGAGTCATAGCTAATAAAACTATGTATGTTACTGACAAGGCAGACAATTGCTCTCACAACTAAATTGTCAGCATCCGTGTCACTTGGCACCATAGTGATGTTAAGCTTCCAAAATGTTTAAGAGAGGAGGTGAATGAGCTGACTGTTTTTCTGGCATTTGTTCAAGAAATTTGCTTTTGGTGTTCAGTGTATGAGATCTGGTGGTTGATGGTGGATGGCTTCTCTATATGGTGAGAACAAGGTCGGACTTGGCAGGAGATTGCCACCAGTGACCTAAGCTACTTGCAGCATCTTGGCCGGAACTCTCATCATTGTGGTCTTTGATGGTTACAACTTGCCAAAAGATCATGATCACATCCGCCATAGCAAGAAGTCATGCTATGATGTCCAGATTCAACCAGATCTGATACACTGGGCACCAAGAGCAAAGTTCTTGGACAACTGCCACAAAAAGAGTCAGCTCATTCACCTCCTCTCTTCAATATTTGGAAGCTTAACATCAACATGGAGCCGACTGACAATGATGCCGACACTTTAATTGTGAGAGAGCCATTGTCTGCTGCTACAGGTGGCTCTTTGGAAAGGTGGAGCTTTGAATAGTTTTATATATTTTATTATTTTTGCATAGTTGGGCATGCATTGCATATATTATTATATTTTCAGGTCCAGGCAGTTGACATATGGTAATGTTGGTGCACCATAGTCCAGGCACCAAACACCCACTCTTCATGACATCAAAGGGCTCTATGATGTCAGGAGGATTCGAGAAGCTCTCACTGAAAAACAGAGATGCTACCTGGTTTTCTGTCAAGCCTTCACTGGGTGTGATATGGTCTCTGCTATCGTTGGTCATGGTCAGTGGTCAGCAACCTGCGGCTCAGAAGCCGCATGCGGCTCCAGAACACAGCCCTAGTGGCTCAGTGGCTGTAGCATTATTACATACACACACTGGGGTGATCCACACCAAAATAATATAAACATTTCAGTCACCCAAAACACGCTGCGCTGTCTGACAGTTGCCAGTTAATGTAGCACTTTAGCCCAGCAGTTATCAGAGGTGGAGCTTTCAATCTGAACCACCCATTTTCAAAGGTTTACTCAGTTTACTTTGTCATTAATATACCTTAGAGATGTTGTGTGGACTAGAAATGGAGTTCTGTAAAACTCCTTTATTTATTTTTTATTTTTTTTAGAAACTCCATTTCTGGAGTGTTTTCTGGTTGTGTTTCACCATGTTAATGATTTTTCTTTGAGGACCTTTTTTCTGAGAGTGTGCAAATGGAACCAATTGGACCCGCCAGGGTCCATTTGGTTCAGATTTGCACACTCTCAGGAAAAAATAAATAAATAAAATGCGGCTCCAGACAGATTTTGAATTTAATTTTGGGTCGAAAATGGCTTTTTCAACATCTTGGGTTGCCGACCCCTGGTCATGGTAAAACAATTCTATTTGACAGGTACTCATACTAATATTTTGGGCTGGTACTGTGATCTTCCTCTACATGTACCAGGTACTACTCTAGGTGAAGTTCGATACAGCAACTTCTCATGCAAGGCAACGGCAGGGATGATCAAACTGAGAATCTACCTCCAACAGAGATTGCCTCAGCACAATATTCGCTCTGTGCCTACCTACAGATTGTGACTGGCTCCTTCTACAGAGCATGACTCCGGACCGGATGGACAGTTCCAGTTCCAACTCTGGACCCCATGGCTCCTGAAGAGCTGCTCGAGTTTGCAAGCTGCAATTGCCATGGAGATTTCAGCAGTCAACGATGCAGCTTCAGGAATAATGACGTCAAGTGCATCTCAGCTTGTGAAGTCTGTCAAGGCATTACCTGCTATTAAGAATATATACATATATAAGAATGTTATTCATGATGAAGGCATTGAGGATGAATATTCACACATTGACTCATAAAGCATTCCACACAGTGAAATCACCGTTTTCTCTGACCAATGTTAAACGAATTGTAATAAACACAACTTTATGTAAATATAATAAGGTGTGGGGCAGTTTTTCCACTAAGGAAAGGTTGCACTGTAAAACAAATGCTATAAATGAACTCAGAATGATGAAAAACCCCTAGTTTGACTCCTCACAAGTAACTTAAGGCCAAATTAAACATTTCCGAATTTTAGAAAATCGCCTATTGGTACACCAACTTTGTGCAGTTTTTTATTAGGTTTCCCACAGGAGTTGAATTTCAACTTTTTAGGAGATGTTATTAGACACCTTTAGAAACACATTGGTGAAGAGTTTGCTTGGTAACGAATTTATTCCCAGATATGCCAAATATCTGGTCATATTCTCCGACCTTATTAGTGTGAGACTGAAAAAGAAATATGAATCTGTATGCACAAGGTGGCAATTGATAATGTTGTGTAAAAATAATAGAATGCTTTCAATAGCGAAGTAAAGAGACAGAATAAAGTCAGCCTTAAGGAATAATGAGCTGACTATTAGCACAAGAGAGCCAAGGTAGTAACAGCATAAAATATTCTCTACTGGAAATACAAATATAACAGGCAGACCCCCCAAACCTCACAATATAATTTGAATATGAACAGGTGCAAAGGTTAATCCTGGTGGCAAGGCTTACTGGACTGAGTTAGGTATACTGTAGTCTAGCCACAACTTTCAAGGCAGAAAAAGAGTAGGACCATGGAGCATTGGAGCAAGGACATCCTACCAGCAATCAGATACAGAAATATGCATTCTGGACAAAATGCAGCATGCTTTCTGAAATCATTAAAAAATATGAAAATCTTTTTCTTATTGATTGTAAAATATATAGACATATTTAGAAAATTGACAATCTATAAGCATATGCTAACAATGCATCTATTTTTGAGAAATGTACTGTATATAAGGTTGAGTGGTTACTGTTTAATGTTGATGTCAAATATTAAATGGTAACTTCATTTTTCAAATAATTCATTGAGCAACATTTGCTTCTGACATGTAGACAGTGGAGTAAAAGTAAAACTACAGAAGGTTTGAGATCCTGGGGGAAAACTGCTACGGTAAGTTATGTAGGCCTACAGTAGTGTATAGAGTGTACAGTAGTTATGTACAGTAGTGTATAGAGTAGTGTATAGTGTATATGTATACTTTACAGATTACAGTACAGTACACCACTGACCCATAGTAAACTCTGGGAAATAGCCTCCTTCCATAGTATCATATCTCTCAACAAATGGTATTAAAACAAACATTGATGAGACAATCTGCTAAATATAGTGAGCTAGCCCAATATCAAGTTACATGGGACTTTGGGATTCTTTAAATAAGAACAATAAAATCCTATCTTGCATATTTTTGTACACATTTCTGTATTTATTGTGGGTGACTGTATCCTTTCTCTCTTAGCTAAAGGGTCATGGCCTGAAAAAGACCCCTACTCTGAATTATTGATGCAATAACTCATCTCTCCTGTGGGTGGCAGCAACAAACCAGAGTCGTGCAGCAGCAGTTCAGTTTTATTCAAAAGTGTCTTAATATTGGACAGATATAGCTCAAGACATTAATCTAGACACTATATAGCACAGTATAATGCCTACAGTCTAAGTAGGCTACTTTAAAAGCATATTCACTTACTCAGTGATTTTACGTAATTCAAACTCTTTGTACATAATCCCCTCTGTCCCCTGATTTCAACCTAATTGGCAACTTGAACTACTATGATTTGTAAATAAATAAATAAAGGCATTGGGGCACGTGCTTGTTGACCTATTGCAGCTCCCCCCTTTCATGTCATGTGCACATCTTGTTATTGTGCGTGCGTAGCCTACCAGTTTGTTCCCCCTAAAATTGGGTGAATCTGAATGAATCAGCACACTTCAAATTTGCTGATTTACTCCCGTCAATCAGTTTCCATGGTCCCTAAATCTGAAAATGCAATTATGTCAGTCTCAGTAAGTCTATTGGGGTATAATATACGTAGGCCTATCTCTGGTCCACCGCTCCACTGTTCTGACTCAGCAGTGGAGCTCTGGACCAGGCCTAGTAGGCCTATCTTCAATTTGTTACGAAATGAATATAGCGTTTTCGTAGACGTGGTTGTGGTGCCAGGCACAAATTCCATCACACGATGGCGTCGCTTGGCGAAAATACTGGAGATCTATAAGCTTGTAGATCGACTATAATTAGTGGCCAGCAGCAGCACTGCCGTACGGCGAAGTGTAAACCATTATCGGGAGCAGCGCGCGTGCTGGTTCGGTCGGTACTACAGTGACCAGATGTTCCCTTTTGAGTGGGACAGTCTCCCATTTCAAATACTTTTCAAGCATGCAGACACTGTACATTCAGACCATGTCTCACATTGTGACTGGCAACAGAAAGCCAACTATTAAGGGACTACTACGTGATCTCTGTTGTAAAAGCAAGCAGTGGAGGGGCCCACATTGCTTGTAGCTACTTTCATATCAAAAATACCAGATCTGCAATCTCACAGGGCAAAGCCTGCAACACGCTATATTTGATTAATTTTAATTAATTAATTACTTGTTTTTTGTATTCATTCATTTAACAATATGACATATTTTGTAGATAACAGTTTGCTAACGCCGTTTTGTAAACAGTTTGGATCATGGTCACCCTATTGGTAGCAGTGTTGCCAACCGCCAAAATCCAAAATGCACTAGTGGTACTTCCAGAATGCGCTAGAGTAGTGGGTTTTCAACCATTTTCATACCAGGGCCCACTGTTTATTCTGTCATCATTTGATGTTGAGTTTAGTCTCTCGGACTAATTTAGGAGAGATAACTGGCAAAATGTTAGTCAAAATAGTAATTCTTGAACATTTTCTAAATGTGTAGATTTTTGGAAATTAGGTAATTCAGATGTTTGAATATAATTTTACTCTTGAGAGCGTAAAATGAAACCGGGTCCATATTTGGTTTCATTTTACGCTCCTTTTTTTTAATCTCTGGCGCCTGTCAACCAATTTCGCTCCAACTCACCAGCCAAAAAGCGCTAGATTTTCCGCCAGGAGTTTTTCCTCTAATTTGGCGTTAGGGGTGTGTGGAAAAAAGCTAGACAAATGCGCCAAGTTGGCAACACTGATTGGTAGCATCGGGAGCGCGCTTTGGGAAGGGGCGGGGCCGTGGAGTAGGAATCAGCTCAGCCAGAGGGATGAGAAACTTATCCCGGATATTTACCTTCTACCTGCCTGGCCCGCACAGGAGGGACGGGACGCGCCCCGCCGCCGCAAAGACACAGAATGCTCCACTTCAGGACGACCGAGGTTGGTAGGCTACACTTTACCTGTATATGCATCTTCTTCGAAGTTGCATGTGTCTTCATATTCATAAACATTTCATAAAGCCACGCTGTATGTCGGGCTTTTTAGAGAAACTTTTTGGTGTGTATGTGAGTCCGTTCTTCTGTGTTGTGTTGTCAGTCAGTACGTCTTTTGGGTGAGGCTAACTGACTGACCGACTGACTGGGAAGTTTTATGTTGTCAACAGGTTCCTTGATTGCGCAGTAGAACAAAGTACAAGAGATCATATAATATTGTCGATAGGCGGTGTATACTAGCTAGGCTACTGCTGCTGCAGTCAACTCAGGGCTTTATACTTTGAAATAGGCCTGGTTGGCTTATTCCTCTGTTTACGTTTGGCAGAGTAGTCTAGGTTAAAGGTTGGTCATCTAGCGGCTAGTAGAGACAGCTACATTTTTGAGCTGCCTCTGGTTTTCTGCATTGCCTTTAATACTCTAGACTAGAAGATGTACCGGTAATCTCTGTTCATTATTTATAAAACATTGATGTTAAGTTAGTTTATTAAAGCTTCAGGCATACTTTCATGGCTTTCTTCCCTTCGCCTAAAATGTCTGTGTCTGTATGTCAACAATATCCCTTTCATAAGTGAATAGAGCCGAACTCTACGTTTAAAAATAGATTTCACATGTGAATTAATTATGGGTTAGCCAATGAGAGTCTATTGTGGAAAACAAGCTATGCAACAGAGTGAGAGCAGGTCTGTTTAATATTCTGAGAGTGACATCGTGTTCAAACATTAACTAACTTACACATTGTGTGTCTTTGGCAAGAGTAAGCTAGGAGTAGGACATTCTGCTGAATTTATTTGTAAACCAAGACTGGACACAAATGCACACACAGGCACGCACACACATTCTTAAGCATGAGCAACTATTGGCTTTGTGCCAGTGAGGAACTAGTGAGTGCACGTGTATCTGTCTGTGGCACGAATACACGCACACACACTCGCAAGGCCTATGCATGCATACATTGTCCGTAGTAGCAGGTCTTAGATCTGTTCCTAGCCCCTGACACACCAAGCCGACGGTCGGCCGTCGGGCCGTCGGTCGGCGTCGGCCGGCCTAGTTTCCCCGGTGTGTCCCGCACGTCGCCGCACGTCGCCCCCTCGTCGGAAGCTTTTCAGCTTTTCCGACGCCGATTCAACATGTTGAATCGGCGTCGGCCGTCGGCGGAACAGCTCACTCTGTGATTGGCATCGCCATGGCCATAGGTCTATGCAGAAATGCATTAAACTCAGCAACGGTCCACCTAGATCTCTTTATTTTAGATCGTTTTGCAGTAATAATACAAGATAAACATCCAAAGATTTTAGTTGTTCGTTGTATTTAGGGTTGCCAACTCTGAGATCTTGGAATAAGGAACACTTCTACGACCATGCGGCGAAGCAGCGCGGTTATTAGGTTAGTTAGGTCTGCGGTTTTCTGGTGGAGCCTTTGCCCTTGTGACCCAACAACGGATAAGCGGTTGAAGGTGGAGGGATGATTTCACATACCATATTAACCTTTGGGATCAGTTAAGGCCTGTTTACTACTGTGGTCAGTAAGGAAGAATAGGCCGGTAGGCCTATTGTGCTGTATAAATGTTAATCAATTATGAACAAGTAGGCTAGTCCATTATCTTTATAACATTAAGAATCCTGATTTTAAAGAAGTTTTTTTTTGCCCTTTTAAAGGGCAAAATTTTTATTGAATACGCACACATTTATTAGACTAATAACTACTAATAAACCGTCAACCATATTAGCCTACTGAAATAGCCTGGCTATAGGCATAGGCCTATACCCACATCAGCAGCTTTAATTGTTATTATTTAAGTCTATGACAGTTGTTGTGGGGGATTTGCATAACTCTCATACTATGGCTGTGGGAGTTTGCGGAACTCTCTTACTCTATGGCTCTGGGAGTTTGCGGAACTCTCTTACTCTATGGCTCTGGGCACACAGAGCAGCAGCGCTACCAGCGCACCGCGCACACACACATGCAGATCTGCAGCCACGGGGAGGTTTTGGTTTGTTGTTTGGTTGTTGTTGGTTTCTGCTCGTGAGGAGTCCTGTGTGCACTCGCCACAGAGCAATTGTGCTGTCTTAAATATATCTCCTGCTTTATTTTGTTCACTACTGTTAAATTCATTGTTGATGTTTGTGCGACGGATCGCACAGGAGGCATTTAGGGAAATACGGAACAAACCGCGTTCCGTATCGATTCAATACGGAACGCATCATTTAGTGTTCAATTAAGGAACGATTCCGTATTATACGGAACGGTTGGCAACCCTAGTTGTATTTCCAACTCCCAACTTGTCCCTATTCAGGCTGCATGAACAGCTGACATAGAGCTGACCCCTCTATGTCGTGACTCTTCTCTCTTCTCTTCTCTGTTGTTGCCAAGTATTTGGAGAGAAGTAAGCTAATGACGCCAAAAAGCCCAATAATATCGTATAGTTGGGATTATAAATAATACTAGGCATCAGGGTTTTTATAATTAACTAGAACTAACGAAAAAACGATAATATTTTTTTTATTTTAAGAGTAAAAACTAATTAAAACTAAAGGACAATGAAAAATCCATATCTATATAAACCCTGCTAGGCATATGCACTGTATGTCTCTGATTAATAGTGTGCTATGCATGAATGCCAACAGTACTACTCGAGCCTACTCGAGTTTAATTGTTATGGACATTGAGCACATTGGCCAATTTGCAGGTACTACACTTTTTTATTTTAGATAATCACCCCCACAGTCCATTGTTGTATGCATGAATGGAACAACAACAACAACAACAGTAATTGTGATGCATTATCATTATAAATACTATGTATCTAGGGTGATTTTTTGCCATTATTAATTAATTACAATCGCCAGCGGCCAGAATCACCAGAATCAGATGACCATAATATACAATAAAATGTTGGTTAACACGGACCGAAAACAAGCCAACATGGCAACCCTTTCTGTATTTCCTCTGAGAATAGTGACGTAGTTCCGGCTCTAAAAAAAAACGCCACGAAGAAGAATCCAATGTTTTGATATTTTATACATGGATTTACTAACAGAACGTGGCTACTATTAGGTTATGTGGAATGCCACCTGGCTGTTATTTGAGCTCAAAATCACGCGAAGCCCGCGTTCTGTTGATGACGGCGGGCATCGCATATTTACCATACTAGAGGCACTTATCAGATTATAACCGTTAGCATTTTAAGCTAATTAAGCTAACGGCCCAGAGCTTCCGGTTTTCTGTTGTTTTTCAGTGAATGCAGACTACCGCTACCTACTGGTATGGAGGGGTATACGTATATGGCTAGTTGACCGTCGTGTGTCGTCTTTGCGGTGTGTCCAAGGAGCCCGACCTGGCCCGACACAGGCGCCGCAAGGCGACGCAAGGCGACACAGCAGTTGGCCGACGTCGCGCGACGTCGGCTTGGTGTGTCAGGGGCTTTAGATCTGTTCCTAGCCGTGCAAATGGGTGTGCTGAACTCGGAGAATATTTAACATTCTTATCATTCAGCTCCTGCACAGGGCGGAGAGACACCAAGGGAGAACTGGAGGGAAAGAGAGCGAGAGGACATGTTCAGACTCAAGCCAAATAATAATGGATTGCACAAACAGACACTCACGCGCACACACACACACGCTCCTTCGCATTCACAGTGCATTACTCACTGGTCTGATACTGAATCAGGCACACACATTACTCACCACACGATGTCATCCTCACGGGAAGACAAGAGCCTGGAAAAACCTGACTATATACTGTGTGTGTGTGTGTGTGTGTGTGTGTGTGTGTGTGTGTGTGTGTGTGTGTGTGTGTGTGTGTGTGTGTGTGTGTGTGTGTGTGTGTGTGTGTGTGTGTTGTGCGCGCGCGTATTACCAGGTCCCTACTCAGTGATGAGCTGAGGGCAGGGTGTTTGTCTTGAGAGGGAGGCCGAGTTACCGTGGTAACAGACATGCCAAAACCTGACTTACTCTGCCTAGTTCAGCTGCTGGACGGCACCATCGAGACCTTTAGAGTCAGCGTGAGTAAGAAAGAACATGTGCAATGCACACATACAATCACACACACAGACACACGGCCTGCAAGTCATTTCCAGTGACTAGTTGGATTCATTCATTACGTTCATAGCATTCATTTACTTTCTATCGTCTTAATGTTTGTCCAGTCTACACACACACACAAACACTCACGCGCACACACACGCACGCAGTTGGACGGATCATATGTTGGTCCTATCTGTCTCTGGGCACTGCTAATGATTGTAATGTCAGTGGATGACATGGCGAGACTCCTCTTCCGCATTTCCAGGCATTGATCCGCCTCCCGTTTGTTCAGCACGGTGTCCTTGGTTCGATGAACTTCTTCTCTTTCAGAATTGTGCTTCTTTGCGTTATTTTTATATGCAGCGTGGAGCCTTTCACAAATGGGAGGCTTTCATCATCATACGGCACCTCATGCCATGCATGCATGAGCTTACGTCAGCATTGCATGCACCCCACACATTCTCTCCGTGACTTACTAGGCCAACTTCTCCATTTAAACCTCGGACAGTCTAAGGATAGTTGGAATATAAGGTCAGGGAAACTATACAGTGACTGTCCGATATGTGAGATTCCTTACATTGCATGATGCTCGCTGCACTGACCCAAAAGCATTGGAAACACTCTTCATGTTCTGATTTACTCTATACCACTACCTACAGTATATCTGCGACATAGGGTGAGCTACAGCGCTTCAGATGTGCTATACTTAGTTTAATAGTTGCACACCCAAGCTTTATGCTATACTTATGGTAGGAAAAAACATGATCTGTCAGCAGTCCCACAGATCTACTGAGGTGCATGGTTTCATTTGTGTCGTGTTCTGAACAGGAAAAGCAACGGAGAGGCTTTAAAGGAAACTTTGCAAAAAAACCCAAAACAAATATATGTTCAACTTCATAATGTTTAGAAGATCACTAATGAACACTTTCCTGTGTGTTTTTTTTTTTTAGATATTTTAGAATTTAGCAGTCAGCGCAGTATCACTCACTTACTGGACTGCCCTCCACTGTATAAGAAGGAGCAGTGCTCCAAAACACCATGGGAAGGAAGGTAGTTAGCCCAGTGTCGATGACATCAGAGACACTGGCCTCCCTGTGAAATATCTAGAATATATAATCCGCGTATTACACAAATAATAACGTCCCAGGGCCATTATGTGTGTTTATGTTGTGTGAAGGGTAAAGTGTCCCTCTAATTCAGAAAATTGACGCTGGCAATTTTCTGCAATCATGTCCTTTATGGGCATAAACATTATATTTGACAGTGCCAGCACCTTTTAGCAGTGTTTCCTAAACAGCGGGGTGGAGCACAAGTGAGTTTTATACTAGTTAAATGAATGAATAACAAGCGCACGCAAATTCACAGTAGTGTGTGTGTGCGTGTGCGTGTGCGCGTGTCTGTGTCTGACATCACATGAGATTGAGAAAATCTGTTTTTTGATTCCTCCTTTTCCAGAAGCAGGATGAAGGTGTGGTTCTGTTAGACCTGGTGTTCAACCACCTCGGCTTGCTAGAGAGACAGCTTTTTAGTCTACAGATCCGAGAATCCAGCACGGCAATTGTCTCCCTTAAAAACAACGCACAGTCTCCGGTGAGCTGGCCATTTCGTTTCTCTTGGCTGTGGATCATAATTGTAATTGTATAAAATGATGTTCTGTGTTTGAAATGAATAACCACATGTTCCGCTTTCAGAGATGGCTGGAGCCTGAAAAGCCATTGAAGAAGCAGCTGAAAGGTATGTAATATGTATTATGTCTGCCTTTTTTAAGTAGTATTTTTCATACTATTCCTTGAGCCATTAAAACCTGGAAAGCATCTGTGCCATTTTAGATGTTAGTGTTGGCTATTCAACAATTGCAGATATACAAGTTCACAGCGCCACACATCAGGTCATGTCGCAAGCTTGTATATCTGCTATTTTTTTATAACATTTCTTTTTAAAAATCTTGAACTACTGTTTAAATGCATTTGTAGAATCAGCCTCAGGTCAGAACTTTGGATTCTGCTGTGATCACATCATATAATCTTTCTTATCTATAAGATGTGGTTTTCCCTGTGCAGGGATTGTGTCTCCCTTCTATCTTAACTTCAGAGTACGATACTTCATCTCTGACCCCAACTCTCTGCAACATGAACAGACCAGGTGAATATGAATTTTTAGTGAATGATAAGTAATATTGAAAGATAATTGGGTGTTTTACCCCCAGTGCTGTATTCAATTTGGGAACCTAGGCTACAATGTAAAGTAGATTGGCGGCGTGTTGCAGGTTCGATCAACGACCTTTGCTGCTTGTCACTCCCCATCTCTCTCTTCCCATTTCAGCCTACTGTACAACGATTTTAAGGCATGAAAATCCCCAAATATATTTTGAAATAATCAATAATTGTTTGCCTTAATTTTGATTAGGAAAAATAGTTGTGTGCCAGATGTTAGTAGCCGTTGTTAGTGGGAGTGAAAAGGGCAGTTGTAATGTGTATGACGTGTAATGTGAGTGGAAGTAGTGTGGGTAGTAGTGTAATGAGTTCCTCTTGTCTCGTCTGTAGGCACCTGTACTTCCTCCAGATCAGGTGTGACATCAGGGAAGGAAGGTTAGTGGAGCACCATGGGAACCAACCTGTTCATTAGAGCATACGCTAATTCACACACAAGCAAACAAAAACACCTATCCCCTTGTGATGCAGAGTTTTCCAGCAGCGCTGTAGCAATTACAATGTGTAATCATAGAGTCTGATTGCAGGTTGCAGTGCCCGCTGAGTGCAGCAGTGGTGCTGGCGTCTTATGCTGTTCAGTGTAAGTCACCATTGCATTTTAAACGGTATCGAAGCAAATGACTCATGGCTTCAGTCATGCAAGTAATTGTTCTGCATGTAAACAAACAAACAATTAGCTCCCTCTCTCATACAGTGCCCTACACAGTAAAATCCCCAGTGTTAAATTATGGGTTGATTAGAGTTACATTAATTGGAGATTTTACTAGGTTGACAATTGTGGGTTAGCGCAGGCGGAGGTGTTTTGATTATGCATGTCTGTGTAATATTCCGGACTCCATCCTCTATAGCGGAGCTGAGGGACCACATGCCATCTTATCTCCCTGGTTACCTGTCCAAGTGCCACTTCATCCCAGAGCAGGACGATGACTTCCTATCCCGAGTGGAAGATCTGCATCCACAGCACAAGTACTGCAAAGGAATCTGTTCCTTTTATAGTCTGAAATTCAAAACTGTTTTCTGCTCGTTTTGCACAGCACGTTCTCCACTGTTAGTATTGATGCCCCTGCGTCTCCCCTGTGCGTTCCCAGGGGACTGAAGCAGAGCGAGGCAGAATTATGTTTCCTCAACACGGCACGAACACTGGAGCTGTATGGAGTGGAGCTGCATTCTGCCACGGTAGATACTTCTTGGCTGTTCTGGATATATTATCGGAATAATAACATTTACATCTGGGGAATTTTGACTAGGATCTGAATGCAGTGTGAGCCAGACCACATTCAGATGTGGTCTGTGTTTACATCTTCCTTATTCAGATGCAAATCACATCTACATTGATTTCCCTCTTATTCTCTTGTCACTCTTATTCAGGACTCCAACAATGCCCCCCTCTTGGTCGGTTTGGCTTCAAGTGGTGTAGCTATGTTCTGCAATATGATTTGCTCCAGTTTCTTCCCCTGGTGAGTGATAATGACAGCTGCACATTTATGTGATGGGTTGTTTTCAGCCTATTTTTCTGACCCATTAAACCCTCTCACCATCATTATCATGCAGGGGGAACATAATCAAGATCTCCTTCAAGAGGAAATGCTTTTTCATCCACCTCAAACGGAAACATGTGAGTCTAGTCCTGTCTTTGGTTTCGGATGCATCAATTATATCCCCACATTGCCCTTCAATGTGAATTGTATTGTACTATCCTATCCTCTGTGATATGCAGGGGGAGACCCAGGATTGCGTTGTGTCTCTGGCTTTGCCCTGTCCCAAGACTTGTAAGAATCTTTGGAGGTCCTGTGTGGATCACCATTCCTTCTTCAGTGCTAACCGGACAGCCAGAAGCCCCAAGCACAACAACACCACCACCACCACCACCACCACAACAATTCAGTCCTACAGAAAGCTGATCACACAGCACTTGGGCCTGGGGAACAGTAAAAATGAAACGTGAGTGAGTACAGACGAGTCACATGTAGTCTCATAATAACCATTACAATTTTACAGTTTTTTTCCTCCCCTCAATCTGTAGCGGTCCGGTGTGTCGGCGTGTGGTGGGAGGGATGGTATGGAACCCGGTCCTTCGAAGGTCTATTTCAGCCGAACATCTGGAGACCAAGAGTCTGCCATCCAGATCACCTCCATCTACACCCAACTGGTATGATCTGTTTAGGCCTCTACAGACCAACTGTCTTGTCCTGACTAACATCAACTGTACTGGAAGGTCACATTGATGTTTGGTGGTGCCTCATGTTAAAAGTGAATGACTGTAATGAATGCAGCTCTATTTTTCATTGCTGTGACATTGACTTGCAGATGGAAAGAGTACATGAGACATGGTACAGTAGTCTTCAGCTTTAAAACCCACTACATGAGCGACATCCACCATTACAAATAAAAGCATGTCTGGCATCTTATCAATCATGACATTCTCTTGTCAGAAATGCCTTCCTCATTCCTTAAAATAATTGTCTCTCTTGTGGTACCTGAAACAATGTCCTGCCCAGTGTGTCACGGCACAGATACTGTATTACTGAAGATGTCACACCCACTGCACATTATAAAACCAGTTTTTGGTCAACAGTAAAATGTTTTCTTCTTTTTCACATATTTTTGTCCTGCACCTGTCAAATATTTGATGTGTTGTGCTATTCCTTGGACTAGACATGTAAACCCTCTTGGAGAGAATATACAAACACAAGCATAAATTGGCTTTTATTTGTTTGTTTGTCTCCGACAGGCGGAGTCCTCGTGTTCGACATGGTATTCGTAAGCCCCGCCCCTCCTCGGCAGAGCTGACCAATGATCTGAAAGACATGTCAGAGGGGGAGGATGTGTTCTACACATACCGGGCCTCTGTTACCAGCAGCAGAGACAGTGAGGGAGACAGTTCCCCACATCGGTCAGTATTTGGAAAACTAACACACTTTCTTAAATTTACTCTACAATGCGTCGCAACATGACTTATGGTGAGCTTGTAAAGCCTTTCTTGCCCAAATGTTAGACAGGCATGTAACAAAGTATACATCTCTTCCAGTCTAACCAACAATTTGACTTTGTTTACACCAGTCTCTCTGGCACACACAGCCAAACACTGGAGGAAGGTTCGTCACAAGTTGATGACATCAGCACGGGAGAAGAGGACAGCGAGCCCAGCTTACACTACAGGGACAAGGTTGGTTACATGATCACCCACATAATGTGTGTGTACATACTGTCACTGTATGCGTGTTGCATCCGAACCCTTATTTTGTATGACACTATGGAACAAGGAATGGAATATAAATCCGGGTAGCTATGGGTTAGTATTTTTAATAAAAAATGTGTTTTCCCCTCTTATTATTAATTATGTAGTATCAATTATGTAGATTATTTCTTTCCCAGGTTACATGGCAGAACTTGTGCATCTTTGTTTGTAGGGGCCACCAGGAGATGGTGATCTGCTGTTAATACGTATTGCCCCTGATCCGGAAGGAAAGTTTGGCTTCAATGTTAAAGTGAGTCTCTTGTAGTCTCTTGTACACGCACGCGCACGCACACACACACACACACACACACACACACACACACACACACACACACACACACACACACACACAGATGCCTGCAGAAACATTTTGGGTAATATGTGTCTGTCTGTCTGACTCACTGACTCACTACATTTCATCTTTCCAAACTCCTTCCAGGGTGGGGTGGATCAGAAGATGCCTCTGGCCATATCCCATGTTAAGCCTGACTCACCTGTAAGTTTGTTTGTGTTTGACTGTGGTTGTGTTAACTTGTGATGAAATATAAACAAAACATGGAACGGTGGCTAGCTAGGAGGATGGTTCTCATGTAGATTCATCATGATGTAGATTCGACAGCTGACACCATCTCATCTGAAAAGATTTTGCAAGAGGGGACCCCCTTTGAAGAGAAGATTTCTCTATTTTTGCCAAATGACTATGAATTTTTATTGTTTCTAGACTTAGCAAGAACAAACCCAGAATGCCTCATCATAATGCTGTTGTGGGCTTGTAGGCTATTACCGGATAGCCAAATTGTGAATGTGGTTAGCCCAGACATTCAGTCTAAGTGATCGTGTGTATGTTTATAGGCAGGTCGATGTGAACCCAGGCTGCTAGAGGGAGACCTGGTGGTCCTCATCAACGGTCGAGACATTTCTGAACACACACATGACCAGGTGGTCATGTTCATACGAGCCAGCAGAGAGGCACATTCCAGAGAACTGGACTTGCTCATCAGACGTAAAGGTGTGTGTGGGGATCATCTCTGCACATTGAATAATATCTTCATGAGATTATGGATTATACACTCAACCGAGATTGTACTGTAGGTCCTGGGCGTGTGGCACCTGTGCTACAACTTCCTCCTGCCCTAACACTGACTGGCCCATCGCAGGGAGACAAGCCGCAGTCGCCTGGCCAGCCAGAGCGTGTCATTACACTGGAGGATTCAGTAAAACAGCTGGAAAGAGGAATACAGTCAGGAACTCTCTCCTTCCACTTTGAGGTATGTGTGTATTGTGTACGTACACACACACACACGCACACACGGGTAGGAGATTAAAGCAAACATGGGTAGCTGATAGAATGACATATGGCTGCAATTCTGTTATACCTTAAGCAAGATTAATGACTCGCACATATTTTTTGTGGATTCATAATGATGCCTTAAGTGCTGTTTTGGGAACAGATGTTGGCCCTAATCTGCTGTGTGCTGAATGTTTTTAAGTTGTAATTTGTGTTTATTTTAAATGTTACCATTATTTAATTTAATGGCATATTTAAAGATTTGAATTGAATTGTGAATTAAACATTGAGTGAACTGAAAGTAGAAATAAGCCACAGAAATGAACCAAACAGCCCGTGTAGCATTTAGCATGCTCTAGTGGGAGAGAGGCGACACTCTTCGATCTTGCCACAAAGCGGGTGCCTGTGGGCTACAGGTTACAGTTCCAAACATTGGGACCATAATTATAACTATCCCATAGATAGAATGAGCATGTGCAGGTTGCACTGTTGCAATGGGAGCCAACGGCAGTGTTCCACTCTTTTGCTGTATGCTGTACCATCGCCTGAAGGGATGCATGTTCTGATTGGTTCAGAAATCCGCTGTGCCAGATGGTTCATTCCTTTAAAACTTTAAAAACAGAAGTTGACCCAAAATACTTTTTATATAAAAGTTCAAGTAACCTCATAACCTCACTACTTTATCTAAAAACAATATAGTATAAAATCACAAGGATCATGATATTGTTTTTAGCAACGTATTGAAACATCCGATGGTGGGACTGAAATTGATGTGTAGTGAGAGACTTTTCCAGAGTTTTGTGGCCGTTACTGAAAAGGCCTGGTCATCTTTGGTTTTTAGGATTGTTTAGGGGGACAACGAGGGCATTTGGAGGTTGAACTAAGTACCCTGGAAGCTGGATGTGCAAGCTCATTTTGGGCTTTAAATTAAAAGTAGAAATTGAAAGTGTATTCTGTATTTCACTCGTAACCACTGGTGCAGCTGGGCCAGAACCAGGGTTATGTGCTCATGCATGTGTTGCAGAACCTTTACAGGCGGAAACCTGGCCTACCATTAACCTGTGCGCGACTCTCTGAGAACATGGACAAGAACAGATATAAAGATGTTCTGCCATGTGAGTGCCATATTTTCTTTGTCTGTCTGTCTCTGCATGTATTTCCATCCACCAACACATTCCCCACCCCCCACAACTTTCTCTATTACCTTGGATAACCTCACTTTGTACAGTACTGTACTTCTCTGTGATGCATCATAAAAATGTAGACCACTGGTGCATTAGGAGCCGTACAACTACCTTTTCTCTCCTATCAGATGACGCTACTAGGGTCGTTCTGCAGGACCAAGAGGACTACATTAATGCCAGCCACATCACGGTATGGCGTTGCCAATATGCGGTCATTTCTTTTTGTCTCCCAGCGTCATTTCATCATGTAACCTCAAACATGCGTATTATGTGTGTTAGCATGAGCATGTCTGTCTGTCTCTTAGGTGGCGCCCCCAGTGTCTGGTGTGTGTTTGCGTTACATTGCCGCTCAGGGTCCTTTACCACAGACCTGCACTCACTTCTGGCAGAGTGTGTGGGAGCAACAGACACACACCATCATTATGCTTACTACTCTCACAGAGAGGGGACGGGTACTTGCTTAAACACACTCATTTATAAACACTAGATGATGTGCCAGGTTTTTCATTTGATTTGTTAATTACAGTATGGTTATTAGTTATTAGGTATACTAGGAGTTTTCTTTTCTTGAAAATAAACAATTGCAGCAGCTCTTTGTAATCAACATGGTTACACTGACAAACAGAACAGTTGAAAGAGGAATACATCATTGCATGGCAGTGTGTTGTGAACAATTTCTAACATGTGACTCCATCGTAAATTGGACATAAGGTGTGAGCAGGAGACTGATGAGATACAGTATGTTCATTGCAACAAGATGCATTCACATGTGGAATCATTCAATGAAGCCGCCTCTGTGTAGATTTGCCTGTTGCTTGGTAACCAGATGCTCTCATTAATTGATCAAGTGGCCGAAGATATTCTCTACTTCAGAGCTATTTGCCTCTGAACACACAGAGAAATACTGTATATTGAAACTGATATTTATAACCAAATAATCAAGATGGTTTTTGTCTTTAAGCTAGGTAGATAAGTCGCCATAATTTCAGATCACCTGTAGTATAATTAATAATTATTCAATTATTCAACAACAATGGTGCCATGTTAACATAGGAAATGGCAAGCAGACATCTCAGCGCTTTTAGAGCAGCTGTTTACAGGTTCTTTTTAAATTATTATAATTGCTCATCAATTGGAATCGAGTGAAACGTTTCAAGCAAACATAATACTCATTTGAAGTCATATCACCCATCCCTAATTGAAAGTCATTTTACATCCTGTTCGTTCATCCCCCTGAATTATGTTCCTGAAAGAAGTGGTTAAGATGCACTGTCGAACATGACTTTAATTTCCTGAGAGCCTCCAGGTAGCAGACAGTCATGTGTTATATTATTACTGCATGTGACTAATGGCTTGTGTCAGAAATAATGTGCTTTATGGATGATGTCATACACTTTCAGACAAAGTGTCACCAGTACTGGCCGCATCCCCCAGAAGTGAGGGATTATGGGTACTTGAGAGTGAGCTGTCACTCAGAAGAATGTAACTTAGCCTATGTCACAAGACAATTCACGCTGACACACACACAGGTACAGTAACACCTTCTCATTCAAATGCAAAAGACCACTCCTGTTTTCAATAACCCTGACACAGCAAATGCTATGTACAGTATGACAGTTGACTCCAGTCATGCGACACAGGGGTTCCTGTTTGTATGTTTTGTTGCATGTACTGTGATTTATGCCATATGTCACATAACAGAGCGCACCACAGGCAACACATACTCTGGACAAAACCAACTCTAGTCTTCCTATAATCTCTTCCTGTGTGGGCTTGTGTGTGTGCGTGTGTGTGTGTGTGTGCACGCGCACGAGAGAGATTGATTTTTGCAAAGCACCTTTTTGTGTGTAATAATATTGAGTCTCTTACATTGCCTGTGGAAGATTGTGATCAAGCAGAGCTGTTTGCTATAACAGATTACATGGTGAACAGGTACATAAAGAATAGTATGGAGTATGGAGTCCTGAACAAACATTCAAATCTACCGCTGTGCGTGCCCATCTGTTCTCCTGGCTGAGTTAGTTCATCCCTACATGCAGCCACAGGCCACTCGCCATGCACAATTCCTGAACACAGCCACAATCTCCTTTTTGGAATTCACTTTTTGCATCTCTATTCTTTCTCCACCTTCTATTTTTCTTCATTCAACCAATATCCTCTTCCAATTCATGTACATGTTCTTTTGTTCTCCTCTTCCACCGTCTTCTTTGCTTTTACGCCTGTAATATACTATGTAGATGCCCTCTCATGTGCAATCAATTTTGTCTCGTTTAAGTGTACCAGTACATAGTTGTATACTTCCTAACACCATTTTCTCCCTGTGTGTTTGTGTGCCTACATCTGTCTCTCTGTTTGTTTAGCGGGGTGAGGAGCGGGCAGTCACTCATCTCCAATACGTAGCATGGCCGGACCATGGCGTACCAGATGACCCTTCTGACTTCCTGCTGTTTGTCAGCTGTGTTCGAGAAAGGAGAAGAGGAGAGGAGCCACTTATGGTTCACTGCAGGTAAAACACATACAGTATATACATGTATTACACACACAGACACACCAGATCATTCATATGTAGTGTCAGCATCTGAACTTTGTAATTGTTCTTCAGTGCTGGGATTGGACGCACAGGTGTTCTTATCACTATGGAAACGGCGCTGACTTTGTTGGAGGAGGGTCGGCCAGTGTTCCCGCTGGATATTGTCAGAACGCTGAGAGACCAACGAGCCATGATGGTCCAGACCACGGTACAGAGAGGCATAACAGAGATCCATCATGGTTGATTAGCTCACTACTTGTTTGTCAAAGGCAAACGCAGCTGCTTTTGACATGTGGCTGGTCCCACGTCATGTTTTATATCATTTCTCTGAGGAGGATGACCTTGAGGCTGTTGTTCATTGATTTTTTTTTCCTTTGAGAGGCAGGTTTTTCACTGTGCCAGTAGAAGTTGTTTTGTGTGCAAATGATTAAGCTGCTATTGTTATTATTGATACTTAATGGTTATAGTACATGTAAGCCTGCAATTCTCAAATTCTTCTGGTCCACAAGCAAAGAATGTATTCTTGACACAAAATAACTCCTTTAACCACCCTTAGTTGACCAGAGTCCCCCAAGGGTCTGTACTGGAGTGGCGGGAGTATAGTACAGTATAACCATAGTCCGACAAGGGTAGTCTATAATATATGGACTATGGTTCCTTTTAATCCCTGTACCCCAAATATCATTGTGACCTCATAGATTGGCTATATTCACTTAATGGTCACCTAGTTTTACAGAATGTTCGCCTGTTATTTTTGACATACCCGGAATCATGAGTAGCGAGGACAGCAGTTGCCCAACGCCCATTATTGTCACTTTATATACAGTAGATGTACGGTGTGAACCTGGATATCGCTACCAATAATTTTGTAAGTGTGTCTGTCACACTGTAGCCAGCGTAAATTGGAAAGTGTCTGATCAGCGTCCCTGACTTACAGTAACTGTTAACTGTTGGATTGTCTGTTGGCTTCACAAATTGTCCGAGTGTGATATTTGCACACCAGTGCAAGTTTGAATAATTTGATCACGCTGATAATACTCACCTGTCACCCAAATACCTGTTTGAGATGGATAGACCAGAAGTCATTCCTAACTAATTGTCTGGTGTGAAAGACACCTTCTGTAGGGGTGCTTAGTGTCTCAGTGTGTCATGGTAAGAGTTCAGGCCAATTTAGAAACGTGAACATTCAGGTTGTCGACCTCTGTAGACAATTTCACTTTCAACCTGTAGTTCCGGTAAGCATTTCAATGATATAGGGAGAATATTATTAAAACAAATATCCATGATTTTGTAAATCAGCTACTGTATTTTCATATTTTTGAATGGGGCTTAAGTGATTCAAGGAAAAATGGCAACAATAGCGATGCATGTATTGCTTGGTTAACTAACGGCACATGTTTTGTGTTTCAGTGTCAGTTCCTGTTTGTGTGTGAGGCGATACTGCGAGTCTACAATGAGAAGCAAGATGGATCTGAAACCACATAAGACATGAACACTGCTAACTAATCACAGCAGTACCAGAACACATACTCTACACTCACTAGTCCGACCTCATTCTCTGGAGCATTACCTGCTCGACCCGGAAGGATTCCAGGATCTTATGGGAACAACAGCTGGCCCAGAACATGGTTCTCCTCCATCTGTATAGCATATACTGTAAACCATTGACTCCTATACCTCTCTGGCCTTAGTTTATTTTGTGAGCATTAAGAGGTGGGAGTATAACAGAGACTGCTATAAGACTGATGTTTGCTGCTGCTCCCTGTCCCAGAGGTATATGCTTATCACTTTATAACACTAAAGCCACGTCCTCCCCGGAGGTGTGCCTTGGACTGATGTGTTACACATGGCAACAGAACTGCCTGGAGCGTTACTGTCTATAGCTTACCTGAGACTGAGAGCGTTGCAGGTTTTATATCGCAACCAGCAGTTTGGCTCACATTACTGTAGACTGCCGGTGAAACACTGAACTTGTCCTAATCACTCTTAAATTATTGAGACACTGAATAAACCCTGATTTGTATTACCTGTGGGTCATTATTTTGTTCTTATCATAGGCAATGCCTCTTTGACAAATGTTTTATAAAAAAAAGGACATGTGTGTCTGACTATATATTAATGTGTATCTCTAAATATCTAAAATGGATAATTATAATTATATCGTAGCTGGCATGATCTATTATGGTATTGTTGAGATACTAGGGGTGTTTGGCTAGAGCCTGTATTAACCTTTTCACTTCATAAGATGTCTGAATTTAACAGTATGGTTTATCACTTCATAAACATCCAGGAGAAGCTCAAGTATTAAACTGTCAGCTTATAGCTATCAAGGATTTATCTCACACCAATAGTAATAGTGGATTCTACCGAAAATCAAGCGGGTATTCCCAGTAGGCAGCTTATTAAGTTCCTCGACTTGTTGGCTGCCAGCCGAATGACTTGAAGCGAGAGCAATGGTAGTTTTGATGTGATACTCATTTTTCATTGACTCCCACTGTAGTGTATTAAAACTACTTTGATTTCCTATTTCAATTTCAAATTAACAAGAGGCCTGAGAGCTTATTTCAAATGTGGTCCTCTAACCAGATAACACTAAACGGCATAGACAACAAATCAACAATACAAAACTACTCTAATGTGCAAAGCAACGTTAACCTGTGTGAAGTCAATGCATTTAGAGTGATGTGCACCTACACGATTTCCACAGTTTGATAACTATGTATTAAACGTGAAAGGCATTTAGTAACCGTTTGAAAGCAATTGAAGGGTAATGGCAATATCTTTGGACAAGGTGGTCAGCCATTCAATTTTGGTAACAGTGAAAGGGGTCATTTTAATATTCATGGGTGTTCTCTATGTGTAGCCTATTTATAAATTCTAGTCAAATTCATTGTTTATGTGAAATAATGGGGATAAACTAGTATAAACCAATGAGAAGCTGCCAGCTGGACATTGGCACTATACCCATTCATTCCCCGAGTGACATGGAAAGCTGGGGCACACGGTTAGTTCCCGACTCGACTCACCATACGGGCTATAGTACCATTCCATAAAACGAAACCAGATTTATGGATAGAGGGAAGAGGGATCCATCGTCCGAGCTGGAGACGGACTTTCACTGAATGTCCTTTCACTTTTTCAGTAGGGAGGGAACCCAATCCTGACAGACAGGTGGCGCTGGTTCACTGCCAGTGATGGGTCGCCCCTGGAAGGGGGTAAAAAAAAGTTTGTACTGCGTTGTATTTTTACGCAGGCGCAGAGCATGCTGTTTGTCCAGTTTCTCTGGTTGACTACCTGTGTGAGCCGAGAAGGAGGTAGACTAGTAGTTTCGGTACCGGTGGTGGGAAACAAGAAAATGATTAGAACGGAGGCTGTGGAGTGGAGGACGAGTCTTTATTCCACGCTGTGAGGCGACTTCCCCCTCAGGTGATGGTGTGACAGCAGGCAGAGGGGTCTCTCCACTGCAGAACGCGAGACGGGTTTTTTCTCCGGGCATTTCAGAGTCGCGGTGCGCCAACAACAGCAAAGCGAGCGGACGGGCAGCAGGTGCATCTGGGAAAGAAAGAAAGGACACGGCCCGGGGCTTGTGTGTTTCCGTCCCGTCAGTCAGAGTGAGTGAATTGCACTGTTGTGGAAATCAACTGGTTGGTGGGCGTGTGGCTCAGCAGCAGTACATGTGTATTAGTTGAATTAGTATGCGGCTGAAGTCCACAGCTGCTGCCGAGGACATGCAGCGTGGGGACTCTGCCTACTGACTGAGTGACTCTTCGCCCCGGCCCGGTGGAGGAGGACGAGCCGGCGGCAGAGCAACAGGACCCCGTTTATACCCATCACTCGGTGCGGGTTTTCCTGGCATTGTTTCTGCGAGAGAGCTGCGCTCAAGAAGAAACCACGAACCTCCTTACCTTCCTTGCGTGGTGGATAAGGGGATAAAAATGATGGGCTTTCTGCGCAGGACGTTCAGCCGCCGTTCACGGAGACGGTTTCAGCAGCAGGCCACGGAGCGGGACGAACGGGACGGTAAAGGAGGAGGAGGAAGGAGAGGGGCAGCCGGTGGGAATCCGGTGCTTCTCGCCCATCAGCAGCAGGTCGTCCACGCGCCCGCCGTTGTAACCGGGGGATCGGCCGTGCACATCCCGGCGGCGGGGACGGCCAGGACCACCATCACTTGTCGCGTTCTGCTGCTGGACGGCTCGGACGTCAATGTGGATTTGCCTGTGAGTGCAGTGAAGCCCGCCTGGTTGTTGTGACAGTCAGTGAGCTCCGTGTTTACACTGCACTGTGTGTGTGTGTGTGTGTGTGTGTGTGTGTGTGTGTGTGCGCGCGCGCGCGCGCGCGTGCGTGTGTGTGTATGTGTGTGAACACAGCCCCATGATGACACAGGACGAGGGAGAGGGACAGAATTTATGCAAAAGGACATATAAATATATGGAAAGCTCACAGATTTAAAGTTTAACTTAAAAGACAGCATGTCAGCTGCTCACTGTTAGTGTGTGTGTGTGTGTGTGTGTGTGTGTGTGTGTGTGTGTGTGTGTGTGTGTGTGTGTGTGTGTGTGTGTGTGTGTGTGTGGGGGGGGGGGGGGGGCGTCCCTCGTACACAGACAGAGGGGTAGCTACTACAGATGGTGTCGTGATCAGCCAACTCATCACATTACTTCCCCACTCTGACTCTGGGAAGGCAACAAACCCCACACGAGAGACAGGACATGGGATGGGTCCCATCCCTTGTCCTGTCTCTCTTGTGGGGTTTGTTGCCTTCCCAGAGGGACAGGTGACCCGTACTCCCATCACCCGTCCCGCACCGCATGTCGTGTCCCTCGTGGGCGACAGGACCTAGACCTAGACCAATCACGCTGGTCCAAGTCTATGCCCATGGTTCCCTTCTGTCTGATTCCTACCACGCCAATCCTTTGCATTGTCTTATTTTCAACCTTCTTTTGTTATTTCACCATCACTCAATGCAATCATTTTATCTCAAATCTTATGCTGTGGTTTGTCATTTTCCTAATCTCCGTCCTCCCTCTCCCTTCCCTCTTGTTGTCACTGTTCTTTTAATTTTCCAGTACAATCTCATCACTTGTACCTCGATGTGCTCATCCTCCCCACCACTCCTCTCCCTCCATCTATTGTAATTCCTTCATAGTATCAATTTCTCTCCATCTGTCTTGTGGTCTCTGCGCTGCTATTCCCCAATTCCCCGATTTGATGTCATCATTGTTGGGACCCTGTGACATGAGTGCATGATTTCCAGTGCAAGAGGGGCAGGTTGGCTTGTGAGTGTGCGTGCATGTGTGTGTGTCAGTGGGCTTGTGTGGCAAGTCTCCTCATGATGAGATGTTTTCATCTTGAAGGTCATCTGTGTCAGTGAAGCTGTTGCATGTGTCACACTTACAATGCATAGCAGGCATAATGTGCTATCAAGAGAATCAGCCTTGTATGTTGAAAGACGCTCTTCTGCTGTCCTACAAGTATCAGTCCCAACAGCAACAACATAATCTGAAATCAACATTTATTGGTATTAGATGCATTGCTGTACAGTACACAATGGCATCCACAGTGTTCGTTTTAAGAATGGCTTTTGGGTCTAGGCTGTTTGTACACTTTGCATGTGAGTAACACTGCATTTGCTGTGTATAACAAAGCAAAATGACACACTGCTGCCTGTCAGTCAGTCAGTCAGTCACAGGTGACTGGAACAAGTCTGTTCATGTCCTGTGTTATCCCTCAGGTATTCATATACAGGTGCACTGAATGGAAGACTATTATTGAAGCATGTCTGGTAGATTAGGTTAGTTTTGCCTAGGCACAGATATTGCATAGTAGAGAACATGAACCCCCTGGGTTCCTTAACCTCTGATAGGCAAAGTGTTGGGGACGCTGAGTATATACACTCATTTGACAGGAGATGGTACTGGTATTTGAACTACTGTACACATTGTGATAACATTTGTCCCATTTCTTGCTCACACGCACGCATGCATGCACAAAAACACACAGGTTTAAGCTAGTTATTAACAGACAGGAGCCAAAGTTCAAGGCTGTCATCTTTCTCTCCACACACCCAACCCTACAAACATACAAGTTCTTTATTGAGGATCATGCTTTGTGACTGGAAGATAAAATGCCTACACATTACAATACAAACATGTTTAGCAAAAGTTTAGGACACAGTCCCTCTTGTGCAGCGTATGTGCTGGCCAGGCTCATGTTCTCTCTCTTTCTCTGTGTGTGTGTGTGTGTGTGTGTGTGTGTGTGTGTGTGTGTGTGTGTGTGTGTGTGTGTGTGTGTGTGTGTGTGTGTGTGTGTGTGTGTGTGTGTGTGTGTGTGTGTGTGTGTGTGTGTGTGTGTGTTATGGACAAAAGGCTGAATAAGGGCCTTTCCCTCAGGGCTTGTCCCTCTCACTTCGACCCAGATGCAGACCTGGTGCTCTCTCTCTCTCTCTCTCTCTCTCTCTCTCTCTCTCTCTCTCTCTCTCTCTCTCTCTCTCTCTCTCTCTCTCTCTCTCTCTCTCTCTCTCTCTCTCTCTCACATATACAAACACACACACACAAACCACCTTCAGTTCACATCTTCACATGCACCATAAGTTACTTTTTGTTTGTTCCAGTTATGTTCCATACTTGTTCTTCAGGTTACTGTACATTGCAGTAATCCATTTGAATGTTGAATGTCCAGTTTAAAGACTAATGTAATCAGAAATAAAAATAAGGCACAACCTAGATTCCACTATGATTGAGGTTATAAGGACTAATGACATATGACAGTCGTGATAAGGGGGATTAATTTTGCTATTCATTGTTTTGTGTATAGAGCAAGTCAAAGGGACAGGAGCTATTTGACCAGATCATGTATCATTTAGACTTGGTGGAGGCGGATTACTTTGGACTGCAATACATGGACCCAGAACAAGTTTCAGTGAGTACACACACACACACACACACACACACACACACACACACACACACACACACACACACACACACACACACACACACACACACACACCTGCTACTATCCACTTTGACTTTTTTGTTGTCCTCTCTCAGCACTGGCTGGATATGCCCAAGCTCATAAAGAAACAAATTAGAGGTAAGTTAAACCATTTGAGAAACCATTTCTATTTGTATGTGTGTGTATCTTTGTAGTTTATGTGGAGGCAGGTGAGCTAAGAACAGGTGGCTCATTATCAGTTGTTGACAATTTGACATGGTCATTAACATGTGCATTACCCCCTTATTTGCTTTACCAACTTGGCACTGAGACCTACTAGACCTACTAGATTCACCTGTCTTTTTTAGTAGTGCCTAACTGATCCAATGAACAGCTATGTGTGACTGTCCCGATGCACTGTATGTATCTATGTCAGTTTGAGGATGGACAGCTATGATACCGCAGGTGTATATTAAGGGGCTGCACTACAGCAGTTGACCTTACCATTGACCACTATAACAATAGCACAGGGTGTGTGTTGTACAGACACAGTGTGTGTGTTGTACACACACACACACACTCACTCGCTCAATCACTCGCACACAGCCACATACAGCCCGCACCACTCTGTTCACAGAGGTGTGATTTGTTTGTTTGTTTAGTGACTGGCCAAAAAAGAGCAGACTGAGGGAGGCAGGTGGCCAGGATTCACTCAGATGTTTGTAGAGCGGCATCACCCTATATTGCGCTGCAGAATAATTATACATTATATTAGCTTTGTTTATATCGAACCTTCATAAATTACCATCACCTATGTTTGTTGTTTTGGTACATCTATCCTGTTATGGTTCTTCTTGTAGTATCTACCGGTAGTAGTATTTCGAGACCTGCGTTATTTGGCAGAACTACCGCACCACCGACATCGTACTTCTCCCCATGATACTGTATCATGTATATTAATACACATCACCCCTAGAATATTGTCTGGACTGCTACTGCATCATCTATTCACTGATTGATCCAGAATTCTATGAATAACCTCCAGACCACACTCCAGTTTTGATTTTGTCTCCCTTTGAGAGTTCAAAGCCATGAATCAGATTTTAAAAACACACTGTAACTGAATTGTGCAACTGTTATTCCTAAACGGGATTTTGTATTACTCACCTTTTGTCTGTTTTAACATGCTATTCTGTACTTTTTGTAACCTTGTAATAGTGTGTTAAATCTTGGCCAGGATGCTCTTGAGAAATGTATTTTAATTTCAGCGAAAAATAAATCTCACTATAATATCTCGATAAATGATGTATATTATTACTTGATGCCTTTACTCAGAACATAATGACATGAGTCTTGTAAAGTTCGTCTGGGCCTTTCTCTTCTCTCTCTCTCTCTCTCTCTCCTGCATACACACACACACATCCTCCCCCCCTTGTTTCTTAGATGGTCCTCCATACAGATTGTTCTTTAGAGTGAAGTTCTACTCCTCAGAGCCAAATAACCTGCATGAGGAATTCACCAGGTACCACACTTAACACATACAGTACAATATACTCCATTGGTTCTCAAAGTGAGAACCAATGAACCCCAGTGGTGCTTGAAGGGGTCCAAGAGGTCCCCAGAATGAGAAACGGTCTAAAGTCTAAATGTTAAAAGCAGTTTTTTGGCCAGTCAAAAACAGCAGTTTTACATTTACAAGCATCACTTTGCGAGATGTTGTGATCTTATACGTTGACAATTGACAAATATTCGAGAGACAGCAAGATGATTTTGCGACTGTTGGCCGTGGGTTATAAATTAATTGGCAACTCAGTTGCAACCATAATAAATTAGCTGCGACCAGTGAAAACGGTTGACCGTTTTACTGCTGGTTGCGATCGTTGGGCCAACAGCTGCGACCGTTCTTCAGCGATTACTACTAAACCTAAACCTAACCCTGATCCCTAATCCATAACCTCAGTAAAACCTATCCTAAACCTTACCTTAACCTCTGATCAACGGTCGCGCCCACTATGGCCAACAGTCGCGACCGTCAGACAGGGGTTGAGGTTAGGTGGTCGTGGTCGCAAAATTATTTCGTGGCAGATGGAGAACAACAAATCAGTCGCGACCAGTGGGCCACCGGTCGCATCCATGGGCCCAAACGTCACAAGCGTTTTATAGCAGTCCTGGAATATTCTCCTGGATTGTTCTCTTATTAGGCTCTCTGGCATAACCAGAACAATATCAAAGGGTGGTATGTGAACAAATTCATGTACATTTGGGGGTAGATAAAAACTTAGAGATAAAAATATTTGAAAACTACCTTCACACATGTACACAGAGCCTTCCCCTGAGTCAAATGTAAGACGTCCAAGGGGGAAGATGGGCTAATTACTTAGCTCCTGTGGGCAGATTATAATCAAGGCCAAGCGAAGAGAGAGAGCTGTTAAGATAAATAGTGAGGGTGTTTGGGACCCATTACGCACATTACTGCTGCTTGTGACATTTCTTCTGCCTGACATTTTCTTCTCTTTTCTCTACCAGTCATTCTCTTCTCACCAGTCGTTCTTTTTATTTCCCCCACAGGTATCTGTTTGTTCTGCAGCTCCGCCAAGACATTCTGTCCGGCAAGTAAGCAGTTCCCGATATCGTGATACATGTTCATATTCTGGGCTTGTCATAATCATAATAGGCAAGCATTTGGCAAACAAAAATTGCCAAGACAAAACAAGTAGCCTGGCACATATAGTGTTTTAGTGGTTCACCCAGACATAAATTCCTTGCAAGAATTTGTAGAATTTGTGATTTACACAAAAATGCATGTGTAATTGTACGCATGCATGTAGGTCTGCAGTTTATTCAGTCGATTTAGTTTTTCTGTGTACAAATGGACCCACCAAGGTAAAAAATTAACACTTGAGCATGACCACACACACACACACACACACACACACACACACACACACACACACACACACACACACACACACACACACACACACACAGCGTGTCTCCCCTCTCCCTCCCACTGGCTCTATCTGGGCCATGGCTCCCCTGAGCTGAGCTCCATTATGAAGGCCACTTATTTTAAGAAAAGGGCTGCTCTTCTCCTTCTTGACACACATGTGTATGCTCTCTCTCTCTCTCTCTCTCTCTCTCTCTCTCTCTGCCTCTCTCACACACACACACGCACGCACACACACACACACACACACACACACACACACACACACACACACACACTTCTGTGCTTTCGCTTGACTATACTCTTCAAGCTATTACAAGAATACAAAATGCAAGCTTATGTGCATGCATTCATGCATGGGATCCATTTGTCAACTCTTGCCTTCCCAGGTTGAAATGTCCATACGATGTGTCAGTAGAACTCGGGGCCTATTGTTTACAGAGTAAGTACACTTCACCCAAAGACTGCTTCATTTCTTATAAACATTTACAAGAGAGTACGACCATATTTGGTAACGTTTTTATTTCACAATTGCACTGCTCTCTTCATATGGTACTTACGCATGCACACACGTACACACACCCACACACATATGTACATTTGGTTGCAATTGTTATGACATTTCTATGTTTGCTTTGCTCCTTCCTCTGTTGCTCAAACCAATATCTCCTACTGAACCAATGCATCTGTAAGCCCCAGTGTGTCTGTGTCTGTCTCCATGTGCGTGTGCGTTTCTCCGCGTGCATGTGTGGTGTGTGTCTCCGCGTGCGTGTGTGTGTGCGTGCGTGTGTGTGTGCGTGCGCGCGTGTGTGTGTGCGCGTGTGCGTGCGTGCACGCATGTGTGTTTTTGTCAGTGCATGTCCTGTCTTTGTGTACTATTGCTACTTCTACTATAATATCTAGCACTTCACTTGCCACTATTACATAATACACCAATTGCAATAATTCAAATGTATTCATTCACTTAATATCATCCATAGTGGTCTCTACATTGTATAGTCTATAACTACCTACCTATATACAACGTATTTATGTGAAGTTTTTTGTGATTGTGTATATGGTTTAATTTGTGTGCAGGTGAGCTGGGAGACTGTGATCCTATGGAACAGTCTCCAGAGCTTGTGTCAGAGTTTCGTTTCACTCCCAAACAGAGTGAGGCCATGGAGGCAGACATCTTCAGCAAGTGGGTTGAGCTCAGGTGAGGATAAAGCTGTGAAGGAAGAAGTAGGCTACTCATTATATCGTTGCTGTCGGGCAGAAAACTCTTACCTCCATTCCAAGTTTTTGTCTGATTTATTTTTCTTCATTCTTTAATATGATTGAATGCCCTTCTTTCTTCATTTATTAAAAATGACTGAATGCCCTATTTGATCATAATTCAGCGTAATGCAAAAAACACATTTCCACCTTGTAGATGTGCGACTATTAGTATTTTTTATCCTGGAAAGTGATAGTCTTACACAATCCTTAATAGTAGAAATACCACAATATGAAAATGTATTTTCTTGCACAAAGTACAGAGTAATACGATGCAAGCTTGGGACTGACACCCTCCCTCTCCCTCCTTTGTATATTTCTCTTTTTCTTTTTACCTCCACTATGATCTGCTGCTTCTGACTTCATGGAAGTGAATATTTGTATGTATGTCTTCAAATGACAGTGTGGCTGCCATTGTAAACAAGTGTAGGTTTTATTGGTTTGTCAATTCACAGTTACCAGCCTTGTATTCCGTTGAATTGTACTGTAAATTTCTAATTTGCTGTTAATAAAAAAAAAATCAAAATAATTCAAAATAACAGACAGGATTTAGGATTGGTCCAACTTTATTGAAAATAGGAGGTTGAGCTAAAGCTTCATTTAACAAATAAAGAATGTGAGTTTTATATATATATTCATCAACATTTGCGAAGTAAGTAATTACTAAAGCTGACAAATAATTGTACTACCACTGGGTTAAAGGTTATCTATCAGTGAGTAATCCATTTGTAGTGCGCCTTACACTACAGGGCCAGGTCTCTCACTAGCCATTATTATCAGACGTAAGAGGTATAATGGAGCCAAGAGTTTGACCTTCATTGGGAGTAAACTGTTGGCCGCTGAATAGGAAGGGATGTTGTTCCAACACAGATATTCTGCGCCAGGATTTCAAGTGAAAAGTCCCTCTAAAGTCTAAGCAACTGAAGTTCACTGTCCCGCCATTCTCCTACTATCCCTCCACCCCACTCTCTCTGGTCCGTGTGAAGGATTAAGGGATTAATCCCTGGAGGTTCCTGATTGAATCCAGGCAGTATTTAACCCAGCCAGAGTGATCGCTCCCATCTCAGTTGAGATTACATTCACATATGCTGCACCTTATTGAGCCGACACCACAGCGGGACAGTGCCATGCAGAGTTCCTGGCCTCACAATCACCCCTTTGGTGTGCTATACCAAGAGTGAGGAGGAATTCAGATAGAGGCTTACCAGGAGTACTTCCCATAGATACATCCCTGTTTATCTCTTCTTCTCACTGCCTGTGTGTTTTTATCCAGAGCCACGGTAGGCTATAGCCTAATATCTCCAATGGAAAAAGTCGTGCTCGACTGGAATAGCCGTATTTCTCAAATGGAAAACATAAAGCCATGACTCAAGCAACATGTTGTACAAGAATAAATTAGGCTTAAGACGTTACTGTGTGTTCTTGTTCAGAGTGTTGTGCCATTGTCATGCTCAGTATCTGAGCTGTGGGTGACTGATATGAGTGTAATCTTCAATGCCATCTTGTGTATTTCTATTGTGAAAGCTCAGCTTAATGACTCATTGTGTGCCCTTAGAGGGAAGAGCCCGTCCCAGGCTGAGATCGCCTTCCTCAACAAATGCAAATGGCTGGAGCTTTATGGAGTAGACATGCACTTTGTCAAGGTCTGTGTACATATTATCTTCTGAATTATGTTTACACGTTGCCGCTGTCAGGCAGAAACCTTATTTTCCTTCATATTTGACATTGGTAAATGAATGCCCAACTGGCTATACTCAATAGGCCATTCATTTTGTTTGTAAGTGAAAGGGTTTAGGTGTCCTTGGGTTTTATGAATACTGAAAGTAATGAAAAGTATGAACAAGAGCTTTCCAGTTCCACCTGGCAGCAACCTTACCTTACATGAATCGATGTACTGAAAACTTTTGGTAAATTGTAAATCGGTTTATGAATAAATCTCTCCATTTGCTATGTTGTGTCTTCAGGGGCGAGATGGAGGAGAATATGCTCTAGGCCTCACTCCCACAGGCATCCTGGTGTTTGAGGGTTCAAGCAAGATTGGCCTCTTCTTTTGGTAAATAGAAGAGGCATGTCCCTACCTAGCCATCATTACATTCCACCATGAGACTAAGTTATGTTCCAACAGTGTTGCACACAGAAACTAGCAGACGTACAACTTGCGGTTTGGTTATTGCAGACATAGGGCTCCATTTTCGTTACATGCTAAACCCCTTATCCCAAACCCTTATCGCTTCTTTACTATTTTTGAAAACTTTTGGGAATAGTTCAATGTGCCAATCTATCGACACTTTGGACCTAATTCAGGAAAGAAAATATACGCAAATTCAACGATAGGGGGTGCCAAGTGCCCGTAAACACGCTACACTCGAACCAACGGTATAATACAGAGAACCCTGAGTACGCTGAGCGTAATCCTCTGGAGGTAGCGTACATCAGGTGCCCGTGCACGAGCATTCCCAGCGTGTGAGAATGATCGCAAATGACAGGACCATCCCATTTTCATTCTTCCACGCCCCATTTCTTACCATAAAAGGCAACAAACGTGAGTCAGCAGTTTGTCTGAACTCTAGCTGCAGCCCAGAGTTCTGAAATTTTACAACTGAACATTGTGGTCTCTCTGTGGTCCCCCATGTCGCATGGACTTGTTGATCAGCTGATTTTGACAGAAGAGTCACTTGCAATGTCAACTGATTGAATGCAAGCACTAAAAAATATAAGCCGCCCCTTATATAATGCAAATGCATTTATTTAGTATTTAGTTCAACCTCAGCTATTTGGTAATTAAAATATAAAAGCCCTTTCTATTGAACAATTGCTCACTCTCACCTTTGCAAAGGTAAACAATAATATAGGCCTAATAAAAAGATATAGGCTATAGGCACGATCATAGGCCTACCATAAAATACCAAATAACAGCCCTTACTTAAACAACCGCCTACTAAATAAGGCCCATGTTCCCACATCATTTTGCTTAATAACGCCTTGTCAAAATAATCGCCCACGTACAAATAAGCGCCCATGAGCTGTTATTTGCAAACATATTAATACTATTATTATTATTATTATTATTATTATTATTATTATTATTATTATAGCTTATGGCGTTACTTTGCAGATCTCCTCATTTCTGCCTGACGCACATGCCCTCAGCATCTCGCATGTCCCAATGCGACAGCAGTCCTCCACCTCAAAATATAATGTTTAATTCTGCCACACACCGCTTATGTACAACAATATTGTTCAGACTGCATATTTTGTCAAAGTGTGCGTGTGCGTTGTAAGCAGGCACTTACCATATATGAATCCAAGCATCTGTCAACAGGCATCAACTCCGCATGGACTCGTCAAAACTTGAGATTTCAATTGTCCCTTACTCACTCAGTTTGCAAGCGATTGTTTTAATTCCAATGTGTCAATACAGTGTATATTTTATATATTTTATATTTCATTGGGTATAGGTATAGGTATAGGTTTTATATGACTTCAAACAATATGAAAAGAGATAGGCCTAATGCGTCGTCCTTTTTTATCTGCGCAGCTTATAGAGCTTAGACAGCTTAGACCACATGTGCGTGCCAATTAATTATCAAGGGCTTGATTTGAAAAACTGAGAACCATGTAGGCCTATTCTATAAGGCAAAACCTCATTGAACGAATATACTGTAGGCTACATGTTTGAGGCTATATTACAATATTTTAAAATGTTAAAATATCGAATGTTACACAGCTGTGCAACCAATTAAGTAATTACAGTCAATCATGCCAGTCTGAATGTGGGTCAGATCTATTAAGCAACGCTGCCTACAATATTAAATGAAATATAATATAACAGGCAATAATAATATTTATTATTGCGTATCTGCTGTCAAAATCAGCTGATCATCAAGTTCAGGGGACATCAGGGTCTAGGCTAGATGGACTGATCACTCCTCCTCGTCCTCGAATAAATAATAGGCTATTGTGAAGAACTACAAAACTAAGCGAAAAAGTCAGGGGGGGTCCTGGACCAGCACCAAAAGCATCCGTTTTCTACATATGGATACCTACCTTCTCATGCATTTCAACCCGAAGCACAGCATATTCTCACATTTATTTATTAGGCTATTCATTTATTAGCCTATTTCTGGCAAGGGCGCCACCCAGCAGAGCAGCCTCTGCATGTGGTATTTGTGAGATTGGAGAGTCGCACAGACCCATCCATGATAAAACAAAAACAGACACAATAATTTTCGGTGTTGAATTATAATCCAGCGAGTTTGAGGTGGTGTTGGACCTTTGCACAGTTCGTTGATTTGGCCCAATATGTAGGCTACAGACCTGCTCCAGTGATTTAATTAATTTAGCGCGTCAGCTGCATTCATTCCACTGGATAGTGGATATAGGCTCCAGTGTTGGATATAACGGTCCTTTGAAAAGACGTAAGGAGGTAAGTTACTAGGCACATTAAACTATTCTGTGTGGAGTTGGAAAAGCAGTGATGGGCCGTAGGATTGTTATTTTAATACAGTGGTAAAATTGAACTTACAAAAAAAATCGTTTAGGGACATGATTAATGTAAGTTTTATTTTTTTTCCGTTAAAGGAAAAAGGTATACCTATGTATTATTATTTCCATAGAGGTCCGGGCCTTGTTTGAGAGCTGGAATTGTCATTAAATCCCTTTATAATGCCTTTGTTTTCGGTGATCGGCGATTTGTTCACACACACACACACACACACACACACACACACACACACACACACACACACACACACACACACACACACACACACACACACACACACACACACACACACACACACAGGTGGTCCATTTGGTGGTCCGTGGCTCAAATGCTGATTAAATAGTGTGCCCTGGTATCAACTCCACTGTTGCAGGTACATATACGCAAGCCATGTGCTCCTTACACCACCTCCTGAGCTGACTTGCCAATGTGCGTATTGTCCGACGGCTGCGCGATGAACTTCTCGTCCTGCGGTGTGAAATTCCTCTTTCTGATTACCGGCGAGGGGAGAGAATGAGCGTTAATGTCGGTACGCTTCAGTGCGTGGGCGTATTTGCTTCCCTGAATCTGGTCCTTTGTGAGCATGTAGACTGGCCGTTTGAACTATTGAAAAATAGTTTAAAAAAGCAAAGAAGTTAAGGGATAAAGGGTTTAGCGGTGATGAAAATTTTGGCCATGGTGTGCAACTAATTATCTATCACATCAGGCTATAAGTAACGATAATGCTTTACAAACTAACCAATCCTTCTTTTGTATTCATGTCCGCTTTTGCGGTGGTGTGTGTCCCCCAGGCCCAAGATCACACGCTTAGACTTCAAAAAGAGTCGTCTCACATTGGTAGTGGTGGAGGATGACGATAAGGTACAGATTCCAGGCCGAACACACTCACCCATACAAATGGGCATGCACACATGGCTATATGCAGGGGTGTAGTGGAGGGGGGACTCGGGGGGGCGGCGTCCCCCCACTTCTCACATCTAAAATATTTTTGGGTCTGATAAAAATCATTAGCATGGTGAAATACATCTTGATGACATCATCAAGATGTGTTTCACCATGTTAATGAGTTTCCTTTTTTCTGAGAGTGTACAAATGGAACCGAATGGACCCGCTAGGGTCCATTTGGTTCACATTTGTACATTCTCGGGAAAAAAAAATCAAATGGGGGGAATTCCCCCCACTTCTACAACACTGGCTATATGGCTTTGTATATGGCGTACAATAGAGTTATTTGTGTTTTGTATTGATAATAATCTAAATGTCAAATCATTGTATTGGAGTAAAAAGTTTTTGCCTCTTTGGAAGAAGTAAAGTAAAAGTACCTACAGAACATGCTTACTTTCCACCCCTGGTTTAGGGACGCGAGCAGGAGCATACATTTGTGTTCCAGTTGGCCAGTGCAAAGAGCTGTAAACACCTGTGGAAGTGTGCTGTGGAGAGCCATGCCTTCTTCAGGCTACGGCAGCCGACCACAGGCAAGGCCAGTCACAGTGACTTCACACGACTTGGCTCACGCTTCAGATTCAGGTAGAGCAGTGATCCTCAACCTTTTTTAAAAACATTTCCTCGACCCCCAGTTTGATTTGCTTTAGGCCACGGACCCCCATTCAGTTTTCTTTTACCCTGGCCTGGGGGGGGGCGGGGGGGTAAAAGC
Source organism: Benthosema pterotum (assembly GCA_039105355.1). Classification (NCBI taxonomy): domain Eukaryota; kingdom Metazoa; phylum Chordata; class Actinopteri; order Myctophiformes; family Myctophidae; genus Benthosema; species Benthosema pterotum. The sequence goes on from CM076967.1 coordinate 28,826,250, forward strand.
ATCTACAATGTAGATGCTGTTTAACCCTGAGAGTGTCCAAATGGTCCGTAAAGGTATTAATCACAATGGGAGCTTGGCGAAGAAGCAAACTGAAAATGTGTCTGAATATTAGCATATCAACCTATTAATTTGTAGTTGCTTCACTTTGTGTTCTGTGTGGGTGTACTTCTAACACCAACAGCAATTTAAAGTTATTGTGAATTAGTAGAAGGAAATATATAAATATATGCCCTCACTGTGTTTACAGAGCTTTAGGACTATTTGGTCCTACTTATACACAGTCTTACAGGGGTCTGTTTGGACTCCTGTGGACCTCTGTCCCAACACTGAAAATCACCAGTGAAGTAGAACGATGGTTCTCAAACCTTTTAGCTCGGGACCCAAAGGAGAAATTTGATGTCTCCCTGGGGTAACTGGAACGTTTGCCCCAAAATTCACTCGCCCCCATTTCTTTTCTGGACCATTCTACCCCAGCAGTTCTTGTATTTGATTTACTGAACTCAAGGACAGGCATAGAGTTACTAAATTTAAGAATGAGGTTAGCTTTAGGCTTAGTTTTACTGAGGTTACATTTAGGAGTAAGGTTAGGCTAGATTAAAGGTATATTCAGTTGTTTCATTTAATTCAAATATTATCATTTTTTCTTTTTTTTTGGATAATCATCTCTGCTGTACAGTAGAATGTGCTGACAGTTTCAGTTTAGACTTTGGGGTTTGGGCTCGCCCAATCAGGATCAAGTGGGGGCAGGCCTTGGTGTATGTGCTCATTGTGCTGTTGGCCTGCGTACAGGTGCACATCTTGTTACCTACCGATGCAACCGGAGGATTTTCCAAATCACCTAATATATATATATATTTCTTTTTTTAATAGGAGTAAAGTAGATATCTAAATAAAATAGGCCTGTGACCCCCATTGTTTGGGAAACACTGGGGTGGAGAGCTAAAACTACTTTGGTTCTTCTGTTCTCTCCAGCGGCACATTGTTCACTTTTCAGGATATGATTGACATGCCTTAGAGGATTAGACCACCGAGGCTGTAGTGAAAAGTGGGGCGGCATGCTCTTTTCGATGGTTGCGAGAACTTGTGACAACAGTGGCATGTACTCATCGCATGTGCCAACTACTAGTCTGTCACATTAAACAGAAGCCTCTGTATCTATGGTTACAGTGTGTCTATGGTTACACAGATTTGTTCCTATGGTGACAGATCTTCGTTCATAATGTTTGTTTTTCTTGTCAAAATGTTATCAGAGATAAGAGAAAAGAGCTATCTCGCACTCAAGAGGTATCTTCCTGTCCGTAGCTTGGAGTGACAGGGCTCAGAGGTGGCCGTGTACGTACGTGTGTATTCAAAAATAAATTGTGAGATAGAATCTAGTTCTGCAGAAATGCACTGTTCTGTCTTTATGTATCTTGGATTAACTTTTGATGCTTGGCTTGAAATGAATACATTGTTGGTTTTCACACTTTGCGATTTTTCATCAGGGATTCTGGTACAGTATTAAAAATAAATAAGAAAAAAAATAAATTAATTAAATTAATAGTAGTAGTAATAATAACAATGATAATATGTTAAGCTGTATAAAATCTTGAATTTTTGCAACAAACCTAGAAGATGTTTTTAGAATTGGCCTCAGTACAAAATGGGTTAAGGTTTGACATGCAAAATTATCTGGGCATTTGCAACAGAGGCAGGGCAGGCAGCTGAACAAAATTGAAGAAACATCTCTTTCTTGTCATTATCGTTTTTCAGTTTTGATGTGTTGTTGGACCTAAAACGTGCAGGGAGGTCGCAGTTTGCCTTCCCCGAATGTAGTTCCTGCATTGTAAATGTCCATTCCATATAGGCATGTCTTTGCTTCCACAGACGGAGAGAGTTATAACTAGAACTTCACCTAGAAATATCTTTATCATAGCTTTTATCTGTCTGTCTGTCTGCCTGTCTGTATCTCTCTCTCTCTCTCTCTCTCTCTCTGTCTCTCTCTCTCTCTGTCTCTCTCTCTCTCTCTCTCTCTCTCTCTCTCTCTCTCTCTCTCTCTCTCTCTCTCTCTCTCTCTCTCTCTCTCTCTCTCTCAGTGGTAAAACTGAGTACCAGGCCACTCATGGCGGTAGGCTAAGAAGGGCCAGCACATTTGAACGGAGACCAAGCAAGAGATACCCATCCCGGTCACATTCACTTGGAAAAGGTGAATCTCATCTGCATGTAAAGAAACATCCGTGACTAGCACTGTGAAGCCGATTGCTCATTTAACTCTTTAGTGTAATCATGTATGATGCATGTGTATGTGTCTTGGGATACATCTGATTCAGCCGTAATGGTGTACAATACATTGATTAACATGGGTTTTATGAGTTTGTTTATTACTGGTACATCCGAGCTCCATGGTATGCTGATGCAAATCCTTACTGATGTTTCATCTGCGTTCATGAGACAATCATTCTTAACACTTTGAGTGTTTAATTTATTTTCTTTGCCCCTCACCTGACCGGCATCACCTTGACATAATCAGTCGCTATTTCCCCAGCCAAGCCTCCACATATCAGGTGAGTTCACACGCACACACACACACACACACACACACACACACACACACACACACACACACACACACACACACACACACACACACACACACACACACACACACACACAAATACCGATCCACGTAAGAAATTGCACTTAGTGTACATTGAAGGTTGACTCATGCGGTTCATGAGTACTTATTACCCACTTTCCCACTTTCAGCTGTAGAATCACATCAGGTTGAATGTCAATCAAGATGTTAATCTAATGTTGATTATGTTGTTTTGTTTTGCTGTATTTCAGCTCCCACGCCAGTCCTGACCCCAGCCTACATCCTGTGAGTTTGTGTGTGTGTGTGTGTGTGTGTGTGGTGTGTGTGTGTGTGTGTGTGTGTGTGTGTGTGTGTGTGTGTGTGTGTGTGTGTGTGTGTGTGTGTGTGTGTGTGTGTGTGTGTGTGTGTGTGTGTGTCTGTGTGTGTGTGTGGTATATGATATCAGATTCAGCACACACACACTAGGTATATTATATTAAATCCACTAATGCAGTTGTTTCACTTGACTATTTTCCATTGTCCAGTACCAATGTAACATTCCTCTCGGCCATGATCCGTGGAACCCGCCCCACTCTGCTCTCTCACCTCCCATTTACCTCCAGCACTCTGGACACACGCCACCTCACAGGTAAGAGCAGCCCAAGAAGATGAGAATACATTGTTAGAATTAATTGACAACATGGGCATGATGAGGGCAGACTTTCTGAAAGTTTCTGTCCATGCTATCTGTCTTTGAGTGCAGGCCGATATGAGGACACGTTTCTATTTTTGGAGATGGTCTCTCTTCTTTGCTCTCCCATTCTTCATCACACTTAATATCACTCATGGACTCATTGTCTGTCTGTCAGCATGCCTTCCTCGCCTGCATGTCCATCTGTGTGATCCATGTGCATACACTGTGTGTGTGTGTGTGTGTGTGTGTGTGTGTGTGTGTGTGTGTGTGTGTGTGTGTGTGCTTGTGCGTGTGTGTGTGTGCGCGCATTTTCAGGGCGTCTGATGAGGCTGCCAGTCCAGAGGCCGGACACAGTTCCGCACCAGAGCGGACTAGCGGCACTTTCCCAGGATCCATCAGTGTGGTTTACAGGGACAAGGTCATGACTGCACTTTGACCCCAGAATCCTGTCCCTTAACCCTGAGGTTCACTGATTAAAACGGCCCCAAGGAGATCAGCTCTGACGCAGAGAAGAATACATACTGTACATCATCCTCGTCACGGTTAAAGTTGACACCGAAAGCAACACATACATCATCCTCATCACAGTCATCGTTGACACTGAAAATAATACATTCATCATCCTCATCACGGTCATCGATGACACCTCTACTGTCACCACCATCATCTATTCACCCCCTTCTGCATCTCATCGGGTGGGTGGAGGAAAAAAAAGAGACCAATACAACACAGAGATATACTGTGCTGTTGAGAAACAGATAAGAACACATTTATTGTTCTGTGCCCTTGTTTTTGCCCTGTCTTTTAATGGATGTTCACGTTTCAGTGCACAAATTCATATTTTGCACTCTGCCGTACTATGGGCGCACCAAAGAGCGAAGAGTTGGTCAGCTTGTACATATATAGTAGGTGGGCTATAAGCTCTGTACAGAACTGTAGTCGCAGCTTTCTAGAAGGTAGCGTACCCCTTTCCTGTTCTACTTCATTTTCTCACAGATTCATTCGATTAGCTGGTTTCAATCTTTGCTGTCGAGCCAATCAAACAAAGCTGTGGGTAAATGAACCTGAACAGAGCCAATTTTCAGCATGGAACACCTTTGTGCAACTAAGTATAAATCAGGTATAATGAATGATCTTGTTTGACCCTGGAAGACTAATATTCCCCTTCATGTCGATGAGATTGCACTTACAGCTAGATTAACCAAATCACTTTCAATGTAAGTAAGATGATAAGAATCTCTGGATGTAATTATGTCTTGTGCTCGGCGGTGCTTTGTGAGCTAATTCCTTTGCAGATATACAGTACATAGGAGTCATGTGCTTTCATTCATGTGCACACATGCTGGGGGACCAAATGAGCTGTTTTACAAAATGTAATGTTATTTTTAATGTAAGCAATTCATTTTAAATGGAAGGAAAGAGGGACTAGTGACCTCATCGTCTGATTTTGTGCGAAACTTTACATTGTCTTGAAACCATGAAATTGCAATACCAGACAATTGTTTACATAATTATTTTGTTCACTTAATTATTTTGTTCAGGTGATGTTTATGGAGTGTCTCTTTAGCTTTGTAATGTTTACTGTAATTATTATGCCTTAGAGATGCTGGCTTGTCAAATAAAGAAAATGCTTAATGCAACATTGAGCAGTTATAAAATCCATCTTTCATCTTCTCACAGCTGAAGTTAAATTTTACGATGTCATACACTGTGCACAGTTTCCAGGTGTCCTTGTATTCTCAGGACATCACGGACACAATTCCAAATTGGTAGTTTTTCTGGGGCCTTCTGAGTGGCCTTATATTGCGTGCGTTTGTTGTGATTGCATTGTCCTCTTCAGTTACCCTCTGAGTGGCCCTGGATCAGAGCATCAATTCAGTGTCGAGGAGAACGAGGCGCAGTATTCTGGAAAAATCCACCACCACCACCGTCGCCACACACACAGCCAGGACACACTCTGCCATACACATGCTAAGAGCAGTAAGTAGACATTGTAATGGAAACGTACTGAATATAGGTCCTGTCTGCAAAGCTGTTATATATCTCTGGTTGTGCTTGCGTGGGTGTGTAGACGTGCTGAGGCTGTCTCCCTGTTCAAGGGCACAGTCACACACAGTACACGTCAGAAACAGGACATGAAATACATGCATGGACTTCACCATTGGTGCATTTTGACTGACTGTCAACCAATAGTAACTAAGCACATGATTGAGGCCACTTGGCCAACGTTTCTCTTATAGTTTTCTTTCAGTGAGCCATGCAGCCACTCCTATAAACTTATGAACCAGCAAATCTGCACTACCCACCAATTCAACCTTATGTACAGTACATTTCTGCTTTTTGAAAATAGCTAATCAAGAAGCTTACAATGCACATGTACTGTAGATCAGCAATTATATTTCTGAAAACTGAAAATTTTAAATGGCCTAATCTGCATAATGATATTTTTGATTATTTAAGTACATTTTGATGCTGTTGTTTTTTACTCAACCACAATTTAAATTCCAGACTTTTACTCAAGAGAGTACTATATTTGCCTCTACACTCTGAATTATCATTTAGTTTCAGGGAAAATAAGGTGGTGTTTCAGGGCTCAAGCCAGGCAACTTCTATACGTTGATATTTTTACTTTAAAAAATGGGAACACTTTTCCCACCTCTGGATAATTGATGCGTTGGATGCCTCTACTTCCGTTAGCTACTCCCTTTCAGGCACAGATGTGTGACTACACCAATAGTGTGGGCTGATCTGTATTTTTGTGTGTGTGATAGAACACAGACCCCCACCATGCCAAGTCGATGGGTTGGAGCTCTCTCATTCTCTACTGAAGGCTCTCGAATTAGAGAGTGACACTTCCTCCCCATGGCCCTCGCTCCACATCAACATTGACAAAAAGGTCTGTCACCATCTTACATCACAGCTAAACTAAACTGAATTTTTGTATTCAGTTTATCTCTTGTCTCTCGCGGCTCGCCTTAAGCATATCATCCTATTTGCCAAGGGGGAGGAGAAGCAACTGTCTGAGAAGTCTCTGCACCCTCCTGCCTCTCCATCAGTTCTACCAGAGCATATCAAGTGCAACATCCTCAAGGCCCAGATGGAAGCAACTTTCAGGGTGAGTGTCAAAGCGGACCCCTCTCACCTGGCACACATTGACCTGCATGTTCTCCTGCCTGAAGTTTAAAAGCTAACTTAAGTTAACTTCCCATTATTCCACATCCTCGTCTCCATCTGCCACGAAGACGGAAGGTCCAGTGACCCCCAGGATGAAGACCTCAAGTGAAACACTCAATGACAGGCTAGTATCTCTTTTATGAACTTCAACATGGAGTCCATATGTTGGGCAAAATAACAGCAATAATAGTAAGTTCAACATAGCACAAGGTGACATAGTGTGGGCTTGTAGCGTCGCTATTCTCAGAGTACAGCACTATCATATGATGAAGTAAGAACAGGGCTTAAGAGGTTAATGTTGTCTGTGTGTACTACACATGGGATCTGTGCCTGCCTATCATCTGTGTCATCATCTTGCGTGCTGGTGCTCAGGTATCACAGCTCGTCTCAAGACTCGGCTGCATCTAGCCTGACCACCGAAAAGGCCACACACCGGCCGGACTGCAAGCCCACCCCAGAGAGACTGCAGCCCAAAGCCAACACCAACCCAAACGTAAACCGCAGAAAGAGGCTGGTCCGACAGTTCAGCTTGTGAGTAGAACTGACTTTGAATACTGTATGTTCAATCTCCGCTAGCGTTTAACTCTCATGGCTTTGCATAATTGCACTCTTGAATTGAATGCTATGCTGGGTGGACACACAATGGCATCTTCAGTCTTTCAAAACGCCATTTGTTGACTTTAATTACTGGGTGTACTGCAAGTGTTGTCGGACATTATTCCCAAGCTCTGTCCTTTGATTGGTGCATTTATACTACACCCTCAGCAACCATGAAGATGAAGATAATCTCCCAGAGGCCCTTGCAGCAATTTCTTCTCAGAGTGCAGGGAAATCTGGTTCTAGCAGCTCATTGGACAGACAGATACAGCCTCCCATATATCCCCAGGTGACAGTTCACGCACACACCGTATGCTATGCACACACCCTCAGAACCTATTTCACAGTTATATGTTCACTGATAATTTAACCATTTTGTAACTCTGAAAATGTATAAATGTAACCGAATGGTCCTTTAATGACCGCTGACTGGCTTTACAGACGGGGAGTTTTAAATGCACACATTATCGCGGCGATTCCACCGTGCCACTTAGTGCTGACAAATGAGAATCATGTAACGAGGAAAGAAAGCTCACAGGATTGAGGTATATATATTAAATTGCGAGCGTGTGCACGAAACAAGCACGTGTGCAATAAACAACACTGGACGCCGTGCGATAACGCCTGGCGTCTTTATCACACAACATTTTCTGTGCATAAACGCCAGTCCCATTGAAAATGAACTTGAAGGTGCGATTTATTACTCCCCATCTGTAAAGCCCTTAACACTGAGGTTTTACTGTGTGAACACATGCTGTATTTGTTCACTGC